>JAAWVA010001422.1:0-10134 GCA_015227895.2 Colaptes auratus
TGCAGGTTTCTCTGCCACCAGATAAAGTACCTTGGTGTGAGGAACCATCTCCATCACTGCCTGGGCTCACTCAACCACCAGCTTGAGGTGGTTGAATCCTAGGTTGAGCTACTGGGACCTGTCCTATTGTGGACCCCTCACCCAAGGCTGGGGACAGGCTTCACTGAGCGCAGGCAGAGCTGTGCTGGGGCACAATGCCTCTTCCTTCAGGTCACCTTGCTCCTGAAGGGTTTGTTACTGGGGCTCCAGCAGCACCTTCAAATGAAATGGTGAGGAGCCAGTGGGACAAGCAAGCCTGAAAGGAGGTTGTAGTGAGGTGAAAGTTGGTATCTTGCCCAGGTGGCCAAGAAGGCCAATTGGTATCCTGGCCTGCATCAGGAACAGTGTGGCCAGCAGGAGCAGGGAAGTCATTCTGCCCTGTGCTCAGCACTGCTTAGGCCACACCTTGAGTCCTGTGTCCAGTTCTGGGCTCCACAGTTCAGGAAAGATGTTGAGCTGCTGGAAGGTGTCCAGAGAAGGGCAACAAAGCTGGGGAGGGGTCTGGAGCACAGCCCTGTGAGGAGAGGCTGAGGGAGCTGGGCTTGCTTAGCCTGCAGAAGAGGAGGCTCAGGGGAGACCTTACTGCTGTCTACAACTACCTAAGGGGAGGTTATAGCCAGGTGGGGGTTGGTCTCTTCTCCCAGGCACTCAGCACCAGAACAAGAGGACACAGTCTCAAGCTGTGCCAGGGGAGGTTCAGGCTGAATGTTAGGATGAAATTCTTCCCAGCAAGAGAGATTGGCCCTGGGGATGTGCTGCCCAGGGAGGTGGTGGAGTCACCATCCCTGGAGGTGTTTAGGAAGAGTCTGGATGAGGCACTTGGTGCCATGGTTTAGTTGATGAGATGGTGCTGGGTGATAGGTTGGACTTGATGATCTCAAAGGTCTCTTCCAACCTGGTTAGTTCTATTCTGTTCTGTTCTAGTCTAGTCTAGTCTACCTATCCTAAGGAACAATCAACAGGATAGAGGGCTGGATCTCCTTTCCTTTGGAGACAGACTGAGGGAGTTGGGGCTATTCAGTCTGGAGAAGAGAAGGCTCTGAGGAGACCTAATTGTGGCCTTCCAGTATCTGAAGGGGGCTCCAAGAAAGCTGGGGAGGGATTTATGTGGGTGTCAGGGAGTGATAGGACTGGGGGGGAATGGAACAAAACTAGAAGTGGGGAGATTGAGATTGGATGTTAGGAAGAAGTTGTTCCCCAGGAGGGTGATGAGAGCCTGGCACAGGTTGCCCAGGGAGGTGGTGGCAGCCTCCTGCCTGGAGGTGTTTGCAGCCAGGCTGGCTGTGACTGTGAGCAACCTGCTGCAGTGTGAGGTGTCCCTGTCCATGGCAGGGTTGTTGGAACTGGCTGCTCCTTGAGGTCCCTTCCAGCCCTAGGTATTCTATGGTTCTAAGACAAGAGGGAATGGCCTCAAATTATTCCAGGAAAGATTTAGTTTGGGCATGAGGAACAATTTCTTCTCCAAAAGGGTTATCAAGTCCTGGAACAGGCTTCCAAGGGCAGTGGTGGAAGGAGCACCCCTGGAGGGATTGAAGAGCTGTGTGGATGTGGTGCTGAGGGCCATGGTTTGGTGATGACCTGGCAGTGCTGGAATATGGTTGGACTTGATGGCCTTTTCCAACCCAAAGTATTTTATAATCCTATGATTCTGTGTGAGGAAGAGGATGTGCTGACATGACATCAACCACCATGCTGAGGATGTCCCTGCTTACTGCAGGGGGATTGGATTAGATGACCTCCAGAGGTCCCTTCCAACCTCCCTTCTGTAAATTGAAGCTTCAACACAGCCCAGTTGAGCTGGGTCAGAGCTCCTCACACCCCAGGAGTTGACGGCCACAGGTACCAACCACATTGTTACAAATCCCCCTGGCAAAACCAGGGCAAATTTAGGCCCAGAGAGAGTGGGTTCTGCTCCAAAAGGAGGATAATGCTGGTAATAACAATAACAACAACAATTGTGATTGTTCAGTTTGGAGAAGAGGAGGCTGAGGGGAGACCTCGTTGCAGTTTGGAGCGAGGCAGGGGTCGGTCTCTTCTCCCCAGTATCAGGATGAGAGGAAATGGCCTGAAATGGTGCCAGGGGAGGTCTAGATTGGGTATTAGGGGAAGATTTCTCTCTGGAAGGAGTGGTCAGGCACTGGGGACAGGCTGCCCAGGGAGGTGGTGGAATCTCCATCCCTGGAGGCATTTGAGGAATGTGTGGATATGGCACTTGGAGACAGGGTTGAATGGCCCTGGTGATGTTAGGTCAATGGTTGGACTCCATGATCTTAGAGGTCTTTTTCAACCACAAGAAGTCTGTGATTCTATGGACACAATCATCATGATGATGATGTCAATAAACAGTCTTTGGGGAGAAAAAGAGAAATCTTTCTCTTGGGTACTTTTGGACATCCTACATTTAATTACTGGTTCCCTCCAGGCATCCAAAGTGCCTGAGCCAGGCTTGTGTGAAGCTTAATCACCCTAGATCTGACCTGAGGTGTTGGGAGGTGAAGGGGAAATATTTGTCACCCATCTCCTCTGTGCAATGCATCAGTGGGCAAGGCAGGAAATGCCCACACTCTGTGTAGCTGGACTTGTGTTATCTGAAGTAGGTCCTGCCTGGCAGGGGTGTGTCACACAAGACACCTCTGGCTCCTGGCCCCATCCTGGCCTCCAGAAATGTTCCTGCTGCCTTTGGCAGAGCCTGCTGGCCCACCCCTGTGAAAGATTTCATGGAATCACGGCATGGTCTGGGTTGGAAAGGACCTCCAAAGGTCATCTAGTCCAACCCCCTCTGCAGTCAGCAGGGGCATCCTCAACTAGATCAGGTTGCCCAAAGCCTCATATCCTTGGAGCTGTCCTGAGCCCCTGGTGTGACTCAGCATTGTTAAGATGCCTAAGAAAGTAATAAAAAGTGTTATAATGCCATTAGTTATCCCCCCCCTCCCCTTAAATATCCTGCCTGCTCTGCTACAGAAAGAAGAAAAGACAGAAAAAACCAGAGAGGATATTGCAAGCAAAAAATTAAAAGATTGAGAGGGATTCCAAGGAGGTGGAAAATTCCACCCCAAAATGAAAGGAAAAACCTGGGAAGCATCTCAGGTTGTGAGGCGTTGGACTCCTGCAGTCCCAGGGGGGAAAGAGGGATCCCATGCAGGGGGATTTAACCCTAAAGCCATCCCCCAGCCTCTTGCCTGCGCACAGATGCCTGTGTCCACAAACCTTGCTAAGGACTTAATGAGCTTCCAGACGGCTATTGTCTTGCCCAATGTGATTGAAACGAGCCAAGGAGTTCAAGGGTTAGGAGGGGAGGGACGCGCAGACAGGGCGACACCAGAGAGCCCGTCTGGGTGGAAATCAAAATAGATGGGGCTCTTACCGCAGAACGAGCCACTGAGACCTCTGGTGTAATGGTAATTGATGCTGAAGAGCACCAGGGTGGCCCTGACATGCCATTCTTTAGTGTTTTCATTTCTAGGTGGGCCACGTGAGGAAGGAAGAAGCAGGGAAGGTGAGGAAGAAGCAGGGAAGGTGAGGAAGAAGCAGCGGAGCTGGTGAAGAAGCGGCGAGGCTGAGGAGGAAGCAGAGAAGTTTAAGAAGCAGCAAATGAAACATAGATTTGTCAGGGCTGGAAGGGACCTCAAGGAGCAGCCAGTTCCAAGACCCCTGCCATGGCCAGGGACACCTCACACTGCAGCAGGTTGCTCACAGCCACAGCCAGCCTGGCTGCAAACACCTCCAGGCAGGAGGCTTCCACACCTCCTGGGCAACCTGTGCCAGGCTCTCACCACCCTCCTGGGCAACAACTTCTTCCTCACAGCCAATCTCAATCTCCCCACTTCTAGTTTTGTTCCATTCCCCACCAGTCCTATCACTCCCTGACACCCTCAAAAGTCCCTCCCCAGCTTGCTTGGAGCCCCCTTCAGTTACTGGAAGGCCACAATTAGGTCTCCTCAGAGCCTTCTCTTCACCAGAAGAAACAGAGAAGTTGACAAAAAAAGTAGAGGAGTTGGTGAAAAAGTGGAGAAGCCGATGAAAAAGTGGAGAAGATCATGAAAAAATGGAGAAGATAATGAAAAAATGGAGAAGCTAATGGAGTGGAGAAGCTAATGAAGAAGTGGAGAAGCTAATGAAGAAGTGGAGAAGCTAATGAAGAAGTGGAGAAGTTGATGTGACCAGCTCTGCTTTTGCTGCCCAAGCCTCCCTGGACACAAAAGCAGCAAAGAGCTTTGCCTTGCTGGGGAAGTACAAAAGAAGAGGTTCTGCAGGGGAAGTACAAAAGAGGTTCTGCAGAGATTTTTGTTTGCAGAGCCAATTTTGATCTTGTGTTTTTCCCCCCTCCCAGCTTTTAGGGAGAGCTGCTTGGGCCTCTGGGGTAGAAGGTAGGTGATCCTGCTCTGGCAGGGGGGTTGGACTAGCTGATCTTTCGAGGTCCTCTTCCAGCCCCTGACATTCTGTGTGATTCTGTGGCAAGCAGCCCTTATCGAGAGGCTGGGGCAAAGTCCACGTTGCTCAACACCTTTTGGGGCACTCCTTGGACCTTGCCTAACGTGTTTAGGAGGGGGAAGGCAAAGCAGGGGCTCAGCATCTCCCCCTCCCCATTGCTTCTGCCGTGAAAGCTGGGCCAGCAAACTCAGCCTCTCTCTGGCTGGGGATTTGTTGGGGTTGGGTTTTTTTTCTTCCCCATCTCGAGAGCGTCAGGAATGTTTTCCATGCAGGAGTGTAGAGCCTTCAAAACCCCTGAAACCCCCTTCAAGAGCAACAAAGATAAGGAAGGGCCTTGGAGCTGGCTGAAACGAGCAGCTGCATCTGCCTCACAATGCCCTGGCTGCCATTAGCTGTGACCGAGGAATGGCACCGGCAAAGTATGCTGGCAATGTTTAACAAACCATCCGTCTTTTACCTGCTCCTGCTCCACAAAAACCTTTGTCTGAGCCACGGGGCCTAGCCAGCCACGCTGCTGCCTGCTTATCAGGGAGATTAATCTCCTGGGGAATCACTTTATTAATTTGAGAGCCCAGCTTTTTCTTATTCCCACTCCTCGGGTGGGGTGGCAGGAGGGCGAGGAGGCAGTTCTGGCGCTGCTGGGGGGGAAAGCCAGGCTCTGTGTTTTGCCTGCTTGCCAGAATGACTCAGAGATTCAGAGATTCCTAGAAGGTGTTTGGGTTGGAAGAGACCTTGAAGATCACAGGATGTTGGAAGGGACCTCTGGAGATCTTCAAGTCCAACCCCCCCTGCCAGAGCAGAGCCGTAGAATCCAGCACAGGTCACACAGGAACACATCCAGATAGGGATAGAAGGTCTCCAGGGAAGGAGACTCCACAACCTCTCTGGGCAGCCTGCTCCAGTGCTCTGTGACCCTTACAATAAAGAAGTTCTTTCTCATGTAGTTCCAACTCCCTTGCCATGAGCAGGGACACCTTCCCCTAGCCCAGGTTTGCTCAAGCTCTCACCCAACCAGGGACATCCACAAGCTCCCTGGGCAACCTGTTCCAGTGTCTCACCACCCTCACTGGGAAGAATTCCTTTCTCATCCCCAGTCTAAATCTGCCCTCCTCAGGCTTCAATCCATTCCCTCTTGGCCTGTCACCACGAGCCCTTGCCAAAAGTCCCTTTCTGGCTTTCTCATAGGCTCCATGCAGGTACTGAAAGGTCTTCCTGGAGCTTTCTCTTCTCCAGGCTGAACAGCCCCAACTCTCTCAGCCTGTCCTCATAGGCGAGGTACTCCAGCCCTTTGATCATCCAACAGACTCATGTCCCCCAACCACACTCAAACCCATCATGGCAAATCCTGACTCTACCCATGGATGCTCATGTTCTCATCAGCTTCCTCTTGGGAGGCTGCACATCCCATGTCATCTCCTGCATCACCTCAGCATGACAGGAGCATCTCTCTTATGTGGAAAGGCTGAGCGAGCTGGGGATGTTTAGATTGCAGAAGAGGAGGCTGAGGGGGGATCTGATTCATGCATGCAAATATCTAAGGGATGGTGGTGGGGTGTCAAGAAGATAGGGCCAGAAGTTCTCAGTGGACCCCAGTGACAGGAGAAGAGGTAGAGAACATAGGAAGTTCCATCTAAACATGAGAAGGAAATTCTTTACTTTCAGGGTGGCAGAGCACTGGAGCAGGCTGCCTAGAGGGGTGGTGGAGTCTCCATCTCTGGAGACTTTCATCTCCATCTCTGGAGACTTTCAAGGCCTGCTTGGATGAGTTTCTCTGTGATGTGCTTTAGGTGATCCTGCTCTGGCAGGGGGGGTTGGACTCAAAGATGTTCAGAGGTCCCTTCCAACCCCTAACATTCTATGATTCTGTGACAGTTTGTGGCAGGGATGCTGCAGCAGGACCATCTCTGTCCTTTGACAATGCTTATCCCAAGGCTGAGGTGGCTGCAGCAGGAGCATCTCTGAGCATCCCAACAGAACAGAACAGAACTAAACTGAATAGAATAGAATAGAATAGAATAGAATAGAATAGAATAGAATAGAATAGAATAGAATAGAATAGAACAGGTTGGAAAAGACCTTTGAGATCATCGAGTCCAACCTATCACCCAACACCATCTAATCAACTAAACCATGGCACCAAGCACCCCATCCAGTCTCTCCCTAAACACCTCCAGAGGTGGTGACTCCACCACCTCCCTGGGCAGCACATTCCAATGGCCAATCTCTCTTTCTGTGAAGAACTTCTTCCTAACATCCAGCCTAAACCTCCCCCGCTGCAGCTTGATGATAGGACTGGGAAGAATGGAGCAAAACTAGAAGTGGGTAGATTCAGACTGGATGTTAGGAAGAAGGTTTTCCCCATGAGGGTGTTGAGAGACTGGCCCAGGTTGCCTGGGGAGGTGGTGGAAGCCTCCTGCCTGGAGGTTTTGAAGGCCAGGCTGGCTGTGGCTGTGAGCGACCTGCTGTAGTGTGAGGCGTCCCTGGCCATGGCAGGGGGGTTGGAGCTGGCTGCTCCTTGAGGTCCCTTCCAACCCTAACAATAGTAAGCTTCTATGAAACCAGCCCTGCTGCATGGGAAGGTGGTGGGGAGCCAGGCAGGCAAAGGTGGCTGCTGGGAAGGTGGCCGTGGCGGGGGGCCAGGTCCCGAATTCCTGGCCGAGTGCTGTGCACACAGACCTTATCTCACCTGCCTGTGTTTGTGCAGCAGGGAGCCAGCCTGCCCAGCTGGGAGGGGGGATGGCCAGCACCCACCTCAGCCCCCCAGCTGCAGCTCTTCCATGCCCACTAAGTCTCTAAGCTATTTGGTGTGCTGCTCTAAGCCTTTCCAAAAATCTGCTGGTGTCTCCTGGCGTGGTCACACCTGGGGCTTAGCAATCTGCCTCCGAGAGACCTGCTCTCGGTGACTGCAGTGGTTGCAAGTGCTGCAGAAGGTCATTCATGCCTCTGAGCACAGCCATATCTCGTGGCATTGAGGTCCACCCAAGCACTGTGTGATTTCAAAACCTGGTTTGTTTGTGCTGCCCAGTTCTCACGACGGAGGGCTGGCAGGTCACAGGCTTCAGGTAGAGGCACCCCGGCCTTAGAGAGTCCCAGAATCATCTAGGTGGGAAGAGACCTTTAAGATCATCAAATCCAACCATTAACACAACACTGCTAGGTCACCACAAACCCACAGAGTCATAGAATTGTCAGGGTTGGAAGGGACCTCAAGGAGCAGCCAGTCCCAACCCCCCTGCCATGGCCAGGGACACCTCACACACAGCAGGTTGCTCACAGCCCTCCAGCCTGGCTGCAAACACCTCCAGGCAGGAGGCTGCCACCACCTCCCTGGGCAACCTGTGCCAGGCTCTCACCACCCTCATGGGGAACAACTTCTTCCTAACATCCAATCTGAATCTCCTCACTTCTAGTTTTGCTCCATCCCCCCAGTCCTATCTCTCCCTGACACCCTCTAAAAGTCCCTCCCCACCTTTCTTGTAGCCCCCTTCAGTTACTGGAAGGCCACAATAAAGTCTCCTGGGAGCCTTCTCTTCTCCAGACTGAATAGCCCCAACTCTCTCAGTCTGTCCTCATAGGAGAGGAGCTCCATGGAATGGTTTGGGTTGGAAGGGACCTTTAAAGATCATCTAATATGACCCCATGGCAGTCACCAGTGCCACGAGCAACTGGAGCAGGTTGCTCAGAGCCTGACCTTGACTGTTCAGCCTGGAGAAAAGAAGGCTCCAGGCAGACCCTACAGCAGCCTTCCACTACCTGAAAGGGGCCTAACATCCAACCTGAATCTACCCACTTCTAGTTTTGCTCCATTCCTTCGAGTCCTATCACTCCCTGACGCCCTGAAAAGTTCCTCACCAGTGGACTGTCAGTGCTGGGTTAATAGTTGATGGACTAAAAGGTCTTTTCCAATATCCATGATTCTGTGACTCTATGGTGTGGGGATGAATGGACCTGGGGGCCCTGGGAGGTGGTTGAGAATCATCTCAGATTGCTGCAGGACAGAGAAGGCAGCTCTGACTGCATGACTCACCCTGTTACTGAAGCTCCCTAATCTCAGCAAGGGCTCTGTGCAGAAAGGAGTTGAAAACCTTTACTTGAGCAAACCCTGCAGCATGTCTGTGCTGTAATGAGTGCTGTGGGAGAGAAGGGCGAGACTGCACCTCAAATATTTGGTTCAGTTTGGGACACCTCACTACAAGAAAGACATTGAGGGGCTGGGGTGTGTCCGGAGGAGGGCAACAAAGCTGGGGAAGGGTCTGGAGAACAAGGCTGGGGAGGAGCAGATGAGGGAACTGAGGTTGTTTAGTTTGAGAAAGAGGAGGCTGAGGGGAGACCTCATTGCTCTCTACAGCTCCCTGAAAGGAGGTTGGAGTGAGGCAGGGGTTGGTCTCTTCTCCCCAGTATCAGGTGATAGGATGAGAGGAAATACCCTGAAATGGTGCCAGGAGAGGTCTAGAATGGATACTAGGGAAAATTTCTCTCAGGAAGGAGTGGTCAGGCATTGGAACAGGCTGCCCAGGGAGGTGGTGGAGTCCCCATCCCCAGAGAGGCTCAAGAAAATGGAATGAAGCTGGAGGTGGGGAGATTCAGGCTGGATGTGAGGAGGAAGTTCTTCCCCATGAGAGTGGTGAAGCCCTGGAATGGGTTATCCAGGAGGTGGTTGAGGCCCTGTCCCTGGAAGTGTTTAAGCCCAGGCTGGATGAGGCTCTGGCCAGCCTGATCTAGTGTAGAGTGTCCCTGCCCATGGCAGGGGGGTTGGAACTAGCTGATCCTTGTGGTCCCTTCCAACCCTGACTGATACTATGACACTATGAAACCTGTGGCCATGGCTCTTGGGGACACGGCTGGAAGGCCATGGTGGTGTTAGGTCAGTGCTTGGACTCGATGATCTTGGAGGTCTTTTCTATCCTAAACAATTCTGTGAGTCTCTGAACATAGTGTTGATGATACCAAGAAACAATCTTTGGGGAAAAAGAAGAAATCTTTCTCTTGGGTATTTTTGGATGATTCTAAGAGAGGAAAGCAAATGCCTGTCCCACTGGCCTGCTCAGAGGTACCTGCTGGGCCCACTTCTGAGAGCTTGGCTCCCTCTGCCCAAGGGGTCAAAGATGCTTTTACTCCCCAGGACTTGAGCCAGGGGGATGCACAGGGCAACCTGTGGGTGTGACAAGCTGCCTGGCCATCCCTGCCCTCTTGAAGCAGCCCCTGCAAGGGCATATTTACCCATCAGAGGCTCTCCTTATCTCATTATCATGAGAGGTTAACAGAGTGGCTCTGGGTCACCGAGAAGGTCACTAACAATGCTGGGGAGGGCTCAGATTCATTCTTTTGGCTCAGCATGGGGTTGATTCTGAGGATGCTCCTGGGCATGTCTCTTCCCTGCTCACCAAAGAGCTTTTTGGTAGTGGGGTTTCTGGTTAGTAACAGCATGGGCTAGGTTTGAACCAATTACCTAGATGGGCTTGTTGGTTCTTCCTTTCCTTCTTTAATATCAGTTTTTTACAGCTGCTGGTCTGATAACAGCCTTCAGCTCAGTGAGAGCATGATGAAAAAAACTAAGTTGCTGTTGTTGACAACTGTTGAGGCAGGAAGTTTGATAATCATTGGTTAAGAATCAAGAATAGTGTGGCCAGCAGGAGCAGGGAAGTCATTCTGTCCCTGTACTCA
>JAAWVA010001423.1:5000-10120 GCA_015227895.2 Colaptes auratus
CAAGGGCCACAGCAACCTCATGCAGTGCTACAGGCTGGGGTAAGAGTGGCTGGAGAGCAGCCAGGCAGTGAGGGACCTGGGGGTACTGGTCAATAGTAGGCTGAACGTGAGCCAGCAGTGTGCACAGGTGGCCAAGAGTGCCAATGGCATCCTGGCCTGTTTCAGGAATAGTGTGGTCAACAGGAGCAGGGAGGTCATTCTGCCCCTGTACTCAGCACCCCTTAAGTCCTGTATCCAGTTCTGGGCTCCTCAGTTTAGGAAAGATGTTGACTTGCTGGAACGTGTCCAGAGAAGGGCAACAAAGCTGGGGAGGGGTTTGGAGCACAAGCCCTATGAGGAGAGTCTGAGGGAGCTGGGGTTGCTTAGCCTGGAGAAGAGGAGGCTCAGAGGAGACCTTATTGCTGTCTGCAACACCCTGAAGGGAGGTTGTAGCCAGTCTCAAGCTGCACCAGAGGAGGTTTAGGCTGGAGGTTAGGAAGAAATTCTTCCCAGAAAGAGTGATTGGCCACTGTAATGTGCTGCCCAGGGAGGTGGTGGAGTCACCATCACTGGAGGTGTTTAGGAACAGACTGGATGGGGCACTTGGTGCCATGGTATAGTTGATTAGATGGTGTTGGATGATAGGTTGGACTTGATCTTTTCCTATCTGGTCTATTCTATTCTATTCTATTCTATTCTATTCTATTCTATTCTATTCTATTCTACTCTTACACTGTTTTTGCCAGACTGGGGCCTTCAGCTGCTAGACTCAAGCATCCTCACACTGAAACAGTAATTCTTTGTTTTGTATGCAAGTTTTGTGCCTGAGTTACTGTGTGGTACACCAGACCAAGCTGTGTGTAACAGCTACATCTTTAAAAACAGAAATCACAGAATCATGAAATACCTCTAAAGCAGTTAAGTACAACTGTTAACCTAACACTGAAAAGTTCACAACCAAACCATATCACTCAGCACCACATCTGTCTCTTTTAAATACATGGAGGGATGGTGACTGCACTACCTCTCTGGGTAGCCTGTTCCAGTGCTTGGCAACCCTTTGATCCTATGTCACATTCAAATCCCCCCCTCCAGAGGGAAGGGGAAGTGGAGGCAGGGGAGGGGAGGAAAAGGGCAAAAGCAAAATTCAGAAGGAGCACACTAAATGCACAATTTCATCATCTGAATAGAGCCATTTTGTGTTGATTTAAGTTCAAGAGTATCATGTCTGTCCTTCAGCTTCTGAAGAAAAGATAAGGATTTGCCATCTGTGACAAATTTAAAGTCTGTGTGGATATTGTAAGTAATAAAAACTGTCAGTGTTGCTAGAAGCCTCTATATGAGCAAGTGAATCCCACTCTGTAAGTCTGCATCCCAGCTAGTCATCTTATGTTTCCTTAACAGTTATGAGGCACTCAGAGGATAATTCATGTGCATGGTCTCAGGTGTATAGTGTAGAATAAGATGAGTTGCTCTGTTCAGTGAGCAACTATGAGCTACTAGGTTTTTTTACTGGCTATAAGAGAAGTCCAAGGTTTCTCTTTTTGATGTCTTCAGTGTAGATACAGCCACTTAGTCAAACAACTTTCACTCTCATTCTAACATATAAAGCTCTTTGGACTTTTCAGAAGGTAGAAACACAGGATGGCAAACAGCACAGCTTCAGTTTGTTTTCATAACAATCCACTAGATGACCCAAAGCACCACAGAAAAAACCTCCAAAACCTTAAAATGTGCCACTCATACCATAGGCACTTCCTTTAGCAGAGAATGAGATAGACGACACTATCAAGATGATGCTAGGAGATGGAACACAGTCTGTCCTACAGAGGAGAACAAAAAAACCTTTCAAACTCTGCCTGGAAGTAGAATAAGTTCTTCACAGAAAGAGTGACTGCCCATTGGAATGGGCTGCCCAGGGAGGTGGTGGAGTCACCATTACTGGAGGTGTTTAGGAAGAGACTGGATGGGGTGCTAGCTGCCCTGGTTTAGTTGATTATGAATCAGATCCTGGGCTGCATCAGGAGAAGTGTGGCCAGCAGGTAAAGGGAGGGGATTCTCCCCCTCTACTCAACCCTGGTGAGACCCCACCTGGAGTACTGCTCCAGTTCTGGAGCCCCTATTCCAAGAGGGATCTGGAGGTGCTGGAAGGTGTCCAGAGAAGGGCCACGAGGATGATCAGAGGGCTGGAGCACCTCTCCTGTGAGGACAGACTGAAGGAGTTGGGGCCTGTTCAGTCTGGAGAAGAGAAGGCTCTGAGGTGACCTCATTGTGGCCTTCCAGTATTTGAAGGGGACCTACAAGAAGGCTGGGGAGGGACTTCTCAGGCTATCAGGGAGTGATAGAACTAGGGGGAATGGAATGAAGCTGGAGGTGGGGAGATTCAGACTGGATGTGAGGAGGAAGTTCTTCCCCATGAGAGTGGTGAAGCTCTGGAATGGGTTATCCACGGAGGTGGTTGTGGCCCCATCCCTGGAGGTGTTTAAGAGCAGGCTGGATGAGCCTTTGGCCAGCCTGATCTAGTGTGGGGTGTTCCTGCCCCTGGCAAGGGGGTTGGAACTAGATGATCCTTGTGGTCCCTTCCAACACTGACTGATCCTATGATATTGTGATTAGATGGTGTTGGATGATAGGTTGGACTCGATGATCTCAAAGGTCTCTTGCAACCTGGTTAATTCTATTCTATTTTATTGTAGTCTTGTCTTGGCATCAAATTTGGCAAAGTATTTGATGTGAAGCTGGTGATCAAATTTTTTCTCAACAAGGAAGTAAGCAATCAGGTCCTGAAAGATGCTTCCTTCCTCTTGGTTGAAATGGGGATGGCTGCCATCTCTCTGTAGAAATGTGTAGTTTCTGGTGTTGCTGAGAACAAGAGTGAGAGAAAAGTTATTCTCCACATGAAGATGGTAAAATCTTCCTGACCCTTGCAGACATGCAGCTGAAGCCATGATATATGATATATGATATATAATATATGATATCGGCAGAATCCAACGGCATGAGATTGAATAAGAAACTTATTTGTAAAGTTCCCTGGGTACCAACCCTCATGAACCGAGGGGTCCAGGAGGGTTGACCTACTTCAAAAAGGAGCTCTTGAGGGCACAGGACTGGCGGTCCCCATGTGTCGAAAGATGAGCCGGCGGGGAAGGCGACCGGCCTGGATGAGCAAGCAGCTCCAGGGGGAATTAAGGGAAAAAAGGAGGCTGTATCACCTTTGGAAGGGGGGGAAGGCTTCTCGAGGTAGGTTCAAGGAAGTGGTTAGATTATGTAGGAATAAAATTAGAGAGGCAAAGGCCCAGTTAGAACTGAAACTGGCCACCTCTGTGAAAGAAAAAATAAAAAGCATTTTACAAATATATCAACGCTAAAAAGAAGGGCAAGAAGAACCTCCACTCCTTACTGGACCTGGAGAGGGAACACGGTGACCGAAGATGAGGAAAAGGCTGAGGTCCTGAACGCCTTCTTTGCCTCCATGTTTAACAGCAAGACAGGAGTCCAGGATGAGTGGCCTCCTGAGCTGGGTAATAGGGTCGGGGAGCAGTGTAATGCCCCAGAAATCCATGAGGAATTAGTTCGGGACCTGCTGAGCCACTTGGACACCCACAAGTCCATGGGACGGATGGGATCCATCCTAGGGTGCTGAGAGAGCTGGCAGATGAGCTGGCCAAGCCGCTCTCCATCATTTTCCTCCAGTCCTGGCTCACTGGAGAGGTCCCAGATGACTGAAACTGGCCAATGTGATCCCCATCCACAAGAAGGGACGGATGGAGGAGCCGGAAACTACAGGCCAGTCAGCCTGACCTCAGTGCCAGGGAAAGTGATGGAACAGATTATCCTGGAGGCAATAACTGCGCACCTGAAGGATGGCCAAGGGCTCAGGTCCAGCCAACATGGATTTAGGAAGGGCAGGTCCTGCCTCTCCAACCTGATCTCCTTCTATGATCAGGTGACCGTCTGGTGGACGTGGGGAGGCCTGTGGATGTAGTCTTGGACTTCAGCAAGGCCTTTGACACCGTCCCCCACAGTAAACTGCTGGCTAAACTGTCAGCTCGTGGTTTGGACCGCAACACTCTGTGCTGGGTTAGGAACTGGCTGGGAGGGCCGAGCCCAGAGAGTGGTGGTGAATGGTGCCGCGGTCCGGCTGGCGGCCAGTCACAGCGGCGTCCCCAGGGATCGGTGCTGGGCCCCATCCTCTTTAACATCTTCATTGATGATCTGGGAGGGGGTTGAGTCAGTCATCAGCAAGTTTGCAGATGACACCAAGTTGGGAACAGATGTTAGTCAGTTAGAGGGTAGAAAGGCTCTGCAGAGGGACCTCGACCGACTGGACAGATGGGCAGAGTCCAATGGGATGGCATTTAATAAGTCCAAGTGCCGGGTGCTGCACTTTGGCCACGGCAACCCATGCAGAGCTACAGGCTGGGGTCAGAGTGGCTGGAGAGCTGCCAAACAGAGAGGGACCTGGGGGTGCTGATTGACACCCACCTAAACATGAGCCAACAGTGTGCCCAGGTGGCCAAGAAGGCCAATGGCATCCTGGCCTGTATTGGGAATAGTGTGGCCAGCAGGAGCAGGGAGGTCATTGTGCCCCTGTACTCTGCATTGGTTAGGCACACCTTGAGTACTGTGTCCAGTTCTGGGCCCTCAGTTTAAGAAGGACATCGAGATACTTGAACGTGTCCAGAAAGGGCAACAAGGCTGGTGAGAGGCCTTGAGCACAAGCCCTATGAGGAGAGGCTGAGGGAGCTGGGATTGTTTAGCCTGGAGAAGAGAAGGATCAGAGTGACCTCATTGCCCTCTACAACTACCTGAAAGGTGGTTGTAGACAGGAGGGGGTTGGTCTCTTCTCCCAGGCAACCAGCACCAGAACAGGGGGACACAGTCTCAAGCTGTGCCAGGGGAGGTTTAGACTCGAGGTGAGGAGGAAGTTCTTCACTGAGCGAGTCATTCGTCATTGGATGGGCTGCCCAGGGAGGTGGTGGAGTCGCCGTCCCTGGAGGTGTTCAAGGGGGATTGGACGTGGCACCTTGGTGCCATGGTCTAGTTGTGAGGTCTGTTGGGACAGGTTGGACTGATGATCCTTGGGGTCTCTTCCAACCTTGGTTTACTGGATACTGTGATACTGTGATACTGGGAAC
>JAAWVA010001424.1:0-10111 GCA_015227895.2 Colaptes auratus
CCCATCCTAGCATAGCCGACCTCACCATAACCTGCCCCACCCAAGACTAGCCTAGCCCAGCCCACCCTAGCCTAGCCCTGAGGAGCATTTAGAGAGCCTGTATAGAGCCCAATGCTGCCTCTATAATACCATATGGAGCCTCTATGTAGCCCAGTGGAGCCCCTATGTTGCCCAGTGGAGCCCCATGGAGCTTCTACAGTGCCTCTAGTGAGCCACTATAGAGCCATAAGGAGCCACTATAGAGCCCTATGTAGCCCTATAGAGGCTCTAGTGTGCCCTAAAGAGCCCTACAGAACCTCTATAGATCCCTATTGATCCACTTTAGAGCCTCTATAGAGCCCTACGGTGCCTCTGTACACATTCTATAGAGCCCAATAGAGCATCTATAGACCCCTATGGAGCCTCTGTACCACCCTATGGAGCCTCTCTAGAGCCTTTATAGAGGCTTAAGGAGCAACTATGGAACCTCTATGGAGCCCAATGAAGTCTCTATAGTGCCCTAAGGAGCCTCCATACAGCCTTTATTGAGCCCAATGCAGCCTTAAGAGTACCCTAAGGAGCCTCTATAGCGCCCCTAATGAGCCTCTATAATGCCCTATGGAACCTCTATAGAGCCTCCACAGAAATTCTATAGACCCCTAAGGATTCTCTGTTGTGGTGGGGTGAGAAAGTTCCCACACACACACACACAAAGAAAGAAACCACAGCTAACTCAGTTGGAAGTAAAGCAGATGAAAGCCAGAGTGTTCAGCAACTGTCTCTTTCTTAAAGGCATAACCTAAACCGGTCACATCTGTATAGGCCAGTGGAGCCCTCTGGAGCCTCTACAGAGCCTCTAGAGAGCCACAATAGAGCCCTAGGGAGCCACTATAGAGCCCTATGTAGCTCTACAGAGCCTCTACTGTGCCCTAAAGAGCCCTACTGAACCTCCTTATGGAGCCACTTTAGAGACTCTATAGAGCCCTATGGAGCCTCTATACAGATTCTATAGACCCCTATGGTGGTCTATAGAGCATCTCTAGAGCCTTTATAGACCCTCTCTAGAGCCTTTATAGACCCTCTCTAGAGCCCAATGCAGCCTCTATAGTGCCCTAAGGAGCCTCTATTGAGCCTCTCTCTAGAGCCCAATGCAGCCTCTATAGTGCCCTATGGAATGTCTATAGAGCCTCTATAGAGATTCTATAGAGCCCTAAGTGGCCTCTGTAGAGCCTTCTGGAGCCTCAACAGAGCCTCCATAGAGCCCTAAGAAGCCTCTAAAGATCCTCTATAGATCCTCTATAGAGCCCGATGAAGCCTCTATAATGCCTAATGGAGCCTCTATAGATCCCTATGGAGCCCTACGGAGCCTTTGTAGCATCCTATGGAGCCTCTATAGAGACCTTTGGAGCCTCTAGAGAGCCCTAAGGAGCCTCTAGAGAGCATTATGGAGCTCTATGGAGCTTCTATGGAACCTGAAGTAGCCCTGTGGAGCCTCTGTAGTGCCCTAAGGAGCCCTAAGAAACTTCTGTAGAGCCTGTATTGAGCTTCTAGAGATGCCTATGTTGCCAGATAGAGCCTACCCCACCCTGGCCTAGCCCTGAGGAGCCTGTAGAGTGCCTCTATAGAGCCCAATGCAGCCTCTATAATACCATATGGAGCCTCTATGGAGCCTCTATGGAGCCCTATAGAGCCCCATGGAGCCTCTATAGACCACTATAGAGCCCTAATGAGCCTCTATAGAGTCCTATGTATCCTCTATAATGCTCCACGGAGCCCAAAGGAACCTCTATACTGCCCTAAGGAGCCTCTATACATCCTGTATAGAGCACTATGGTGCCTCTATACAGAGTCTATAGACCCCTATGGAGCCTCTATAGTGACAATGTAGCCTCTGTAGAGACCGTGGTAGCCTCTATAGAGGCCTATGGAGCCTCTATATAGACCGGGCTAGCCTCCACAGAGGCCTATGGAGCCTCTATAGATGCTATATAGAGCCCAAAACAGCCTCTATGGAGCCCTAATGAGGCTCAATAGAGCACTTGGAAGCCCTATCATGCCCTGTGGTGCCTCCATAGAGCCTCTATAGAGCCCAATGCAGCCTCTACAGAGCCCTATGAAGCCCTAAAGAGCCCTAACATGCCCTATTGAGCCTCAATTGAGCCTCTATAGAGCCCCATGCAGCCCCTATAGAGCCCTACATAGCCTCCATAGAGCCTGTAGAGAGCACAACTCAGTCTCTAGAGTGCCCTATGGAGACTCTACAGCCTCTAAGGAGCCTAATGCAAACACTATGATAGCACCCTATGAAGCCCTGCAGAGCTTCTATAGAATTATAGAGAGCCCAAAGCAGCCTCTATAGAGCCCTATGGGGCCCAAAGCAGCCTCTATTGAGCCCTATAGATGTCTATGGAGCCTCTGCACAGCTTCGATAGTGCCCAAAGCAGCCTCTGTAGAGCCAAATGCAGCCTCTATAGAGCCCTTTTGTCATGGTTTGGGAGGCCAACTCTCCCACCACGGGCAAAAATCACAGTATCACACAGTATCACAGTATCACACAGTATCACAGTATCGCTAAGGTTGGAAGAGACCTCGAAGATCATCGAGTCCAACCTGTCACCACAGACCCCATGACTAGACCATGGCACCAAGTGCCATGTCCACTCCCCTCTTGAACACCTCCAGAGATGGTAACTCCACCACCCCCCCGGGCAGCCCATTCCAATGGCAAACCACTCTCTCAGTGAAGAACTTTCTCCTCACCTCCAGCCTAAACTTCCCCAGGTGCAGCTTGAGACTGTGTTCCCGTGTTCTGGTGCTGGTTGCTAGAGAGAAGAGACCAACCCCTTCCTGGCTACAACCACCCTTCAGGTAGTTGTAGAGAGCAATGAGGTCACTCCTGAGCCTCCTCTTCTCCAGGCTATACAATCCCAGCTCCCTCAGCCTCTCCTCATAGGGCTTGTTCTCAAGGCCTCTCACCAGCCTTATTGCCCTTCTCTGGACACGTTCAAGTGTCTCGATGTCCTTCCTAAACTGAGGGGCCCAGAACTGGACACCATACTCAAGGTGTGGCCCAACCAATGCAGAGTACAGGGGCACAATGACTTCCCTGCTCCTGCTGGCCACACCATTCCTAATGCAGGCCAGGATGCCATTGGCCTTCTTGGCCACCTGGGCACACTGCTGGCTCATGTTTAGGGGGCTGTCGATCAGCACCCCCAGGCCCCTCTCTGTTTGGGAGCTCTCCAGCCACTCCGACCCCAGCCTGCAGCTCTGCATGGGGTTGTTGTGGCCAAAGTGCAGCACCCGGCACTTGGACTTGTTGAATGCCATCCCATTGGACTCTGCCCATCTGTCCAGTCGGTCGAGGTCCCTCTGCAGAGCCCTTCCACCCTCTGACTGACCAGCATCTGCTCCCAACTTTGTGTCATCTGCAAATTTGCTGATGACTGTCTCAATCCCTTCATCCAGATCATCAATGAAGATGTTAAAGAGGATGGGACCCATCACTGATCCCTGGGGGATGCCACTGGTGACTGGCCTCCAGCTGGATGTGGCACCATTCACCACCACTCTCTGTTGGAGTGTTGCTGTCCAAGCCACGAGCTGACAGATTAGCCAGCAGTTTGCTGTGGGGGAAGGGGTCAAAGGCCTTGCTGAAGTCCAGGTAGACCACATCCACAGGCCTCCCCACATCCACCACGCGGGTCACCTGATCATAGAAGGAGATGAGGTTGGAGAGGCAGGATCTGGCAGGATTGAGCCAGTTCGGCTCAATCGCCAGTCAGGCTCAATCGCCAGTCAGAACCGCTCCTTCGGGACAGCTCCGCTTGCCTTGTGAGTTTCTACTGCTGGGCTCTTTGCCTTGCTTCGGGGTTTAGCGGGTCGGGAGGACTCCGTGTGGGCAGGGATTGAGGCGGGCTCGTGCTCGCGCAGCGGGCACGGGAGCGAGTGCCTGACGCAGCCGCGGAGAATTTTAATCCCACCAGCCGGGCTGCGCGGGCGGCGCCAGTTGGGCTCAATCGCTGCCTTTCGGCTGCTTGCGCAGAACAAAAAAAAAAAATTTTTTTTTTTTTTTTTGTTTGTTTTGTTTTGTGTTTTTGTTTTTTTGTTTTCACTCATACGCTGCACCATGGTCATTACTCGGACCAAGGGTAGAAAAATAGCATCTACCCAGACAGAGTTCTTTATACCAGCATGCTGGAGTCCAGGATCAGCTGCGTGAGAGTGCTTCAGCCTGGCAGTTGGAATAGAGGGAGAGGGAGAGGGAGAGGGAGAGGGGAGAGGGAGAGGGAGAGGGAGGGAGAGGGAGAGGGAGAGGGAGAGGGAGAGGGAGAGGGAGAGGGAGGAGGACGCCTGTGTCAGGTGTGAGCAGGTGAACTTTCTCTCCTGGTGGCTGACCTGAAGGATGAAGTGGCCAAGCTGAAGGAGGAGGTGTCTAGGCTGAGGTCAATAAGGGAAAGCGAACGGGAGTTAGACTTGTGGGAGAAGGCTCTGCAGATCTCCCCTGCTGAGGGCCGGGCCCCTGAAAACGGAGAGGGATGGACACAGGTCCCTGCCAAGGGTGGCAAGAGAAATCCCCCGGCCCTCTCCTCCTCCTCCGCTGCCCTTGCGTAATAAGTATGAGGCCCTGCAGGCTGAGGGCGGTGGGGATGAGAGGGCTGAGGAGCAGCCATCCAGAGGGGAGACCAGGGCCAGCGGTCCCCGCCGGCTGTAACGACCAGCTCTGGGGAGCAGCCTAAGGCCAAGCCTAAGACCAAGCGGCCACCACAGCAGCTATAATGACCGGCTCCACAAAGAGAAGGAGAAGGGTTATAGTTGTTGGGGACTCTCTCCTGGGGGGTACTGAGGGACCCATATGTCGTCCCGACCCATCCCACAGGGAGGTCTGCTCTCTACCTGGGGCGCGGATAAGGGATATTGCAAGGGGAATCCCCAAGCTCATCAGTCCCTCTGACTATTACCCTCTACTGGTAATACAGGCTGGGAGTGATGAGATCGACAGGAAGGGCACCAGGGCAATTAAGAAGGAGTTCAGGGCCCTTGGACAATTGATTGATGGGGCAGGCGCGCAAGTGGTGTTCTGCTCAGTTCCCTCAGTGGCAGGGGAGTACACTGAGAGGAACGGGAGAACCCACACCATCAATAAGTGGCTCAGGGAATGGTGCCAGCGGAGGAACTTTGGTTTCTTTGATCATGGGCCTACTTTTACAGCACCCGACCTGCTGGGTCCTGATGGGGTGCATTTATCTAGAAGGGGCAAGAGAGTCCTAGCACTAGAGTTGGCAGGGCTCATTAGGAGGGCTTTAAACTAGGTGTGAAGGGGGTGGGTGAAGACATCGGTCCCTCTGCAGAGGTAAGAGTAGGGCACAAGGTAGGGTCAACTGAGAGGTCGGGAGCCCAGCTGCAGTGCATGTACACCAATGCACGCAGCCTAGGCAATAAGCAAGAGGAGCTGGAGGTCCTAATCCACCAGGGCAACTATGATATAGTTGCCATCTCAGAAACATGGTGGGACAACACGCACGATTGGAGTGCTACACTGGGGGGTTACAGGCTCTTTAGGAGGGATAGGAGAGGGAGAGAGGAGGAGGGGTGGCTTTGTATATTAGGGAGACACTTTCTGCCTCTGAACTTGAGGTGGAAGATGAGGGAATTGAGAGCCTGTGGGTTAAATCAGAGGGCAACCCAACAAATCTGACATCCTGGTTGGAGTCTGTTATAGACCACCCAACCAGGATGAGGAGATTGATGAATTATTCTATAAACAACTGGAGGCTGTCTCAAGATCATCAGATCTTGTCCTCGTGGGTGACTTCAATCTGCCAGATATCTGCTGGGAACTTAATTCAGCAGAGAGAAGGCAGTCCAGAAGATTCCTGGAGCGAATAGAGGACTGCTTCCTAACGCAGCTGTTAAGCGAGCCTACCAGGGGACAGGCTCTGCTTGACCTGCTGCTCTCCAATAGGGAAGGGCGGGTGGGAGATGTGACCGTGGGAGGCTGCCTAGGGTGCAGTGACCACGAGATAGTGAAGTTTTCAATATGCAGGGAGATAGGGAGGAGCACCAACAGAACCTTCACCCTGGACTTCCGGAGGGCAAACTTCAGCCTCTTTAAGAAACTTATTTGTAAAGTTCCCTGGGTACCAACCCTCACGAACCGAGGGGTCCAGGAGGGTTGGACCTACTTCAAAAAGGAGCTCTTGAGGGCACAGGAACTGGCGGTCCCCATGTGTCGAAAGATGAGCCGGCGGGAAAGGCGACCGGCCTGGATGAGCAAGCAGCTCCTGGGGGAATTAAGGGAAAAAAAGAGGCTGTATCACCTTTGGAAGGGGGGGAAGGCTTCTCGAGGTAGGTTCAGGAAGTGGTTAGATTATGTAGGAATAAAATTAGAGAGGCAAAGGCCCAGTTAGAACTGAAACTGGCCACCTCTGTGAAAGAAAATAAAAAGCAATTTTACAAATATATCAACGCTAAAAAGAAGGGCAAGAAGAACCTCCACTCCTTACTGGACCTGGAGGGGAACACGGTGACCGAAGATGAGGAAAAGGCTGAGGTCCTGAACGCCTTCTTTGCCTCCATGTTTAACAGCAAGGCAGGAGTCCAGGACGAGTGGCCTCCTGAGCTGGGTAATAGGGTCGGGGAGCAGTGTAATGCCCCAGAAATCCATGAGGAATTAGTTCGGGACCTGCTGAGCCACTTGGACACCCACAAGTCCATGGGACCGGATGGGATCCATCCTAGGGTGCTGAGAGAGCTGGCAGATGAGCTGGCCAAGCTGCTCTCCATCATTTTCCTCCAGTCCTGGCTCACTGGAGAGGTCCCAGATGACTGGAAACTGGCCAATGTGATCCCCATCCACAAGAAGGGACGGATGGAGGAGCCCGGAAACTACAGGCCAGTCAGCCTGACCTCAGTGCCAGGGAAAGTGATGGAACAGATTATCCTGGAGGCAATAACTGCGCACCTGAAGGATGGCCAAGGGCTCAGGTCCAGCCAACATGGATTTAGGAAGGGCAGGTCCTGCCTCTCCAACCTGATCTCCTTCTATGATCAGGTGACCCGTCTGGTGGACGTGGGGAGGCCTGTGGATGTAGTCTATCTGGACTTCAGCAAGGCCTTTGACACCGTCCCCCACAGTAAACTGCTGGCTAAACTGTCAGCTCGTGGTTTGGACCGCAACACTCTGTGCTGGGTTAGGAACTGGCTGGAGGGCCGAGCCCAGAGAGTGGTGGTGAATGGTGCCGCGTCCGGCTGGCGGCCAGTCACCAGCGGCGTCCCCCAGGGATCGGTGCTGGGCCCCATCCTCTTTAACATCTTCATTGATGATATGGATGAGGGGGTTGAGTCAGTCATCAGCAAGTTTGCAGATGACACCAAGTTGGGAACAGATGTTAGTCAGTTAGAGGGTAGGAAAGGCTCTGCAGAGGGACCTCGACCGACTGGACAGATGGGCAGAGTCCAATGGGATGGCATTTAATAAGTCCAAGTGCCGGGTGCTGCACTTTGGCCACGGCAACCCCATGCAGAGCTACAGGCTGGGGTCAGAGTGGCTGGAGAGCTGCCAAACAGAGAGGGACCTGGGGGTGCTGATTGACACCCACCTAAACATGAGCCAACAGTGTGCTCAGGTGGCCAAGAAGGCCAATGGCATCCTGGCCTGTATTGGGAATAGTGTGGCCAGCAGGAGCAGGGAGGTCATTCTGCCCCTGTACTCTGCATTGGTTAGGCCACACCTTGAGTACTGTGTCCAGTTCTGGGCCCCTCAGTTTAAGAAGGACATCGAGATACTTGAACGTGTCCAGAAAAGGGCAACAAGGCTGGTGAGAGGCCTTGAGCACAAGCCCTATGAGGAGAGGCTGAGGGAGCTGGGATTGTTTAGCCTGGAGAAGAGAAGGATCAGAGGTGACCTCATTGCCCTCTACAACTACCTGAAAGGTGGTTGTAGACAGGAGGGGGTTCGTCTCTTCTCCCAGGCAACCAGCACCAGAACAAGGGGACACAGTCTCAAGCTGTGCCAGGGGAGGTTTAGACTCGAGGTGAGGAGGAAGTTCTTCACTGAGCGAGTCATTCGTCATTGGAATGGGCTGCCCAGGGAGGTGGTGGAGTCGCCGTCCCTGGAGGTGTTCAAGGGGAGATTGGACGTGGCACTTGGTGCCATGGTCTAGTTGTGAGGTCTGTTGGGACAGGTTGGACTTGATGATCCTTGGGGTCTCTTCCAACCTTGGTTATACTGTGATACTGTGATTCCTAAATCCAAGTTGGCTGGACCTGAGCCCTTGGCCATCCTGCAGGTGCGCAGTTATTGCCGCCAGGATAATCTGCTCCATCATTTTCCCTGGCACTGAGGTCAGGCTGACTGGCCTGGAGTTTCTGGGTTCCTCCATCCGACCCTTCTTGTGGATGGGGATCACATTGGCCAGTTTCCAGTCATCTGGGACCTCACCGGTGAGCCAGGACTGGAGGAAAATGATGGAGGGCGGCTTGGCCAGCTCATCTGCCAGCTCTCTCAGCACCCTAGGATGGATCCCATCCGTCCCCATGAACTTGTGAGTGTCCAAGTGGCTCAGCTGGTCCCGAACTGATTCCTCATGGATTTCCGGGGCATTACACTGCTCCCCGACCCCACCACCCAGCTCAGGAGGCCACTCGTCCTGAACTCCTCCTGCCTTGCTGTTAAAAATTGAGGCAAAGAAGGTGTTCAGGACCTCAGCCTTTCCTTCATCATCAGTCACTGTGTTCCCCTCCAGGTCTGTAAAGGTCTAAAGTCTCGATCCGGAGAGGGAAAGAGATTCAGGTTTTTAATGAATATCCGTGTTGTGAAATTAGAGGCACAAACGAGGCCAAATATCAACAGCTAGACTATTATTACATAAATACAGTGGATGGACATAATAAAGTGATGGATCAGAAGGGGAGAGAGAGAGAATAGAGAGAGAGAGAGAAAAAAGGAAAGGAATTATATTACCACACCCCTCACCCGCAAGACAGTTTGAGTCGTGGAGGAAAGGTGCTGCAGGAGATGTTGGGTCTGTAGAGAAACGGTGCTGCAGGAGATGTAGGGTCTGTAGAGGAAGGGTGGCTGAGGCTTTGGCTGTAGAGGGATGTGGTCCTCTGGCAGCTCTTCAGCTCCATGAGTTGCAGCAGGCGGAACTTAGGGCACGGAGAGAGGGTTTACAGAGTCACAAGGTCGTTGTGTTGGCCCGTGATGTTTCCAGCGTGTGGTGCTGCATTTTGCTTCTCCAGTTTTCTTCTCCGTTTTTCTTCTCCTGTTTTCTTCTTAAAAGCCAGTAGTTGCTCCAGTCTTTTATACAGTTTTTTAGTCCTCAGGCAAGTGTCCAGGCATTGTTCCCCAGGATATCGTTCTGGGAAATCATCCTTAGGTAAGTGTCTAGGTATCATTCCCCAGGAAATCTTTTTGTGTACTCAAGTGAGTTTGGGCAGCCGTCTGGATGGAGGGGGGAGGAGGCCTCCACCTCCTTCTACTCCATCTACCTACCCACACACCCTTTACACATCAGGGAATCCATTGTCCTTTCCTGGGGTATCTGATGGCTGGAAATGATCTTGTCCTGAAGGCGTGATGGCTGGGCCCTTGGACATTGTTGTAGGCCAGCTGCAGTCCCGTGAGCAACAATGTTATCTTTGCACCTTCCAAGAGTCCTTCCAGTGGCTCTGCCCAACGCACATCAGCTATTGTCTGGGCAAGCAGCAAGTGATTTTATCTTTGTTGAGTCACACCAGGAGAGACAAGCTTTAGACTCTCACAAGGTCCAATAGGGAGTGGAGGTTCTTCTTGCCCTTCTTGTTAGTGTTAACATATTTGTAAAAATGCTTTTTGTTATGCCTCACAGAGGTGGCCAGCCTCAGTTCCAACTGGGCCTTTGCCTCTCTAATATTTTTCCTACATAATCTAACAACTTCCTTAAACATACCTCGAGAAGCCTTCCCCTCCTTCCAAAGGTGATACAGCCTCTTTTTTCCCCTTAAATCCTCCAGGAGCTGCTTGCTCATCCAGGCCGGTCGCCTTCCCCGCCGGCTTGTCTTTTGGCAGATGGGAACTGCCAGTTCCTGTGCCTTCAAGAGCTCCTGTCTGAAATAGGTCCAACCATCCTGGACCCCTCAGTTCTTGAGG
>JAAWVA010001425.1:0-10107 GCA_015227895.2 Colaptes auratus
TATGGCGGGGCTAGGTAATATGCGGACTTAGTCCTCTAGTAAGTCCCTTCTCCCCGACAGCTGGGCAGATCTTACCCTCGGGGCTGGTCCATCCTCCGGTAGCACGGTGGGCTTTCCCGGTCGGTACGACTGGCTGTGGCGACGCTGGCTTCTCGGGCTCAGCGAAGGTCCCCCTCTGGGGTGATCCCAGATCAGAGTGCTTCTCACGATGCAGAGGCTTCAGTATGCATGCATGTATGACAGAAGCTGATAACGATAAGCTCCATGGCAGAGGCTGTGGCTCGAGAGCTCCTCTCTCGAGCGAGTACAGAGACCAAGTGAACGAGGGGGCAAGTTGTTTACCCACAGGTAATACTTAGATTCCTCGAGCTGGTTTGGCCATGGGCACTCTCATAGGCACTAGCTTCAGCCTATAGAAAGCTGAAGCTAGAATTATGCCCATACTGTGTTTGCAAAGCACTCCATGCGCTGGTGCGTGCTGGCCTGGCTAATGCCTTGGCTTTTGTTTCCCCTCCTGAAGAGGGGACACTGGTCCACATGCTGGACCAGATAGGCAGAATGTGCCCTTCACCACACCCACACTGGAGAGAAGCCCTTCTCTTGTGACAGCTGTGGCAAGCGATTCAGGCGGATCGCTCATCTTAGGCAACACCCTCCTCCCCACACCAGTGGGAAGGCCTTCAGCTGCAGGGACTGCAGCAAGAGCTTCAAACACAGCTTCATCCTCACCATCCACCTCCGCATCCACACTGGAGAGAACTGTTCCCCTGCGCTGAGTGCGGCAAGATCTTCACCACGAGCACCAAACTCATCCAGCACCAACTCATCCACAAGGTGGCTCACCTTACAGCTGTGGTCGACTGCGGCAAGGGCTTCATCTGCAGCTCTGCCAGAGACCGGCACCGCCGCACCCACACCCATGAGAAGCCATACAGTTTGCTGAATGTGGCAAGTGTTTTCGCTCAGAAGGTTACCCTGAACAGCACCGCATGTGCACAGCATTAAGTCCTTCACCTGCAGGACTGCGGCAAGAGCTTCAAGCAGCGATACCCTCACCGTCCATGCGCCGCATCCACACTGGAGAGCATCTGTTCCCCTGTGCTGCGTGCGGCAAGAGCTCTCACCACGAGCATGGTTTCATCCGGCACCAACTCAGACACAGCGGTGAGAAACCATACAGATGTGCCACTGCGCAAGAGCTTCACTGAGAAGAGTAATCTTAACAGGCACCGCCGCAGCTACTGCAGAGGGGAGAAATAGACCTACCCAGGTTCTATTAGAGTAATCCTAACCTGCCTGAAAGAGCCTTTATCAGCAATTAAACTAAAATCACCTCTTTTTCCTCTGTATTTCTCAGAGGCTGGGGGCTCTGACAGGAACAAGCCCCTCCTGCCCTTCTGAACACAAATTAGTGCTGATGAGAACCATTACAGGGCTAGGTTTGGCTCAGCCAGAGCTGCCACTGCTGCTGGACTGAGCTTTACCAGGTCTGTCTGGTTCTTTCCCCAATGCTTTGTGTCTCCCTGGGTAAGAAATCCTCTGTCCCATTGACCAGTTTGTCTCAATAAACCCCAAAAAGAACCCAAATCCTCTCTGTTTGCTTTTATTTCAGACATCCCTGGCACATGCCCTAATTTTGGGGGCATATGTTCCCAAGGGATGGGGTGGAGCTGTGTGCCCAGTTCAGGGAGGGAAAAATGAGTTCTCAGAAGAGTCTTGAGGGGCATCTCAGAGGCATTTTTTCAGGGGCTTGCAGGTGATCTTAGGTGTTTGGGATTTGGGGGTGATGGTCTAGGATTGACTTTTGTGGGATCTTGTAGGGTGTAGGGGAATCCCATGGAGATCTTTGGGATAACTCAGAAAGCTTCTGTTGGCTTTCCACTCTGGAGCTGGAACAGGTTGAAGAGCTGAGAAGAGTTTTAAGCTGTCTGTTCCCCCCCAAAACAGAAGTGCTGAGGGAAAATCACACACACACGAGTCAAAAAACCTCTGGGTTGAGACAAGGACTTGAGATAAGCTCAAAAGAGTTGAATCCAAAGGAGATCCCATCATGCACACTGACCTGAGGCTGTTTGCAGAAAGGACAGCAGTGAGCAGCAGCAGCAAGCACAGCCAGGAGTTCAACCCTACGCCCCTCCCCCTCAGCAAAACCCAGCACCTGAGAGCCAAACCCAACAGCAGCAACCCAACAGGAGCCTCCTCATGTTGCCATCTGAACTTCAGCGCCTGTAGTGCTTTGCTCCACCAGCACTGTCCCTGTGAAGGTGCATGAGGCGGGTGTGAGGAGTAATGGTAGCAAATTTTCAACTTACCCTTTGATATTCCCCAGCCTCATTCTGGGCCACCTTCACCATGCCCAGCAGCAATCACAGCAGCACACCTCAGGGACTCTCCATTCTCCCTCCACATAGGTCACTTTGCAGGACCCAGAGGGCTGCTCACTGCAGGTGCTCTGCAGCTCCACTCGTTTCCAGCACAGTCTGGATCAAGCCATGCCCAGGCCAAATGCTGCAAATGCTGGGGCTGTGTTTCCACCTCTGGGGCAATCGAGTCCAGTGACTCCTTCCAGGCCTCCAAGTGAAAGCAAACTGCTTGCATCCCAGTACTCAGCTTCAACATCCAGGTGTGGGGATCCTCCTGTCACACCAGAACCACAGATTGTTCCACCCCTCATGTTTGATGGTGTCAGAGCACCTGCACTGCTAAAGCTTATCCTCTCATGTGTTCAACTTGCCAGGCTATTGGTTCTGTACAGTCCCAACAAACCATTTTGTCTCTCCCCTTCACCTGGTGGAGGCAGAGCCCCTCTAATTCTGCCTGGGGTCCCTTGCATCTTGTGAAGATGCTTTGGGAGTCCCTTCAGAGGACCAGAAGCATTTTAAGCTTCCCTGCTCCTCTTAGGCCATTTCCCACTGGAACTGAGGCAGCAGCATCTGGGGGGGGACAATTCCCCTGGAAGTCACAGACTCCTGCAGCCAGGACTGGATTGGTTTTTCCCCTTCCAATTCCTCATGTCCTCCCCATGGTCACACAAGTAAAGCAGAGGGTTTGCTGCGGTGTGTTCTTCCCAGATTCTCTCCCTTGGACAGGGGAGCAGCTGCTTCTCATGGCTGAAACATAGACTGTACAGGTGTGGAAATAAAACCTTGTTCTGGAGCTGATGGAACTCCTGGACAGTTCCTTTAAACAGCTGAAACACAGGCCTGGACAGAGGAGCAGAGATTTCCTTTGCCTTGTTGGGCCTGCTGCTTGTTTCATCCACTGTTTGTCCTTGGCCATCTTCCAAACCAGAGATAAAACCAAGCCAGCAGCCCTGGCTCTTTCTCTTGCTCCCCATGGAGACCCTGATCCCTCCTGGTCCTTTGCAGGACCAGCTGCTTTCCTGTAGGCTTCTTTTTCCCTACAGGACGTTGTAGATGTGCCCTCGGAATGATGGCAAGGATAGCAATGAACAGATCTATTAGTAGTCTATTTATACACACTATGCAGCAGGGGATTGAGTTTCTACTCACACGGCAGCAGCATTGGGTTGGTGGAACCACCTCTACAGAAGGTTTTGTGCCTGGGCACTTCAGCCCAACCAAAGGAGTGATAGGATTTAGAACTGAAACTGCTTGGGAAAGCAGTGGGGAGGGGTTTGTCGGTGACTGGCAAACCCTCAACCCGGACAGTTTCAGCACTCCCTTAACCCAATCCTCTGAGCAAAGGTTTGGCTTCCTCAGGAGCTGAGAAGGCCATGAAATCTTTCCCTGGGGATGTGTTGAGATCCTGACAGCGCGGCACGGCTGTGCCCTGCTAAGGCCATAGAGATGGCAACCGGCCGCGTGGCTTGCCACGGGTTGCTGCTTCTCCCGGAGCACAAAGCTCCTGGACCCTCCCAGGGAAACTTCAGAGGCTTTTTTCCGCTTGGTGCACGAAGCGCAGCCCCTGGCAAAGGTTCCCCGCTCCGGGGCTGCGGCGCTTCAGGGCCGCGGTGCACAGGGGCCCGCCATGGTCTCCTCCCGTGGCGATGGCTCACTCGGCAGCTGACCCAGGCTCACGGCACTGCCTGCAGCTGGGCAGCAGTGGCGATGGCAGCGAGGCCTTCTGCAGCCGCTGGGGCAAGCCCCGGGCCAGGCCGGAGCGGAGCGGCACAGAGACCCCACAGGCACAGGCAACCGACACCAGCAGGGGGGGCACTTGTTTTACCAACAGCTCCTGTTTACCTTTGCCCCAAAGAACACTGCTCCAGGAGCACCCACTGCTGACACAGCAACTAACCAAGGAACTGATACTGTGCCCAATAAGCATCAGCACACGCCCTGAGACAGGGCAACAAACCTGTAGCCTGGGCCTTGCTTACCACAGGGGTGAAATCATGCCCAGGCAGATTGTTTACCTGGACTCAGTGGTGCCAAGGTCCCCTCCCCCACCATCTCCAGAAGGGAGGGGGGAGAAAGGGGGTTTGAGTCACAAACACAAAGCATGTTCTGGTAATATTTTGGGCATAATCCTGGTCATAAGCACCATTCTCTACAAGGGGCAGCTGATCCTGGCACAGGCTGCTTCTCTGACACAGCTGCCATGCCAGTGGCACTGTTTGAAGGTCCATAGACCTTTCATAGTTTCATAGTTTCAGTCAGGGTTGGAAGGGACCACAAGGATCATCTAGTTCCAACCCCCCTGCCATGGGCAGGGACACCCCACACTAGATCAGGCTGGCCAGAGCCTCATCCAGCCTGGCTTAAACACCTCCAGGGACGGGCCTCAACCACCTCCCTGGACAACCCATTCCAGGGCTTCACCACTCTCATGGTGAAGAACTTCCTCCTCACATCCAGCCTGAATCTCCCCACCTCCAGCTTCATTCCATTCCCCCTAGTCCTATCACTACCTGATAGCCTGAAAAGTCCCTCCCCAGCCTTCTTGTAGGCCCCCTTCAGATACTGGAAGGCCACAATGAGGTCACCTCGGAGCCTTCTCTTCTCCAGACTGAACAGCCCCAACTCCTTCAGTCTGTCCTCATAGGAGAGGTGCTCCAGCCCTCTGATCATCCTCGTGGCCCTTCTCTGGACACCTTCCAGCACCTCCAGATCCCTCTTGTAATAGGGGCTCCAGAACTGGAGGCAGTACTCCAGGTGGGGTCTCACCAGAGCTGAGTAGAGGGGGAGAATCCCCTCCCTTGACCTGCTGGCCACACTTCTCCTGATGCAGCCCAGGATCTGATTGGCTTTCCGGGCTGCAAGTGCACATTGAGAGCTCCTGTTGAGCTTCTCGTCCACCAGCACCCCCAAGTCTCTCTCCTCAGGGCTGCTCTCCAGCCAGTCACTGCCCAGCCTGGATTTGTGCCTGGGATTGCCTCGACCCAGATGCAGGACCCTGCACTTGGTCTTGTTGAAGCTCATGAGGTTGGCTTGTGCCCACCTCTCCAGCCTGTCCAGGTCCCTCTGGATGGCATCCCTTCCCTCCAGCTGTCTGCTGCACCACACAGCTTGGTGTCATCAGCAAACTTGCTGAGGGTGCACTCAATGCCACTGTCCATGTCACCCCAAAGATGTTGAACAAGCCTGGTCCCAGGACTGATCCCTGAGGGACTCTGCTTGTCCCTGGCCTCCACTGGGACATGGACCCATTGACAGCCACTCTTTGGGTGCGGCCATCAAGCCAGTTCTGTATCCATCTGGTGGTCCATCCATCAAACCCGTGTGTCACCAGCTTGGAGACCAGGATGTGGTGTGGACAGTGTCAAAGGCTTTGCTCAGGTCCAGGTAAACGACATCAGTTGCTCGCCCCTCATCTATTAATGCTGTCACCTGTTCATAGAAGGCCACCAGGTTTGTCAGGCAGGATTTGCCCTTGGCAAGCCATGCTGACTGCTCCCAATCACCTCTTCACTACTCTTCTGAGTCAGTAGTGCCTCCAGGAGGATCTGCTCCATGATCTTTCCGGGCACAGAGGTGAGACTGACTGGCCTGGAGTTCCCTGGTTCCTCCTTCTTACCCTTTTTGAAGATGGGAGCAATGTTTGCCCTTTTCCAGTCTGTGGGGACTGCCCCAGCTGCCATGACTTTTGGAATAGAATAGAGAGGGCTTAGCAACCTCATCTGCCAGTTCTCTCAGCACCCGTGGGTGTATCCCGTCGGGTCCCATGGACTTGAACACTTTCAGGTTCTTCAGGTGATCACCAACCTGAGCTTCACTTACCATGGGCAGTTCTTCCTCCCCATCCCTGGCATCGTCTGCCATGACCAGGAGTGTGGCTGGAGGCCCTTGCAGTGAAGACTGAGGTAAAGAAGTTATTGAGTACCTCAGCCTTTTCCACATCACTTGTGACCAATTCACCACTTTCCTTTCTGAGGGGGGCCCACACCTTACCTACTCTTCTTCTTACCATTAATAGACCTGTAGAAGTTCTTAGTGCTCCCTTAACCTCCCTGGCTAGATTCAATTCAAACTCTGCTTTGGCTTTCCTAACCAGGCCTCTTGCTGCTCGGGCAGCTTCCTTATCTCCCCCTGTTCTATCTGTCCTTCCCTCCACTTCCTGTAGAGTTTCTTTTTAAGTAATAGTGTGTCCAGGAGCTCCTTGTTCATCCAGGCAGGCCTCCTAGCGTTCTTCCCTGCTTTTCTCTTTGTTGGTATACATAGCTCCTGGACACAGAGGAGGTGGTCCTTGAATACTGACCAGCTGTCCTGGGTCCCTCTTCCCTCCAGGGCTTTGTCCCATGACACTGTGGCTAGCAGATTCCTGAAGCGATCGAAGTCTGCACGCCTAAAGTCTAGGGTCATAAGCTTAGAATAGGTCCTCCTGATAGCCCTGAGGAGATTAAATTCACTGCTTCATGGTCACTGCAGCCAAGGCAGTCTCTGAGCCTCACATTGGTTACCAGCCTTCCCTGTTGGTGAACAAGGTCCAGCAGAGCACCTTTTCTTGTTGGTTCCTCTACCATTGGAGGAGGAAGTTGTCTTCTATGCATCCAGGAACATCCTGGATTGCTGGTGCCTTGCTGTGTTGTCCCTCCAGCAGATGTCAGGGTGGTTGAAATCCCCCATGAGGACCAGGGCTTGTGACCTGGAAGCCGCTTCTATTTGCCTGTGGAGGGCCTCATCTGCTTGGTTCTGCTGGTCAGGTGGCCTGTAGGAGACCCCCACAGTAATATCTCCTTCCCCTGTCTTGCCTTTAATTCTAACCCATACACTCCACCATCTCATCATCCCTCCCGGTGGAGTTCTGCTGATCCAGCTGGTTCTTGACATAGAGGGCAACACCTCCTCCTCTCCTTCCCTGCCTATCCTTCCTAAAAGGCTTGTACCCATCTATCCCTACATTCCAATCATGGGAATCATCCCACCAAGTGTCAGTAATGCCCACTATGTCATGGCCTCCCAGCAGCACGGTGGCTATTAATTCATCCTGTTTTTGCCCAAGCTGCGTGCATTTGCATAGAAGCACTTCAGCTGGCTGGCCCTGTCGTCCCCTTGTGCCAATTCCCCTTGGTTCCACAGGGTGTCTGGTGTGCATTTGTCTCTTGCCCCAGTGGCAAGTTGAGAGCCCTTAGCAGCTCTCCCCTCACTGCCTCTGGAGCTGCCCCTCTGCTTCTCACAGGCCAGCAGGAGACTATTACCCCTTCCCCCTTCAAATCTAGTTTAAAACCCTGTCAATGAGCCCTGCCAATTCCTGCCCCAGATCCTTTTCCCCCTCTGGGACAGTGTGCCCCATTAGTTGTTTGCAGCTCTGGTGCCTTGTAAACCAAGCCATGATTGTAGAACCCAAATCCCTGTCGATGGCACCAGCCCCGGAGCCATGAATTGACCTGTTGGCTCTTCCTCAGTGTTCCCTCATCCATCGCTGACATTAGAGGATAGCAGAGAACACAACCTGAGCTCCTGATCCCTTTAGCATGTGCCCCAAGGTTCTGAAATCACTTTTAATTGATTGCGAGCCTCTTGTTGTTGCATCGTCACTACCCACCTGAAAGACCAGCAGTGGGGAGTAGTCTGAAGGACTCAGGAGGTTGGGAATTTTGCCTATAATGTCCTTTACTTGGGGCACCAGGGAGGCAGCAGATCTCCCTATGAAAGGGGTCTGGTCTGCATATTGGACCCTCTGCTCCCTTCAGTAGGGAGTCTCCTATAACGATGACCCTGCGAGGTTTCTTTTTCCGGTCTAGTTTTTGATAGCTGGCCTGAGGCAACCTGTCATTGGTGCAGCTTCTGCCTTCCTTGAGTCCTCGTCCTCACCTATGACCTGTTCCTCCTGCAGAGCCTCATACCTATTCTGTACCTACAGTGTTCAGAGGAGTTGATGGGTTGCTTGGTGCCATGGTTAGTTTTTTAGGTGGGTTGGATTGGTTGATGGGTTGGAAGTGATGATCTTGAAGGTCTCTTTCAACCGCTGTTTGTATTATGTAAGAAGCACAGCTGCGCAGAGTGGCAACTTTCCCCTTTGTTGCCTTGAAGGAACAGGCAGGAACCTATCAGAGCAGTCCTGGCTTGGAGCACAGGGCATGAACGGTGCTCTGGATTCCCCTGGGTTCACAGGGCACAGAGCAGCAGATCGACGACACTCCTCTTCTCTCCCGCAATGGCAGGGTCATGTGGCAGTGCTGTCCTGCTCTCTGAGCTGACACACACAGGTTTGTGCAGCTCCTCAGCCTGCTGCTCAGGCTGAGGCATATTTGTCACTGCTGGACTCAGCTAAGTCCCTTCCTGGCAACAGGGCAACTGGGGGTCCATCCCTGAAGGCACATTAGCTCTTCCGACCAGTGAGGCTGGCAACACAATGCTGCAGCTTCTCAGGCTCTCAGCATTGGTCTCTCCTCTGGACATACTCTCAGGCTAGGCTCAACAGGCCTGCCTGGCTGCTGGCTTCTCCTCATCGTGGGAAGGCACTAGTTTGCTTGCATATATGAGAGAGACTTAGCAATGAGCTCATGCAGAGCTATGGCATGAGCTCAGTCTCCAGCAAGGAGATAGAACCCAGTGAAGAGGGCAAGGTATTTACAAGCTGGCTAATACTGATAGTTGTCTGGAGGCTTGATGTGGCCAATTGACACTCTCCTAAACACCGGCTGCATCCTATGGGAGGCGTGAAGCTGAATTATGCCATGCTTGGCATCAGCACCAGCATCCCATGCCATGGGGGTGTGTGAAGGGTTAAAGCTTGGAGAGTCGAGCTCCAAGCACTGCTGGCATGATAAAGGGGATAGTGTTGGCCTTGATGGCTTGTGAATTACGGTCAGCGTGTGGTTGGAGGAGGGCATACATTTGATGACGACGGTTGTTATGACTGGAGTAAGACTTGAGACATACCAGATGGTTGTAACGGGGTCCCTGCTCCAGTAGTAAGTTGCCTTTTTGTATTGTATAAGCTTTTAAAGATTTGTGTAATAAACTGGACACCTGGCCTGCATCAGCTGAGTCCCGTCTCTAATCGTGGCAAATGGTGATCCCCAACGTATAGGCGATGAAACGCTGAGCTGCGTCCTGCCACATATTCCCTCGGACTTTGAATGAGCTGCTGAAAGGAAGCAGAAAAGCCGTTGGCCAGAGCAATCCCTCCCGCTGGACGAGAGGGAGTCGTGGAAACATGGGGAACATGGGAGCTCCTCAGAAGAGACTTTATGAATTAATGCAAGAACTCCTTAGGAGCATGGCAAAGTTACTGTGGCTGTGATCTTGAGGAGATGCTGGAGTGGGTGCAGGAGAACTCCCGCCAGTTCCATGTCTAGAATGTTTACGAATAAATCTGGACCAAGCGGGGTGAAGTTTGGGATGCTGCTGCCACGGGAATGTTTGAGGCAGCGTATGCTCCCGTGGTGGTGGATTATATTCATAATGCTTAAGCACAAGAAGGGAACTCAGAACAGACTACTGAGGGAGCTCAGACTCCTCCTCCGTTACCCTCTAAGCTGCCACAAAGCCGAAGCTGCAGACTAGACTCTGGGTACATATGCCAGAACACCCCCCGAGGAAGACCTCCTAGATCCAGGTCCTGTCGATCCTGAAACGGGAACAGACCTTTATCCCCGGGATCCTCACGATGTGTAGGCTTCTGTTAAGTCCAAGCTTTGCGATGGACGCTGAGGTTGCCGCAAGAATTGTGCCTCCTGTGCTGTACGGGGGAGAGCGG
>JAAWVA010001426.1:0-10091 GCA_015227895.2 Colaptes auratus
AAAGGCTGATGAAGAAAAGCTGAGGGAGCTGGGGGTGTTCAGCCTGGAGAAGAGGACATTTAGAGGGGACCTTATGACTCTCTACAACTAATGAAAAGGAAGTTGTAGTCAGCTGGGGTCAGGCTCTTCTCCCAGGGAACTTGTGACAGGACAAGAGGCATGGCCTAAAGCTGTACCGGGGAGGTTTAGGTTGGATATTAGGAAACACTTCCTCACAGCAAGTCTGATCAGCCACTGGGGTGGACTGCCCAGGGAGCTGGTGGAGTCACCCTCACTGGAGGTGTTTAAGAAAAGCTTGGATGTGGCAATTGGTGGCATGTTTAGCTGATGTGGTGGTGTTAAGTCGTAGGCTGAACTTGATGATCTCAGAGGTCTGTTCCAGCCTCATTAATTCTGAGATTCTGTGGCAGGATGGAGATGCACAGAACCCGCAAGGAACAGCTGGGTTCATGTCCCTATTTGATCATGTGGATTTGATGTCTGTGGAGAGCTGTCTCAGGCACCTATACAGTAGAGCTGTCAAATGGTTGATGTGGGCATGTTTAGTACTGTTGGGTATTTTTTTTCCTTCAAGCTAACTGATTTTTAATTAGAATTAGACTTAGACTTAGAATTAGACTTAGATTAGACTTAGAATTAGAATTAGAATTAGAACTAGAATTAGAATTAGACTTAGAATTAGAATTAGAATTAGACTTAGACTTAGACTTAGAATTAGAATTAGAATTAGAATTAGAATTAGAATTAGAATTAGAATAAACCAGGTTGGAAGAGACCTTCAAGATCATCGTGTCCAACCTATCCAACACCACCTAATCAACTAAACCATGGCACCAAGCACCCCATCAAGTCTCCTCCTGAACACCTCCAGTGATGGTGACTCCACCACCTCCTCAGGCAGCCCATTCCAATGGGCAATCACTCTCTCTTAGTTTTACAATCATGTGGTCAGAGCGATATGAGCAGCCAGTGAGTGAGCAATCTTCTGCATAAGTTTGATTGGCATGTTCAGAACAGACCTGCAGAATTGTAGCCTATCACATCACATGGATGTTCTGTTTCAATGGCACCTGCTGTCTTTAATACATGAGAGGAGCCTTCAATGAAGGCATCAGCAGGGCAAGCAGGGATGCACCTCGCGAGGCTCTGCGCTGAAAGATGAATGGTATCTGGAAGTAGGACAACAGCAGAACGTAAGCAGATCTGCTAGAGGATATAATGTCAGTAGCTGGAAGCTGTTTGGATAGCAAATGCTGCAAGTTTTATGAATGGCTGTCAGGAGCCAATTGTACAAAATGAACCTTACATAAGCCACACAGCAGCTTGGGAACAGACTGACAAAGTGCTTTGTGTTCCCTCCTCTAGCATCGTGTGGCAGATCTAGGTCTAGATCTGAATTCAGGTGGGATTGATCTTGGTGAAAGGGTACAAAGTCTCCCTGAATTAATTCAGAATACAGAAGCACAGAATTAAACAGGTTGGAAAAGATCTCTGAGATCATCGAGTCCAACCTATCACCCAACACCATCTAAGCAACTAAACCATGGCACCAAGTGCCTCATCCAGGCTCTTCCTAAACACCTCCAGTGATGGTGACTCCACCACCTCCCTGGGCAGTACATTCCAATGGCCAATCTCTCTTGCTGGGAAGAATTTCTTCCTCACATCCAGCCTAAATCTCCCCTGGCACAGCTTGAGGCTGTGTCCTCTTGTTCTGGTGCTGATTGCCTGGGAGAAGAGACCAACCCCCACCTGGCTACAACCTCTCTTCAGGTAGTTGTAGACAGCAATAAGGTCTGCCCTGAGCCTCCTCTTCTCCAGGCTAAACAACTCCAGCTCCCTCAGCGTGTCCTCATAGCAGGGGTGTTCTAGTTCCTTGATCATCTTTGTGGCTCCCCTCTGGACCCAATCCATCAGGTCCATTTCCTTCCTATGTTGAGGGCTCCAGAGCTGAATGCAGCACTCCAGGTGAGCTATTACCAGAGCAAAGTGTCAGAATCCCCCTCTCCTTTTGCTGGCCACGCTTCTTTTGATGCAGCCCAGGATGCCATTGGCCTTCTGGGCTGCAAGCACAAACTGTTGACTCATGTCCAGCACCCCCAAATCCTTTCCTGCAGGCTGCTCTCAATTTCACCACCCTCCAGCCTCTATTGGTGTCTAGGACTGCACCAACCTATGTGCAGGACCTTACAATTTGTCTTATTAAACCTGATGAGGTCCTCCTCAGCCCACCTCCCCATCCTGTCCAGGTCCCTCATCCCATCCTTCAGGCCACCCCATCCCCATCCTTCAGATTCACCACCCACACTGCTGAGCTTGAAATGTTTATCCATCATTTAAAAGGCAAAAGTTTTTCTCTCCCCTCTGTCATGGTGTTCTTTTTAACAAGTTCAAAGCACACATGAACTTTCAACCACTTGATTACTTCAATCTTTCTATTCTGAGGTTATTTGGTCAAGTGTGATTGCATCAGCAGGCCCCTTAGCATCAGCAGACCAAATAGGTCTGACACCAGTGAATGAATAAATACATACTTGCAGACATCAGCTGTCCTCATTTCATGCAGCTGAAATCGAGAGTTTGCTCAAGAGCACTTCATATGCTCCATTAGTGCCCTCTGCTGTATTGCAAAGCAGCTGTGAAATGCTGTGTGGTGACAAAAATGCCGAGGAAAAGCTCTGGACATTAAAGAGCCAAAGTCTGAGAAGAACATCCACAGAATGGATACTCATAGAATCTATACTCATTCTATACTCATAGAATCCAGGTTGGAAGGGACCTTGAAGATTATCCAGTTCCAACCCACCTGCAATGAGCAGGGACTCCTTCCAGATCAGGGGGCTCAAGGGCTCATCCCACCTTGCTTTGAACAGCTGCAGGAAGGGACATCCAGGACCTCCTTGGGCAACGTGTTCCAGTATCTCACCACCCTCACTATAAAGAATTCCTTCCTAATCTGCACTCTCCTCAAGCTTCAATCCATTCCTTGTGGTCCTATCACAACAAGCCCTTGGACAAAGTCTCTTTCTGGCTTTCTTGTAGACCCTCTACAGGTACTGGAAGGCTGACACGGAGCTTTCTTTTCTCCAGGCTGAGCAGCTCCAACTCTCACAGTTTGTCCCCACAGGGGAAGTGCTCCAGCCCTATGATCATCTTTGTGGCTCTCCTCTGGACCTGCTCCATCAGCTCCATGTCCCTCTTAGGCTGGGGGCACCAGAACTGGATGCAGTATTCCAGGTGGGGGTCTCCTAAGAGCAGAGCAGGGGGACAGAATCACCTCTCACATCCTGCTGCTTACACTGAATTTGCTGCAGCCCAGCACACCGCTGCCCTCTGTACTGCCAGCAGCCATTGCCAGCTCATGCTGAGTTTTTCACCGGCTAACTCCCCCAAGTCGTTCTCCTAGAGACTGCTCTGGAGCCACTCCTCAGCCAGCCTGTATTTGCACTTGGGATTGCCCTGACCCCGGGGCAGGACCTTGCACCTGGCTTTGTTGAACTTCATGAATCTGGCTTGGGCCCACCTTTCATACTGTCCAAGTCCCTCTGGATGGATCCCTTCCCTCCAGCATGTCAGCCAGACCACACAGCTTGGTGTCACCTAAACTTGCCTCAATCCCACTGTCCACATCACCAACAAAGATGTTAACCACCACTGCTCCGAGTACTGACCCCGGAGGGACCCCACTCATCACTGGTCTCCATGTGGACATTGTTGATTGCAACCCCCTGAGTGCAGCCATCCAGCCAATTCCTTACCCAACAACTGCTTCACCCCTCAAGTCCAATTTGGTAATAGAGTAACCAGAAGGGTTTATGGGATGTCATAGTATCATAGTATCAGTCAGGGTTGGAAGGGACCACAAGGATCATCTAGTTCCAAGCCCCCTGCCATGGGCAGGGACACCCTACACTAGATCAGGCTGGACAGAGCCTCATCCAGCCTGGGCTTAAACACCTCCAGGGATGGGGCCTCAACCACCTCCCTGGACAACCCATTCCAGGGCTTCACCACTCTCATGGGGAAGAACTTCCTCCTCATGTCCAGCCTGAATCTCCCCACCTCCAGCTTCATTCCATTCCCCCTAGTCCTATCACTCCCTGATAGCCTGAGAAGTCCCTCCCAGCCTTCTTGTAGGCCCCCTTCAGATACTGGAAGGCCACAATGAGGTCACCTCGGAGCCTTCTCTTCTCCAGGCTGAACAGCCCCAACTCCCTCACTCTGTCCTCATAGGAGAGGTGCTCCAGCCCTCTGATCATCCTCGTGGCCCTTCTCTGGACACCTTCCAGCACCTCCAGATCCCTATTGGAATAGGGACTCCAGAACTGGAGGCAATACTCCAGGTGGGGTCTCAGCAGAGCTGAGCAGAGGGGGAGAATCACCTCCCTTGCCCTGCTGGCCACACTTCTCCTGATGCAGCCCAGGCTCTGATTGGCTTTCCAGGCTGCAAGTGCACATTGAGAGCTCATGTTGAGCTTCTCGTCCACCAGCACCCCCAAGCCTCTCTCCTCAGGGCTGCTCTCCAGCCAGTCACTGCCCAGCCTGGATTTGTGCCTGGGATTGTCTCAACCCAGATGCAGGACCTGCACTTGGTCTTGTTGTCCATCAATTTCAGATCAATAATGTGGTGAAATATGATTGTAGTTTGATGTTGAATGAAGATCTGCACTCGTGCAGATGCTTCAGTGACACCAGCCAGTGAAGTAAGTGTAAATTGGAAGACTGAAGCTGGGCTGTGATGCCTGGATGACATTTCCAGGGATGTCAGCCATTAGGGTAAAGTGATTCAGCACCCAGCATTTGCCTTCAGAGGCCTGTTCAAACTCTAAATGTTCTCCACTTCATGACAGTGGTACTTGCTCTCTGTTTTGTGCAGTCTTTCATCTCAGCTATTGATTTAATTTACTCCACTGGCTTTATCCCTGCTTAACCACGCTAATCCCAAACCTGCTTACTCCCACACATCTTTCTGCCATTCTTGCTGAAGTTTTGCTGAATGCATATGGTGAGTATTTGTGTCACTGGTGTTTATCAACATCCTAAACCAGATGCTCACATATGGGTAGCATCTTCACTCTGTAGAAGCTCCCATCAATGTGAGACCTATGGCCATGCCTGCTCTTGCATCAACTCACACTGCTCAGCTGCTGAGCTACTCTCTGCTTAATTTTCTGTCTCCCTTCAGGGTTGGCTTTCTGGAAAGGCAAAAAACCCACCACCACAACAACAAAACAACAAGCAACCAAACAAAAACTTTGAGACCTTCTTGCTCTCTACAACTACCTGAAGGAGGTTGTAGCCAGGTGGAGGTGGGGGTTGGTCTCTTCTTCCAGGCAACCAGCACCACAACAAGAGGACATAATCTCAAGATGCACCAGGGGAGGCTCAAAGTGAGGAGAAAGTTCTTCCCAGAAAGAGTAATTGGCCATGGGAATGTGCTGCCCAGGGAGGTGGTGGAGTCCCCATCCCTGGAGGTGTTCAAGAAAGGATTGGATGTGGCACTTGAAGCCATGGTTTAGTTGTCAGGAGCTGATAGATAGTAGGTTGGACTTGATGACCTCTGAGGTCCAACCTGGTTGATTCTGAGATTCCATGAAATAAGCCCTGAGAGAATGGGGAACTTCATGGTTTCTAGCCAAGAGTGCTGCCTCATGCCCCAGGATGCTCCTCTTGGCCTCTGGCCTAGTACTAAGATTGGTGTGCATATTAATATACCATGTATTCCAAGACTAGTGAGGAAATCAACTTCATGCCACTGCATGCACAAAACTCAATCTCCAGAGCACTTTAAAATCCCTCTAAAAAGGTTTGCCTAGAAAAACAATAATAGTTTGGATTAGCCCCAAATCGCAGTTAGTGAGCTCCAGGGTCTCACTCCTGCACACTCCTCATCAGGCTTGATTAACTCCTCCTGCTTATGTCTCGTTTGGTTGCTTGACTGCTCCCCAGAACCTTGTTTCCTGGGCTCATGACAATACAGGGGGCGCCACCTAGTGGCCTCAGCAAAAAAATTACTCAGCTGTTGGGACCATTTTTGACTTCATATCATCATGTTGGTTTTAGGACATCAAGTGAGTGGCTTAGGTATAGAATTCCTGATTATGAAACCTAAATTAGTGTGGGTTTTTTTTTTCAAGTGAAAACTGACACGAAGGTATAATCAGTAACGAAAAGATAGGAGAGTGGGTTAGAAGCTTCTAAATAAGAGTATAATGCAAGAATCTATCACAACTTCAAATACTGATACTCTAGTCTTAGCTATCCGAATAAAGGCACACAGGACCAAGATAGAATAGAATAGAATAGAATAGAATAGAATAGAATAGAATAGAATAGAATAGAATAGAATAGAATAGAATTAACCAGGTTGGGAAAGACCTCAGAGATCATCAAGTCTAACCCATCACCCAACACCATCTGATCGACTAAACCAGGGCACCAGGCGCCCCGTCCAGTCTCTTCCTAAACACCTCCAGGGATGGGGACTCCACCACCTCCTTGGGCAACACATTCCAATGGCCAATCTCTCTTGCTGGGAAGAGAGTCTTCCTCACACCCAGCCTAAACTTTCCCTGGCACAGCTTTGAGACTGTTTCCTCTTCTTCCAGTGCTGGTTGCCTGGGAGAAGAGACCAACCCCCACCTGGCTACAACCTCCCTTCAGATAGTTGTAAAGGTCACCCCTGAGCCTCCTCCAGGCTAAGCAACCCCAGCTCCCTCAGCCTCTCCTCACAAGGCTGTGCTCCAGACCCCTCCCCAGCTTTGTTGCCCTTCTCTGGACACCTTCCAGCATCTCAACATCTTTCCTAAACTGAGGGACCCAGAACTGGACACAGGACTCAAGGTATAGCCTAACCAGTGTTGAGGACAGAGCTGATTGACTTCCCTGCTCCTGCTGGCCACACTATTATGGACACTTCCAGGGACAGTGACTCCACCACCTCCCTGGGCAGCACATTCCAATGGCCAATTACTCTTTCTGTGAAGAATGCTGTTTGGCTGAAGTATTGTGTCATAATACCTTCATAACAGGGAGAAAAAGAATTGCAGTCATTAATGTGGAATCAGCTGCAAATTCTGACACACTGTTAACCTCTTATCAGAGGCAGAGTGAAACTACTTTTGTCAAAGCCAAAGACTCTAACCCCCTGCTCTTCAAGTTGTGCCCGCTGAATCCACACACTGTGCTTCACTCACACAAGGAGATTTGGGCTGTATCAGCTCCATAGCAAGGAACAAAGTAAAGATAACTCCAGATTAGTGACCTCCAAGCTAGACAGAAGCAGTACAGGCAGGTGACCTGAGTGGCTTTTTGAGGGTTCACCATTTCTAAGCTAAAGGTTGTTCAGCCCGGGGCAAGAGAAGGCTCAGGGGGGGCCTAATAAGTGGCCTTCCAGTACCTGATGGGGGCCTACATAAAGGGTGGAGAGAGACTGTCTACAAATGCCTGCAAGGACAGGACAAGGGGCAAGGGTTTGAAGTGAGGAAGAGATTTAGATTGGATGTTAGCAACAAGTTCTGCACCATGAGGGTAGTGGAACACTGAAACAGGTTGCCCAGAAAGGTGGTTTGGGCCCCTTCCCTGGAAATATTGAAGGTGAGGCTCAACAGGGCTCTGGGCAACCTGATCTGGTGGAGGATGTCCCTGCTGACTGCAAGGAGGTTGGACTGGATGAGCATTGGAGGTCCCTTCCAACCCAGACCATTCTAGGATTCTATGATATTCAAAGAGCAGGCAGAGGGAGACTGGCAGTGTCTGCATGAGGCCATGGACACAGGCAGCAGAAACATTGAGGCAGCTCTGCTTAGCTCCCCATAGGAATAAGGAATCCTTTTGTTACTGAAATCAGGGAGTTCATTATCAAATTTGAGGAGCAGACCTCTCCTGTGGCATTGGGATTTCACTTCAAAAAAACACAATGTTGCATCTTGAGTCCTGTGTCCAGTTCTGGGCCCTTCAGCTTAGGAAAGATGCTGAGTTGCTGGAAGGTGTCCAGAGAAGGGCAACAAAGCTGGGGAGGGGTTTGGAGCACAGCCCTGTGAGGAGAGGCTGAGGGAGCTGGGGTTGCTTAGCCCAGTTTAGACTGGAAGAAATTCATTCCAGAAAGATTGGCCACTGGAATGTGCTGTCCAGGGAGGTGGTGGAGTCACCATCACTGGAGGTGTTTAAGGAGAGATTGGATGAGGCACTTGGTGCCATGGTTTAGTTGATTAGATGGTGTTGGGTGATAGGTTGGACTTGATGACCTCAAAGGTCTTTTCCAACCTGGTTAATTCTCTAAAGGGACTGGATGTGGAGCCATGGTTTAGTTGTCCTGAGGTGTTAGGTAATAGGTTGGACTTGATGATCTCTGAGGTCTTTTCCAACCTGGTTGATTGTATGAGTCTATGATTCTATTATTCTCTGGTTTTCTTACTGATTGAGAAATATCTCTGAAAGTTGCCTCTTATTAAGATAATTTTCTCAGCAGGAAATATCCAGACATAGATTCCACAGCACAAAAAAATGAAGGAAAAATGATTGTATGCAAAACCTTTCTAAAACCTGAGCTACCTAGCAGTGAGTCTATACCAGATGTGCATATCCCCCACTCCCACCCCCTCACTTAAATGATCTTCAACCTAATCCAGCCACTGCTAGTTTTGTTGTTATGTGAGACTCAAATTAGGACAGGACATGGTAATGAGGGTTGACAAATGTCAGTTCTCTGATTCAGAGGCATCTGAAAATTAGAAGGTAAATGCCAGTGATCTGTGAACACCACAGATGGCCATGGAGCTGGGTTGGAAACTGAGACTTCTTTCTGCCAGCAACAAATATCCATCACTGTGTCCACAAAACCCTTGTAAAAGAAGCTTGAAACAAATCCAGGGGTTGCTTCTGTATGTCCCAGGACTCAAAATAAAAGGTAGCTAAGGTATACTAAGTAGGACCTTGGGTATCTGGAAGGTGAGAACTTGTTATAAGAGGCACTACTGTTAGCAGCCCTTTGCATGAGGTCTCAGGCTGAGACCTTATTGCTCTCTACAGCTACCTGAAGGGAAGTTGTAGTCAGGTGGGGGTTGGTCTCTTCTCCCATGAAAGTAGCACCAGAACAAGAGGACACAGTCTCAAGCTGCACCAGGGGAGGTTTAGGCTGGGTGTTAGGAAGAAGTTCTTCACAGAGAGAGTGATTTGCCATTGGAATGTGCTGCCCAGGTGGAGCCACTCCTTACTGGAAGTGTTTAAAAAGAGCCTGGATGAGGCACTTGGTGCCATGGTCTAGCTGATGAGATGGTGTTGGATGCTAGGTTGGACTTGATGATCTCAAAGGTCTTTTCCAACCTGATTAATTCTGAATTCTGTATTTAGCATCAGCTTTATGAACCATCAGTGGATGCAGTAGTAAGCTCTAGAATAGGGCAGCAGGAAGACAGGCATATGGCTCATATAAAGTGGGGAAAAGGGAAAGCTGCCTTCTCACAGCTGACACCTTGTTTAGTGAGGAGGTAACAGCAGCTCAGTCTCCATGGAGGGGCTGCACCCTGCTTCTATACGTGTACGCTCCTTCCTTCCTTCACCAAGGAAGGAGAAGCCAAAGAGAGAAGAGGAGCCTGGGCAAGCAGAGAAATCCCGGCAGAGAGCGAGCTCCTTTTGCCCTGCTCTCATGCATGCCAAACAGATGGCTCAGGCTGACCTCCTTTTGGGTTTTGAAAGGGAAGTGAACATGAGAACTTTATGCTTGTGTATTTAGAACCAGTCTCACTCAGGAAGCTGTAATTACCTGAGCTGTCAAGGCTGTCTCCTAGCTCTGAGTTGTGCTGCCTGTGACAGACATGAATATTTTCCAGCTGAGCTTCTGAAAGGCCCAGATGTGCTGCAGATGGTGTAGGTTTTCAGCAAAGAAGGCAAAGAGCAAGAAATGTCATCTTGAAAGTCTATCAATCAAAGCTTCAAGAGTGCCCATGGTATAACATTGCCCTTCTCTGGACAGGCTCTAGCACCTCACTGTCCTTCCTATACTGAGGGGCCCAAAACTGGACACAGACCTCAAGGTGTGGCCTCACCAGTGCTGAGCACAAGGGGATGATCACCTCCCTGTCCCTCTGTCC
>JAAWVA010001427.1:0-10074 GCA_015227895.2 Colaptes auratus
TTAAATTGCTGGCTTTCAAGGCCTTCACAAAGATCCTTGGGGTTCTTTTCTTAAAGTCAGTAGGTGTTCTACTTCTTATTTAAGGTCTTTCCCTTTCCCCAGTTTTGATTATTGCTTACTTTTCCATGACCAGCTTACTGTACAAATGAGTTTGAAGTGACAAGTATACATATTTTAGGCTTGAGGTGAGGAGAAAATTCTTCCCAGAGAGAGTTGTTAGCCACTGGGATGTGCTGCCCAGGGAGGTGGTGGAGTCACCATCCCTGGAGGTGTTCAAGAGGGGAGTGGATGTGGCACTTGAAGCCATGGTTTAGTTGGTCATGAGGTCTTGGGTGACAGGTTGGACTTGATGATCTTTAAGGTCTTTTCCAACCTTATTGATTCTATGATTCTATGATAGTATAATAGAATGTTCTATTCTATGATACTATCATAGAATGGATTAGGCTGGAAGAGACCTTAGAGGTCATTTAATCCATCCTCCCTGCCGTGGGCAGGGATACCTCTCAACTAGATCAGGTTTCTCAAGTGCCCATCCAACCTGGCCTTGAACATCTCCAGGGAGGGGGCATCCACAACCTCTGGACAACCCATTCCAGAGTCTTGCCACCCTTGTAGTGAAGAATTTCTTCCTAAGATTCAATCTAAACCTATTTTTCTTCAATTTAAATCCATTTCCCTGGTCCTTCCTGCAGGATTCTTTCAGGTCCTGGCAGGCTGCTCTTAGGTCTGCCTGGAGCCTTCTCTTCTCCAGGCTGAACACCCCCAGCTCCCTCAGCCTGGCCTCCTAGCAGAGCTGCTCCAGCCCCTGGATCATCTTTGTTGCCCTCCTCTGGACTTGTTCAAACAAATCTATGCCCCTCTTATGGTGGGGACAGCAGAACTGGGTGCAGTGTTTGAGGTGGGATCTCTGTATAACTCAGAGGAGCAGAGGAAATATTTAGAAATCAATCAATCAATCAATCTTGGTTTCGTTTAGAATTTGTTTACTGAAAGTTTGGGGGGGGAATAACTCCCAAGCATGTGAAAAATAGTTTTGAGTCACACTTGGTATTGAGTAGCATGCTGCCAATCCATTTTTAATACAATAAGACAATAAACCAGGTTGGAAGAGACCTTCAAGATCATCGTGTCCAACCCATCAACCAATCCAACCCACCCAAACAACTAACCCATGGCACCAAGCACCCCAGCAAGTCTCCTCCCCTGAACACCTCAAGGAAGGTGACTCCACCACCTCCCTGGGCAGCCCATTCCAATGGGCAATCACTCTCTCTGTATAGAACTTCTTCCTAACATCCAGCCTCAACCTGCCCTGGTGCAGCCTGAGACTGTGTCCCCTTGTTCTGGTAGTGGCTGCCTGGGAGAAGAGACCAACCTCTGCCTGGCTACAACCTCCCTTCAGGTAGTTGGAGAGAGCAATGAGCTCTCCCCCTGAGCCTCCTCTTCTCCAGGCTAAGCAACCCCAGCTCCCTCAGCCTCTCCTCACAGGGCTGTGCTCCAAGCCCCTCCTCAGCCTTGTTGCCCTTCTCTGGACACCTTCCAGCAAGTCAACCTCCTTCCTAAACTGAGGAGCCCAGAACTGGACACAGGACTCAAGCTGTGGCCTCACCAGTGCAGTGGACAGGGGCAGAATGACCTCCCTGCTCCTGCTGGCCACACTCTTCCTGATGCAGGCCAGGATGCCATTGGCCCTCTTGGCCCCCTGGGCACACTGCAGGCTCATGTTCAGCCTACCATCAACCAGCACCCCCAGGTCCCTCTCTGCCTGGCTGCTCTCAGCCACTCTGCCCCCAGCCTGTAGCACTGCCTGGGGTTGCTGTGGCCAATGTGCAGAACACTTGGTTGTGTTAAATCTCATGCCATTAGATTCTGCCCATCTGTCCAGCCTGTCAAGGTCCCTCTGCAAAGCCTCTCTTCCCTCCAGCAGATCAACTCCTGCCCCCAGCTTGGTGTTTTAACAGGACTTGTTAATCATAGTTCTGATTTGGTATCAGTTTTCTTATCTAAATAACCACAGTGCTTAAATCAGACTTCCTCTGACTTGTCCAGGCTTAGATGGAGGCTGTGTGTAAAAGCTGCAAGAACACAACCAAAGAAGAGGTCACAGTTCTGTGCTCTTGCAGCATCCCTTATCAGTACATCTCAAATTGCTTCATTAAGCAGGCTAGTTGCAGGCTGAGGGAGAGAGATGGATTTGGCTTCTGCAGGTTGTATCAGCAGGTAAATGATAGCAGGGAACAGGCAGAAGGCCCTTTGAGCTCCAGGCTGCAGATCTGTCTGCTGAACAACACTGTGCCTCACTGGCTGTAGCCCAGAAGACTGAGTGGTTTGATTTCAGTCAAACAATGGAAATCAGAGTCCAATTATCATTGTCCCCCAGCTTTGTTTCGTGTGCCTTTCTTCACCTGGGCTGTGTGGAACAGATCCCCGCTGATTTGCTTCCCAGCCCCCTGTTACTCAGCCTTTGGGGGCAGACCGTTCCTTGCACAGCCTGAAGCTTTCCTAGAACTGACAGTGCTGCTCGTTTTCATCACCTCCAGAGGGGCATATCTGATAACTGCCTAATTCCAGGACTATGATTTCACTGCCTGCAGTTTTTTCCACTGAGGTGCTGCATAGCTGTGCCATGTTCTAGTGGAATCTGAAAACGTCCAGCTCACAGCTGGGTGAAACTTACGACCAGAAGCGTTAAGATTAGTGTCAGCAGCAAGGAAGTTTACTGTAAGTGATGACACCGTATGGAACTGACTCAGGATGTTTACCAGAGCAACAGTTGCCATGCAGGCAACGTATGTTTGCAAGATGCATCAGCAGACTTTTTTGGGTCTTCCTGCAGAGGAGTGCAGTGTGCTCCCTGCCCTTGCTTGCATTGGGAGTGACGCTGCAAGGGCCTGATTCACCAGCAGCACCGCCCCCGCCCCCCACTCCTTTGGAAATTAGTAGCCAGCAAGGCTGTCAGATCAATGAGAGGCTGAAGATTTCTGCAACAGATCCAGAGACACAGTTTCTGGTGGCCAGGAGGCAGGCTGGTAAAGAGCAGTTTAGAAGGCAGTTGGCAGCTGGAGCTTCGTTCCTGGTGTGCGCTTACTGAAGTACCGCAGCGGTGTGGAGTCCCTGCGACGGGCTGGTGGAGAAAGGAGATCCTCCTGCTGCACTGTAGCCCTCTCTGGCTCCTGCCTGTATCCCCAGCCACTTCAGGGCCCACTTGGACCACAGGGTTAGCGTGGCTGTGTTAGAACCTTACATGCAGCAACCAGCATAGAGGGGAGTGAGGAAGCTGCTCTCTTATTTACCTTTTCAGACCAAATTGCTAGGTACCCAAATAGAACTGGGTAGAACTTTGGCACAACTTCAAACAAAGGTCTGTGCCTTTAGATCTGGGGAGAGGCATCTTCACTTTCTTGTTACCACACCCAGCTCCCAAGAATATGCTGTCTCTATTTATAGCAGGCATTCCTTGCAGCAGGCAGGGAAATTTCTTTTGTCTTCCTGAACCTCGCTGGCTCTAGAAGGCCAGGTGTGCCGAGAGCTTCTTGTCCCTTGAATACCAGCAAGCTCAGAGGGATACAACTGTGGTTTGTTTGGGGTTGTTTTCTTCAATCTCCCATGAAAATTTGCAAGTCTTGGAACAATTCCCTATTTCAAATGTCAGTGAAAAGAGGAAGGAATTGAAAATGTGGACTGGCTTCTTTAAACCACCTCCTTGAATTGCAGCCATGTACACCTTCACACTTAACTTTCTTGCCTTATCTTATTTTGTGCAAACTAATTGATTAGGCTTCAGGATTACAGCCAGCTTCAAACTGAAAAGGGAAAACACCTTCTTTGTTTTGATTGCTGGCTGGAGGCCGGGCCCAGAGAGTGATGGTGAATGGTGCCACAGCCAGCTGGAGGCCAGGCACCAGTGGTGTGCCCCAGGGATCAGTGCTGGGCCCCAGCCTGTTCAATATCTTCATTGATGATCTGGATGAGGGCATTGAGACAGTCATCAGCACATTTGCAGATGGCACCAAGTTGGGAGCAGATGTTGGTCAGTCAGAGGGCAGAAGGGCTCTGCAGAGGGACCTCGACCCACTGGACAGATGGGCAGAGTCCAGCAGGATGGCATTCAACAAGTCCAAGTGCCAGGGGCTGCACTTTGGCCACAGCAACCCCAGGCAGAGCTACAGGCTGGGGTCAGAGTGGCTGAGAGCTGCCAAACAGAGAGGGACCTGGGGGGGCTGATTGACAGCCGCCTGAACATGAGCCAGCAGTGTGCCCAGGTGGCCAAGAAGGCCAATGGCATCCTGGCCTGCATTAGGAATGGTGTGGCCAGCAGGAGCAGGGAGGTCATTGTGCCCCTGTGCTCAGCACTGGTTAGGTCACACCTTGAGTCCTGTGTCCAGTTCTGGGCCCCTCAGTTTAGGAACGACATCGAGACTCTTGAAGGTGTCCAGAGAAGGGCAACAAGGCTGGGGAGAGGCCTTGAGCACAGCCCTGGGAGGAGAGGCTGAGGGAGCTGGGGTTGCTTAGCCTGCAGAAGAGGAGGCTCAGGGGAGACCTCATTGCTCTCTACAGCTCCTGAAGGGAGGTTGTAGCAGGAAGGGGTTGGCTCTTCTCTCTAGAAAACAAGCACCAGAACCAGAGGACACAGTCTCAAGCTGCACCAGGGGAAGTTTAGGCTGGAGGTGAGGAGAAAGTTCTTCACCAAGAGAGTCATTGGCCCTTGGGATGTGCTGCCCAGGGAGGTGGTGGAGTCCCCATCCCTGGAGGTGTTCAGGAGGGGATTGGATGTGGCACTTGGTGCCATGGTCTAGTCATGGGGTCTGTGGTGCCAGGTTGGACTCGATGATCTTTGAGGTCTCTCCCAACCTTGGCAATACTGTGAGACTGTGGTACTGTGATTTGTCACACAGTACCCCTAGAACATGTATTTGAAATGCCTTTGCAGTAAGAGTGGTCAGGCATTGGAACAGGCTGCCCAGGGAGGTGGTGGAGTCACCATGCCTGGAGGTGTTCAAAAACTGTGTGGCCATGGCACTTGGGGACGTGGTTTGATGGCCGTGGTGGTGTTGGGTTTAGGGTTGGACTCAATGATTTTAGAGGTCTTTTCCGACCTCAATGATTCTATGATTGGTTTATCCACAGGGAATACTTCAAAAACCCTGAGCAATTCCTCCCCCCCCAAATCTGGAAGTGTATTTCCTACAAATCATTTCACAGCTTGGCAATACTCCAAGGATCTGGAAAGACCTACTTTTAATATCACTGTTTAGACAAGCCTCTCTTGTGGACTAAGGGGATGTTTCCAGGTTTGCTTCTCCGCTTTCTGTAGAGAATGGTGCCTAGCAGAGCAAGGGTGTCATAGCCTGAAGCTGCCCCAAGGGAGGTGCAGGTTGGGTATCAGGAAGCACTTCCTCTCAGAAAGGCTGATTATAGGCCTGGGATGGACCCACGGAGGGTGCTGGAGTCACCATCACTGGAGGTCTGTGAGAAAAGCTTGGATGTGGCACTTGGTGGCAGGGTTTGGCTGATGTGGTGGTGGTAGGTCCTAGGCTGGACTGGATGACCTCAGAGGTCTTTTCCAGCCTCAATGATTCTGTGATTCTGTGATTGGGAGAACAGGAAAGCATCACCCAGACCAAATGCTTGTGCATGTTGCTCAGTCCTCTTTTTGGTGTGTTGGTAAAGGACTTCACCTCCATAGGTACATGCTTGCTGAGCTCAGATGGGTCCTGTAGAACTGAACGTCTCAGTTTTGATCAGTGTGCAATCACAGGCTGTTAGGGGTTGCAAGGGACCTGTGGAGCTCTCCCAAGACCAATGCCCCTGCCAGAGCAGGACCATAGAATCCAGCACAGGTCACACAGGAAGGCATCCTGCTTGAAAGTCTCCAGAGAAGGAGACTCCACAACCTCTCTGGGCAGCCTGCTCCAGGGCTCTGGGACCCTCAGAGGGAAGAAGTTCCTCCTCATGGTGAGGTTGAACCTCCTGTGCTGCAGTTTCTATCCATTGCCCCTTGTCCTACCCCAGGGTGCAGCTGAGCAGAGCCTGTCCCCTCCCTCCTGACCCCCAGCCCTCAGATATTTACAAACATTGATTAAATCCCCTCTCAGTCTTCTCTCCAGACTGAACAGCCCCAGGGCTCCCAAGCCTCTCCTCACCAGCTTCTCACACCAGTTGAGAGTCCAGTTTTGCCAGCACTCCTCTTCTCTCCCCACCAAGCCCTGAGGGATTCAGGTACAGGTGTGTGTTAGTGCTCTCGACACGTGTCTCCGAGTGACTGTAGCTGGGCTGAGTGAATCATTTTGCATAAGCTAGCAAGCAGCTAGCCAGTGGTTTTCATCACTGCTGACCCGGGCTGTGGTCCAACTTCTGACACAGAGGCGCATGCCTCTGTATTCCCTTACTGTTATCTGGGCTGTGAACTGCTTTAGTGAATGGGCTAATGGCTGCTGCAGGGGTGGTGGAGTCCGCAGCAAACAGGAATGCCACCCAGGCCTCTCTAGTGGCCTTCCAGGATCTGAAGGGGGCGCCAGGAAAGCTTGGGAGGGACTTCTGAGGGTGTCAGGGAGGGATAGGACTGGGGGGGGTGGAACAAAACTAGAAGTGGGGAGATTCAGCTTGGGTGTGAGGAAGAAGTTGTTGCCCATGAGGGTGGTGAGAGCCTGGCACAGGCTGCCCAGGGAGGTGGTGGAAGCCTCCTGCCTGGAGGTGTTTGCAGCAGGCGGAGGTGGCTGTGAGCAGCTGCTGCGGTGTGAGGTGTCCCTGCCCATGGCAGGGGGGTTGGGACTGGCTGAGCCTTGAAGTCCCTTCCAACCCTAACAGTTCTATGATTGCATGATCTCTGGCCCTGGCTGTTGCCATATGGGGATCCCAAGCCTAATCTTATCAGCTGATATAGATAAAGTGATTTCATTTGGGATTCCTACTTCATTGTCACTACAAAAACAACCAAAACAAAACACCACCACCAAGATATCACAAATCTCCACCTCTCTGAATACTTCCAGACTCTGCTAGCCCAAAAGGAGCACTTCCTCTAGTCAGCTGCAAAGTTCTTTTGCTTCACCACACATTGCAAGTCATTTCTAGCCAGCCCTGACAATTCTGTGATTCTCTACTGTAGTCCACAAGGCAATCACTGGATTACACATGTGTGTAATCCACACTGTGACAGAAACGGGACTGGCACAACATATCTGTTGACAAAACTGACTTAGGTCCTGAAATGCTTCAGGAGTCCATCCCATAGGAAATGAGGTACTCAGAGGGTATTTCCCCTGTTCTGGAGTAAAACATCTTTTCTTATTCAGCCATTAATGAGTTTTCCTGAGAAGCATTCAAAAATCAACCACTGACTGTCTGGCCTGAGAGCTGAGATCTGAGCTGCTTGGGCCCACTCAGATGTCAGGGTTTGCATGGCCCGTTTTCTAGATCTGCCTGGAGAGCAGCCAGGTTCTGGAGGTTAATCCAGGGAGTGGAACATCCCCCTTATGAGGAGAGACTCAGGGAGCTGGGGCTCTCTAGCTTGGAGGAGCCTGAGGGGTGACCTCTTTCAGTGTTTATAAAGATGTGAAGGGCGAGTGCCAAGAGGACAGGGTCAGGCTCTGCTGGGTGATGCCCAGAGCCAGCACAAGGGGCACTGGGTGGAAGCTGAGGCGTAGGAAGTTCCATGGAAACAAGAGGGAAAAAATTGTCTCTCTGAGAGAACACTGGAACAGGCTGCTCAGGGTGGGTTGTGAAGTCTCCCTCTCTGGAGATATTCAAGACCTACCTGGCTGTGTTCCCGTGTGACCTGCTCTGGGTGACCCTGCTCTGGCAGGGGGGTTGGACTGGATGAGCTTTTTGAGGTGCCTTCCAGCCCCTGGCATTCTGTGATTCTGTAATCATAGAATCACACGATTGCCCAGGCCTGAAAAGACCTCTGAGATCATCAAGCCCAACCATTTCACCCACTCCACCAAGTCTGTCACTACACCATGTCTCCAAACACAGATCTAGATGGCCTTTGAACACCTACATGGATGGTGATGGTGACTCCACCACCGTCCTGGGCAGCCTGGTCCAGTGCCTCACAACCGTTTCCCTGAGAAACTTTTTCCTGATGTCCAGCCTAATCCTCCCCTGGTGCAGCTTGAGGCCATTCCCTCTCCTTCTATCACTAGTCACTTGTGAGAACAGTACTGTGTCCAGTTCTGGGCACCTCGATTTAAGGACATTGAGATGCTGGAAGGTGCCCAGAGAAGGGCAAGAAAGCTGGGGAGGGGTCTGGAGCACAGCCCTGTGAGGAGAGGCTGAGGGAGCTGGGGTTGCTTAGCCTGGAGAAGAGGAGGGCCTCAGGAGAGACCTTCTTGCTCTCTACAACTCCCTGAAGGGAGGTTGTAGCCAGGCAGAGGTTGGTCTCTTCTCCCAGGCAGCCAGCACCAGAACAAGAGGATACAGTCTGAAGCTGTGCCAGGGGAGGTTTAGGCTGGAGGGGAGGAGAAAGTTCTTCCCAGCAAGAGAGAGCGACCATTAGAATGTGCTGCCCAGGGAGGTGGTGGAGTCCCCATCCCTGGAGGTGTTCAAGAGGGGATTGGATGTGGCACTTGGAGCCAAGGTTGAGTTGTCATGAGGTGTTGAGTGAGAGGTTGGACTCCAACCTTATTGATTCTATGATTCTATGAAGAGACCAGTGCCTACTGGGCCCCATGCTCTTCAACATCTTTATTGATGATCTAGATGAGGGCATCGAGTCCATCATCAGTAAATCTGCGGACGACACCAAGCTGGGTGCAGGAGTTGATCAGCTGGAGGGCAGAGAGGCTTTGCAGAGGGACCTCGACAGGCTGGACAGATGGGCAGAGTCCAACAGCAGAGATTGAACACATCCAAGTGCGGGTTCTGCACATTGGCCACAACAACCCCAGCAGTGCTACAGGCTGGGGCAGAGTGGTTGGAGAGCGGCCAGGCAGAGAGGGACCTGGGGGGTGCTTGGTTGATTGTAGGTTGAACATGAGCCTGCAGTGTGCCCAGGCAGCCAAGAAGGCCAATGGCATCCTGGCCTGCATCAGGAGAGTGTGGCCAGCAGAGCAGGGAGGTCATTCTGCCCCTGTACACTGCACTGGTTAGGCCGCACCTTGAGTACTGTGCCAGTTCTGGGCCCTCAGTTTAGGAAAGATGTGGTCTTACTGGAGTGTGTCCAGAGGGGCAACAAAGTGGTGAGGGGTTTGGAAGACAAGGCATGAGAGAGGGCTGAGGAGCTGGGGTTGCTTAGCCTGGAGAAGAGGAGGACTGAGGGGTGACCTTATTGCTCTCTACAACTCCCTGAAGGGAGGAGGTGTAGCCAGGTGGGGGGTGGTCTCTTCTCCCAGGCAGCCAGTACCAGAACAAGAGGACACAGTCTCAGGCTGCGCCAGGGCAGGTTTAGACTTGAAGTTAGGAAGAAGTTCTATACTGAGAGAGTGATTGCCCACTGGAATCAGCTGCCTGTGGAAGGGTGGAGTCACCTTCATTGGAGGTATTCAAGAAGAGGCTTGATGGGGGCTTGGTGCCAGGGTTTAGGTTTTTTTTAGTTGTTAGGTGGGTTGTATTGTACTGTATTGTACTGTATTGTACTCTTTGTACTGTATTGTACTGTATGGTACTGTGTGTATTTTAGGTGGGTTGGATTGGTTGATAGGTTGGACGTGATGATCTTGAAGGTCTCTTCCAACTGTGTTGATTATATTGTATTATTGTATTATTGTATTATTGTATTACCTCTCTACAACCTCCTTTCAGAGGAGACAGAGGGTAATTCATTCCCAGGGTACCACTTTTCACTACCCTATTAACAGCATGCACTGGAGCTGGTGCTGATATTCCAAATGCAGGTATCCAGTGCTAAGCTCATGGCAGTTCCTGTTTGGAACTGTCACCAGGAGACCGACTCACCTCTGGTGATAAGGAATCTTTGGCCCATGCTTATCTGCCTGGATCTTGAAATCTGCTCCATAAACGTAGACCCACGTTCTTACAAGAGGCGTCAAAACTATGCCTCACCAAGGCAAACAGAGAATGAAAGCTATCTGCACCATCAGCACCCCCTCCCCAGCTCAGTCCTGTTTC
>JAAWVA010001428.1:0-10068 GCA_015227895.2 Colaptes auratus
CTTTCTCTCTTTCTCTCTTTCTTTCTCTCTTTCTTTCTTTCTTTCTTTCTTCCTTTCTTTCTTTCTTTCCCCACCCCCCTTTGCTTCTTTCAGGCAGGATTAATCTGCCCAAGAACTTGCACATAATTAAGTAAAATGCTGGGGGAAAAAAAAAAGTAGTATTAGAGTTTACTGCTATAAATGAGTGATCAACAGGAAAAAAGAAAGATGTCAAGCTAAGAGACTTTGACTCATGGAACACCTAAACTGAAGGTAAAATCCTCTCACCTTTTTTTTTTTTCCTGTGTTCCTTCCTGTGAATCACAAAGCTACCTCCTGCTTGAAGCAGTGCAGTGAACTGTGAATTCATGTGGGTGGGCTTTGTGTTAAGTGCAGACCTTCCTGGCAGACATTAGGCCCCAGACTTGACCTCTGCTTTCCCCAACCATGTCTGCGACTCTTGCAGTCTTTTTGAGACTAAGAGTTGCTGGAAGAAAATAATGACAAAAGCAAGCAAACAAACAAAACTTACACACCCCCCTTCCCCCGCCCCAGCAAGACCAAAACTGGCACAACCCCATAACAATCTCTGCTCTGTGGAACATTTTTCAGTTAGCAAGCCTCTTTCCAAAGACGTGTGCTGTGATGGGTTTTGCATAACCATTGCTTTGTGGTTCTCTGAGCACTTCACTGTTTTCCACAGCTGAGGCCAGAGTTCCCTCCAAACCTTGTCACATCCTGCCGCGGATGACAACCCTTCTGCAAGGGCAGCCTGCTGCAAGCAGTAGCTGAGGCAGTGTGGCTGCTGGTGGGGACTTGAAGGGATTCTCCCTGTGCTCTCAGTGCAGCTCCCATGGCCTGTGATGAACCTGATGCTCTGTCGGGCATCTTCGTGCGCCAGAACTCTGCTAGCGCCGTCTCTCTTGACTTCGAGCCTGATGCTGACTACAACTTTGTGGAACCTTAGAAGACAGGTACAGGTGTGCCTACTGCCACCTCGTCCTTCACAATCCCCACCAGACAGGATGCGGGCACCGATTTTGCCAGCAGTGCATCGTTTCTTTGAGGTCAGTACAAACTCCTCCTGCATCTGCAAGCTCCCTGTGCTTCCCCCCCGCCCCCCTAAAAATAGGTCAATACCTTCTATAAATCAGCAGCAATGCCAAAACCACAGTACTGACCTGCTAAAAGGCTGAAGGAGACAATAGAAAGACTGTTGAGTAAAACGACTGCAGGCTAAGTGTTTTGAAGGTGTCTTTAAAGCCTTTATCCGGTGCCAGAGGTGAGTACTTGAGTAACTGCAGGGACGTCAGTGTAAAGAAATTGCTGATGAAGGCTTAAGCACTGCTGTTTCAGTCTGTCTATCCAGCATTGTGCTGTTCAGATGAATTTGTCCCATTAATTTCTCATGCTGCTGGCCCTGGTGGTTTAGACTAAGCTATTTTAATTTTCCTTTTGTATCATTTCAATTATTTTAGTGGAGTTATGAAAGTGAAATTAGTGTTACCTGATACTGCAGTCGGATCGCAGGGCTGCTGGCTTCCATCCTCTTGGGATTTACCTGCAGGTACAAATTTATCCTGCAGACCTGTCTGGAAACAGATTACATACTGTGTGTTGTACTGGAGAGCAGGGTTTGGCCTGAGGAGGCTGCAGAGGAGCCTGTTCATGTGGATAGATATTGCCATTTACCTTTTATTGACTTTTGATGCTTCATGTTTTCTGCTTTCTCTCTCTGGGTTGCCTTCCTTTTGCACTTTTGCACTGCCTCAGTAAGTGTTTTCTTACCCCCTGCTGTAGGACTTTTGGAAGCCTTTTAAGACAGAAGCCCCTGGATCTTCTTTTACTGGTGCAGCTTGCACTAGGCAAAGACTGGGTTTAATGCATGCAATGGGAGCTTTTCAGATGCAGCAGATGGCCAGAGAGTGACAAAGTCCTCCTAATTAAAAAAACATCTTATTAACGCTCCTAGGACAAGCTCTGCTTTCTCTTCCATATTTACTGTTGCAGCTAATGCCTCCTTACTGCTGTGGGCACAATTTGGCTGCATGGTTACCAGAGGAGGGGGGGTATTTGTGGTATCCAGTCAGTCAGATTCTGGCACAGCCCAATTTCATAAAACAAAGGAATTTTTCTGTGGGTTAACATGACTCTTTCTTTAACCTAGAGAGCTGAATGCAGTGCCCACCTGTCCTGTCGACAAAGAAGCAATAAAAATGCATGAAGTAAGTGGCTGTAGTATTGCTTTGGCAGTCGACATCTGCATGGGGAAAGCAAGACAGCTGAGAAGAAGATGGCTCTTATTCTGTTAGTCCTCAGGGGCAGAGCACTTTTGGTCTCTGAAATTATGCTGAGGGAAGAAGCATACTCATGATACTCTCCTGGAGAGGAAGTACAGATGTACAGCTAAGGCTTTATTTTTATACCTCACGTCGTGAAGTGATTTCATTTCAGGCCTTCAGGTTTAGGCTGGATGTTAGGAAGAAGTTCATCACAGAGTGATTGCCCATTGGAATGGGCTGCCTGTGGAGGTGGTGGAGTCACCTTCATTGGAGGTGTTCAGGAGGAGACTTGATGGGGTGCTTGGTGCCATGGGTTAGTTGTTTAGGTGGGTTGGATTGGTTGATGGGTTGGACACGATGATCTTGAAGGTCTCTTCCAACCTGGTTTCTTGTATTGTGTTGATTGTATATCTTCTTGAACTTGCAGACTTGATTTGCTCTTGGGAAACTTTTAAGTAGGCATCATAAGTTCCTGCTTCTTATTTTGCAAACTACTGGGGTTTCTTTATTTCTGTAATTTTATCTTTGTGATTCACTCATTTGTCTTAGTTATATGCCAATACTTAAAAGCATGCTACAGACTTGGTCCTGCCAGGAGGAGTTTTGTAGTGAAACCAAATGTCTCCTTCCTCTCTTTTCTACTCCTGATACGAAACTGCAATCAGATTTTGGTTTTCATTTGCTGTCTTCTACTTTCTGCAAGTTTTGATCCAGTAGTGCAAGAATAGAATAGAATAGAATAGAATAGAATAGAATAGAATAGAATAGAATGGAATGGAATAGAGTAGAATGGAATAGAATAGAATAGAATAGAATAGAATAGAATAGAATAGAATAGAATAGAATAGAATAGAATAGAATAGAATAGAATAAACCAGGTTGGAAGATACCTTCAAGATCATTGTGTCCAACCTATTATCAACACCACCTAATCAACTATAAACCATGGCACCAAGCCCCCTATCAAGTCTCCTCCTGAAACACCTCAGTGATGGTGACTCCACCACTCCACGGGCAGCCCCTTCCAATGGACAATCACTTTCTCTGTGTAGAACCCCTCACCAGCTTTGTTGCCCTTCTCTGGGCACATTCCAACCTCCTTCCTAAACTGAGGGGCCCAGAACTGGACACAGGACTCAAGGTGCGGCCTAACCAGTGCAGTGTACAGGGGCACAATGACCTCCCTGCTCCTGCTGGCCACACTGTTCCTGATGCAGGCCAGGATGATCTCCTTTGTGATGTTCCTTACATGAGGATCTCTAAATAAGTCTGGAAATTTTGCTCTGAGGGCTTAATTTGCTTCTGCATGCACAACTGGGAAAGATGTCTTTTTTCCTAGAGTCTATAGAAGGGATATCTCCATCCACAAAAGTGCTCTGCACTGCTTGAACATGGGAGGAGCATGTACAGAGCTAGTTTGGCCTTGGGGCCTGTTAGCTCCAGCTGCTTTCTTCCAGATTCTTCTAGGCAGCTTCTGGCCATGGTTTTGTAGCTCCTGAGCTACTAACCTGCTGGCTGTGGGATGGATGAGTGTCTGTGGAAAAACTCATCCATCATATGGGGACAAACTCACTATGCTTGTTATAAAATTCATACATGTTTAATTTTTTAATTTATTTTCTTTAGAGCACATTTTCAGTATGAATTATCAAGAGCCATGCTCAAAAATGATGGAGTCCACACTTGGGTGCTTGAAAGATTTGTCAGGATGGCCTGCTTTTTTATAGTCATAGTTTCATAGTTTCAGTCAGGGTTGGAAGGGACCACAAGGATCATCTAGTTCCAACCCCCCTGCCATGGGCAGGGATACTCCACACTACATCAGGCTGGCCAGAGCCTCATCCAGCCTGGGCTTAAACACCTCCAGGGACGGGGCCTCAACCACCTCCCTGGACAATCCATTCCAGGGCTTCACCACTCTCATGAGGAGGAACTTCCTCCTCATGTCCAGCCTGAATCTCCCCACCTCCAGCTTCATTCCATTCCCCCTAGTCCTATCACTACCTGATAGCCTGAAAAGTCCCTCCCCAGCCTTCCTGTAGCCCCCTTCAGATACTGGAAGGCCACAATGAGGTCACCTCGGAGCCTTCTCTTCTCCAGACTGAACAGCCCCAACTCCTTCAGTCTGTCCTCACAGGAGAGGTGCTCAGCCCTTGCTCTCCTCGTGGCCCTTCTCTGGACACCTTCCAGCACCTCCAGATCCCTCTTGGAATAGGGGCTCCAGACCTGGAGGCAGGACTCCAGGTGGGGTCTCAGCAGGGCTGAGTCGAGGGGGAGAATCACCTCCCTTGCCCTGCTGGCCACACTTCTCCTGATGCAGCCCAGGCTCTGATTGGCTTTCCGGGCTGCAAGTGCACACTGAGAGCTCCTGTTGAGCTTCTCCTCCACCAGCACCCTCAAGTCTCTCTCCTCAGGGCTGCTCTCCAGCCAGTCACTGTCCAGCCTGGATTTGTGCCTGGGATTGCCTCAATCCAGCTGCAGGACCCTGCACTTGGTCATGTTGAAGCTCCTGAGGTTGGCTTGTGCCCACCTCTCCAGCCTGTCCAGGTCCCTCTGGATGGATCCCTTCCCTCCAGCCTGTCTGCTGCACCACACAGCTTGGTGTCATCAGCAACCTTGCTGAGGGTGCACTCAATGCCACTCTCCATGGCACCCACAGAGATGTTGATGTTGCTTCTTTATAACATCCTGTGTGGCTGCATATGAAGACCAGTTTGCATCCTTTGCAGGTGTTCAAAGACAACTGCTGTAAAAGAGAAGTTCTCAACTTGCCTGTGTTTTGCAAAAACACTCCTGACTGCCATTCCAAAATCATTCTAGGACGCTACCAGGTCAGTGTGATTGGTCACATGTTGAGCCTTTTGATTTTCATGTGAACTCTGGGTATTCATGATCAGCTGAATTGCAGTGATTGTCTTCAGAATTCAAAGCTACTGTAGCAATGTGGTTTATGTACAAAGATGATGCTTTAGCTCAAAATATTCTGTTAGCTTGTTCCAACATTGCCTTAGGTTATATGTTTAATAAGAGCCACTTGCTTTATGTAGCTTTAGTGTAGCCACAGCATCTATACATGCCTTCTGTATGTTTAAGTGCCATGTGGTGGTTGAGTCAAGAAACTTTTCAAGACATACTGGCCATTTGGGCCTTCTCTTGGTCTGTCATAGAATCAATAACGTTGGAAAAGACCTCAGAGATGATCAAATCCAAACTATCACCCAACACCTCATGACTAACTAAACCATGGCTTCAAGTGCCACATCCAATCCCTTTTTGAACACCTCCAGGGATGGTGACTCCACCACCTCCCTGGGCAGCACATTCCAATGGCCAATTACTCTTTCAGTGAAGAACTTTCTTCCTAACATCCAGTGTAAACCCCCCCTGGCACAGCTGGAGACTGTGTCCTCTTGTTCTGGTGCTGGTTGCCTGGGAGAAGAGACCAACCCCTGCCTGGCTACAACCTCCCTTCAGGTAGTTGTAGAGAGCAAGAAGGTCTCTCCTGAGCCTCCTCTTCTCCAGGCTAAACAACCCCAGCTCCCTCAGCCTCTCCTCACAGGGCTGTGCTCCAGACCTCTCCCCAGCCTCACTGCCCCTTCTCTGGACACATTCAAGTGTCTCAGTATCTTTCAAGTGTCTCAATACCCTTCTATGAAAAGTGGCAGTCATCCAAAGGACTGTCCAAATATTCCTGTTCACTTTAGTTTGGAGCTTGGAAAAGGAGAAAGTTTATGGAGGAAGGAGTATTTGAAGCTGTGTTTGTTACCGAGCTGCTGAAGGCTGTGTGGGTCTGCAGCTGCAATGAAGTGTGGTGGGGTTTAATGAGGTATTGCACACTGCAGGAGCACCTGCAGCAGTGTTTGTTTGAAAGCGTGCGATGCACTAACGATGGATGCTGCGAGCAAATCCTCCGCAAAGACCTGAAAGAGCATTTGAGCCAGCACTGCCAATTCCGGGAGGAGATGTGCCAGTACTGTAAGAAATATGTGGTGCTAATTGACATAAAGGTAAGATTTAAGAGCATTTCCTGGGAATCCATAGTGTATGCTTCCTTTTAGTGGTGCTGAGGGGGAAGTTTCCAGCATTGCGATGGGGCTTAACCACTCCTGAAACTCAAATTTGCTGAAGAGCTGAAGGAGAAAGTGTAATAAATGTGCTTTGAATAATGCCAACAACTGTTGCTCTCTGGTGAATGACAGTGTGATATGGGGCTTTGCACATGTAGGTTTGGAATTGCTTTTTGCATCTCTTCCTCTAGGTATACTACTCTGCAGAAATGCAAACCCTTGCCTTGTTTGCTTCTTTTTCCCCAGAATCACGAGGAAAATGACTGTCCTGAATATCCTGTGCCTTGTCTCCTAAACTGTCCACAAATAATTCTGAAAAAGGAGGTACTGGTATTTTTCTCAGGTGCTGTGATTCAGCAGATCACACACATGTATTGCAACCAAAAGTTGTGTTGCAGACCACATTGGCCCATGCCAATAAAACTTCATTGTTTGGTCATAAAAGGGACCTAAAGGTAGTGCCACCAACCCTGGAGGTGTTTAAAAGATGTTTGGATGAGGTGCTTAGGGACATGGTCTAACAGTTAAGTACAGGGAGATGTTAGGCTGTGGTTGGTCTTTTCCAATCAGGCAATTCTAAGCTCCTATGATATATCCTGTTTCATAAAGGAGTTATTTGGTTATTAGAATAGAATAGAATAGGATTGGATTGGATTGGATTGGATTGGATTGGATTGGATTGAATTGAATTGAATTGAATTGACCAGGTTGGAAAAGACCTTAGAGATCATCAAGTCCAACCTGTCACCCAACACCATCTAATCAACTAAACCATGGCACCAAGTGACTCATCCAGGCTCTTCTTAAACACTTCCACTGATGGTGACTCCACCACCTCCCCGGGCAGCACATTCCAATGGCCAATCTCTCTTTCCATTAAGAACTTCATCCTAACATCCAGCCTAAACCTCCCCTGGTGCAGCTTGAGACTGTGTCCTCTTGTTCTGGTGCTGATTCCCTGGGAGAAGAGACCAACCCCCACCTGGCTACAACCTCCCTTCAGGTAGTTGTAGACAGCAACAAGGTCTCTCCTGAGCCTCCTCTTCTCCAGGCTAAGCACCCCCAGCTCCCTCAGCCTCTCCTCACAGGGCTGTGCTCCAGACCCCTCCCCAGCTTTCTTGCCCTTCTCTGGACACCTTCCAGCAACTCAACATCTTTCCTAAACTGAGGAGCCCAGAACTGGACACAGGACTCAAGGTGTGGCTTAACCAGTGCTGAGTACAGGGGCAGAATGACCTCCCTGCTCCTGTTACTGCAAACCATTGGCATCTTGCAGTATGCAAAAGTATCTGGCTTGCTTATTGACTCTGAATACTCATTTCCCAGTTTATGTGATTGGTTGGTATCATGACACTGATCTTTGCTCATCCTTTATGCAGGCATTCAGATGTTATCAGTGGGGCAAGTTGCTTAATATTTATTTCATTGCAAGTTTCTTTGTTAATATCTGCAGATTGAAAACCACCACATGGTGTGCCCTGAGGCCGAAGTGGACTGCCCATATAAGCAGTATGGCTGTCTTGTAAAGGTACTCTTTTGTAGATCTTATTGGCACTGGGACTGGAATTTGTTTCTCAAACCCACTGGAGTAGTTAGTCATAATCACCAGTTTTTGTTCTTCCACAGCCATTTCTAGTGTTGACTAAGATCCTGTACTAGAGAATCAGGACTGCCATTCCCTCACTTTCAAAGCACATTTTAAGTGCTTGCATCAATAATTATGTTTTTTTCACTATCAGCTGCAAAAATGTGCATATCTTATTCTTTTATTCTTTCACTTCCCCCTCTGCCTCACTAAGGTTAAAAGAGGGAAACTTGCTGAACACGAAAACAGTGCCCTGAGGGAACACATGCTGCAGATTTTAGACAAGAACTCCCGGCTGGAAGAACAGGTAAGTCAGATTTAGCAAGCACTCTGCAGCAGGCTGGCTGGAGGATGATAGGAGATTTGACTTTTGTTGCCTGGTTTGGGTCAGCTACATTTTAAAAGACTATTTGTATTTTCTTTGCATGACTCAGAAGTCAGAAAAATCTCTTCTAGTGAAGTCAGTCAATTAGATAGAAGCCTCCTGTGCTCAGACGTGTATAGTCTCCACTGAGTATGGTGGGAGGTTTGTTGCCATTGCTCATCATTGCTTTCAGTCTCTGCTTACAGTGGATACAAGGTTTGGAGATAAAGTATTTGACAGTTTCAGTGGCCAGTCAGATTGCTCCAAAAAAGGAGCCTTTATTATTATATTATATTATATATAATATATTATTATATATTATACAGGTATTACAGGGAGAAAACAACACAGAAAACCCCCTGAATGGGGGAAAACTTGCCATGCCTCCCCCCCTAACCTCCCTCCCCCCTTTCCTCTGTTTAATTAGAAGCAAAGAGAAAGAGATGTTAGAGAGCTCAGTTAGTCTTATCTGCAAGGTCATTAGATAAGAAGTCCTTTCCAGCAAAGCAGCCAGAAGAAAAAGAAAGGAATGAATGTGGGAAATGAGACTGCTAAGGGTCCCCTTTCACACATCTGGCCAATGAAATTAGTTTAGAATAAGCTCTTGTTTTCCTTATTACACCCGACTGTGGATTTGTTTATATTTCTCCACTCTTCTGCAGCTAACTTTTAAAGGCATAGCCTAAAACTGTCACACTGACTTCCTTCTTTTACTGGTTAGACCTCAGTAAAGGAAAAAAACTAATCTATGTGTGTGTGTATATATACATGCACACAGAAACACATGCACACATGTGCCCTTAAGTATGTATTAACCTGCTACAGAGCTAAGTGGATCATCTTGATGAGGTTGAGAGATATGAGCCTCTCTGCACTTGTTGCCACAGAGGTCATAAAGAGTGCAATTAGCTTGCATCCAGTTCTTGCCAGTGCTTATCCACAAATTGGGCATTAAGAAGTGCTTTATCTAGCTAAGCTAAAGGCTTTGCATTGTGAACTTTTCCACTTTCTTTCATACAGTCACATATGTTTTAAGTTGATTGTTGCATGTTTTGTTATGCCTTAGCATTTTTCCTGGTTTCATTTCTATCTGTAGATATCTGACCTATATAAGAGCCTGGAATGTAAAGAGATTAAAATCCAGCAGCTAGCAGAGGCCATTAAAAAGTGTGAGAAAGAATTCAGGCAGTTTACACAACTATTTGGTAAAAACAGCAACTTGATGGTAAGCACACAGGTGAGACATTTAGTTGCCTTTTTACTAATTGCTTTCTTGCATCCTGAAATATATTTGTGCAGTAAGAGTTGCCATTGGTAGCAGGACAATAACAGATTTCCCATAGGTTTCACATGCCCTTCTTGGGTGTTTGCAGTATAGTGTTGTCTTCTCATTTCAATCAATTAAGAAGCTTGGATATCAGATTTGGGGAGAGGTGCTGTACAAACCCTCATGGCCAGATCCCCATGGCAAATATAAAAGCATAACTCTGAATAATGAGGTGATGGATTGCAATGGATCTGAGTAACAGGTGGCTTCTTGGTCACTAAACATGGAATCCGCTATGAAGGAGCATTTGGATACATTCCTAAGCCAGCAGACAACTTCTGAACGGACTGTTCAGTTGTTAGTGTTGATATGCCAAAGGCTTCTTTATTTTCTTTCAAATGGCTGATTTTATGAATGTCTTTTGTCTCTGCTTCCACCCTCTTCCAATGGTACGAACTGAGAAGGCTCTGGCCAGTCACCTGGATAAGTCTGCACGCCTGGAATCACAAGTGAAACAGCTGATT
>JAAWVA010001429.1:0-10057 GCA_015227895.2 Colaptes auratus
TATAATCCTTTTCATTGTGTCATTTAGGGAGCAAAAACAAGCCATTAAACATTCCAGAGGCATTGCTGCCTTGCTGGCCTCAGGGAGGGGAAGGGCTGGGGACAAGCACCACAAGAAAGGGGCAGCATCATCTCTGGGAAATGGCTTGCACAGAGCTCCTCACCCCCCTGGGGCTTGCTGGAGCCACACCAGCCTCTGCTGGGCCCAGCTGGGCAGGAGGGGCAAAGAAGGGGCCAGGGTGGGATGGCTGGGCTTGAGGTGAGGGAAGAGTGGTGGGGATGGCATCCAGACACACTTGGTGGTGTACAGGGAGAGCAGACAGGCCAGGACACCTCCAGGAAGGGTCTGTGGGACGCCTCCAGGAAGGGTCTGTGGGACGCCTCCAGGAAGGGTCTGTGGGACGCCTCCAAGAAGGGTCTGTGGGTCACTCCAGGAAGGGTCTGTGGGACACCTCCAGGAAGGGTCTGTGGGACACCTCCAGGAAGGGTCTGTGGGTCACTCCAGGAAGGGTCTGTGGGTCACTCCAGGAAGGGTCTGTGGGACACCTCCAGGAAGGGTCTGTGGGTCACTCCAGGAAGGGTCTGTGGGACACCTCCAGGAAGGTCTGTGGGTCACTCCAGAAGGGTCTGTGGGTCACTCCAGGAAGGGTCTGTGGGTCACTCCAGGAAGGGTCTGTGGGACACCTCCAGGAAGGGTCTGTGGGACACCTCCAGGAAGGGTCTGTGGGTCACTCCAGGAAGGGTCTGTGGGACACCTCCAGGAAGGGTCTGTGGGTCACTCCAGGAAGGGTCTGTGGGTCACTCCGGGAAGGGTCTGTGGGTCACTCCAGGAAGGGTCTGTGGGACACCTCCAGGAAGGGTCTGTGGGTCACTCCAGGAAGGGTCTGTGGGTCACTCCGGGAAGGGTCTGTGGGTCACTCCAGGAAGGGTCTGTGGGACACCTCCAGGAAGGGTCTGTGGGTCACTCCAGGAAGGGTCTGTGGGTCACTCCAGGAAGGGTTAGTCTTAGGAGGCTGTGCTGCTTGTCCCCAAGGGGAGCAGCTGGCTTGGGCTGTGAGCTGTGGTGCTGAGGGCCAGGGGGTGGTGGTGCCCTGGCAGTGCTGGGCTCAGGCTTGGGCTGGGTGGTCTGGAAGCTCTCTCCCAGGCAAAATGCTTCCATCATTCTGACACCAGCCAGGGCTGTGCCCACTGCTGGTGCCCAGCTGAAGGGCAGTGAGGGGAGGCCAGAAGCTGAGTGTGCTCTGGGTTCACTCAGCCCTGCTCTCAGCTGATGGGATCAGACCAAGATGCTCAGAGGCCCTTCCCCATCCTGCTGAGGGTGCTGAGCAGGGAGCTGGCCTGGAGCAGCTCCAGAGCCCCAGAGGAGAGGGAGCCATGGCCAGGCTGGGGAGGTGCCTCTCTGGGAGCCTGGCAGGCTAATGAGTGAGCTAATTGCTTTGGATTGCATTGCACCAGGCCAGCAGAGTGCCAGCAGCCGGGGCAGCCCGGGGCAGCCCAGGGGCATCGGCAGCTGGGAGCCTTTGAAGCTGCAGCCCCAGGCACCAGCAGTCTGCAGGGAAGCTCTCAGCAGCCAGCTCCAGCCTGTGCAGCACCACAGAGCGGTAGGGGCTGGGAGGGACCTCTGGAGCTCCCCCAGCCCGAGGCAGGCTCAGCGGGAGCAGGGCACACAGGGACACAGCCAGGGGGGGCTGGAAAGCCTCCGGAGATGGAGACTCCACCACCACCTCCCTGGGCAGCCTGCTCCAGGCCTCCAGCACCTTGCAAGTGAAGAAGTTCCTCCTCCTGTTGAAATGGAACCTCTGAAGGTCCACTCTGTGCCCACTGCCCCCCTGGCTCAGCCCCAAAGCTCATCCCTGGGGGAGATCCCTGGCCCCTGAGCTCCAAAGGCTGTGGAGGGCAGCTTGCTGCCAGCCAAGGGCCCAGAGGAGCCAAGTTTCAGTCTGCCTGCCCTGCTGGAGCTCACTCTGCAGCCTGGCAGCCAGAGCTGGCCACAGCAGCAGCTCTGCCCTGCACTCTCATCCTCTGCAGACACAGCAGTGAGCACCTGAGCTCCTTGCCCTCCCTGTCTGGATGGGAAACCCTCTCGTGGGGACAAGCTGCAGCCAGCTCCACCAATGCCTGCAGCTGGACAGGAGCCAGTGGCCACTCACAGCAGCAGAGAGTGGTAGGGGCTGGGAGGGACCTCTGGAGCTCCCCCACTCCAACCCCACTGCCCAGGCAGGCTCAGCTGGAGCAGGGCACACAGGGACACAGCCAGGGGGGGCTGGAAAGCCTCCAGAGATGGAGACTCCTCCACCTCCCTGGGCAGCCTGCTGCAGGCCTCCAGCAGCCTTCAGCTGAAGAAGTTTCCTCCTCCTGTTCAGCTGAACGTCTGAGGGTGCAGTCTGTGCCCACTGCCCCTTGGGCTGCCACTGGGCACCAGAGATCACAGCCTGCTCCCACCCTCCTGCCACCCCCCTGGAAGTATTGCTCAGCAGTGGGGGGACCCCCTCTGGGGCTGCTCTTCTGCAGGCTCAGCACCCCCAGGGCTCTCAGCCTTTCACAGAGTCATAGAATCAATAAGATTGGAAGAGACCTCAAGGATCATCAAGTCTAACCTGTCACCCAACTCCTCCTGACTACTAGACCATGGCTCCAAGTGCCACATCCAATCCCCTCTTGAGCACCTCCAGGGATGGGGGACTCCACCACCTCCCTGGGCAGCACATCCCAGGGGCCAATTCCTCTCTCTGTGAGGAACTTTCTCCTCACCTCCAGCCTAAACCTCCCCTGGTGCAGCTTGAGACTGTGTCCTCTTGTTCTGGTGCTGCTTGCCTGGGAGAAGAGACCAACCCCCACCTGGCTACAACCTCCCTTCAGGTAGCTGTAGAGAGCAAGAAGGTCTCCCCTGAGCCTCCTCTTCTCCAGGCTAAGCAACCCCAGCTCCCTCAGCCTCTCCTCACAGGGCTGTGCTCCAGACCCCTCCCCAGCTTTGTTGCCCTTCTCTGGACACCTTCCAGCAGCTCAACATCTTTCCTGACCTGAGGGGCCCAGAACTGGACACAGGACTCAAGGTGTGGCCTCAGCAGTGCTGAGCACAGGGCAGAATGAGCTCCCTGCTCCTGCTGGCCACACTGCTCCTGCTGCAGGCCAGGATGCCAGTGGCCTCCTTGGCTCCTTACAGAGCTGCTCCAGTGCCATCAGCAGCTTTGTGCCCCTTAGCAGCTGCCCAGGGTCCAGCCACAGGAAGCCCAGGGCTGTGAGGTGGCAGCAGGGCACAGTGTGGTGCTGTGGGCTGGGGCACTGGGCAGCCCTGGGCTCCCCGCTGCTGCTGCTGCAGGGGGCTGTGCCAGGGCACTGGGGCAGCTGTGCAGCTGCCAGGGCAGGGAGGCTGCAGCAGAGCCCTGGGCTGCTCAGGTGCTGCTGCCTGGCTGTTCCCCACGGTGACAGCAGCGCTGGAGGGAGAGCAGTGAGAAACGTGCAGCAGCTTCGGCCAGGGCTGTCAGTGCGGCGAGGGAGCTCTGACAAGGACAGGAGTTGGGCTCTTGCAGCAAATCACTGTCATGTCTCAGCCCCAGTGCTGCTGAACACGGCCACCAGCCGCCAGCAGCAAAGGGCAAAGCAAGAAGGGAAGGCTGAGACCCAGGCACTGTGTCACAGCCTGTCCCCGGCACGGATGGCTTCCTCCCTGCACCCAGCCTGGCTGCACGCCTGGAGCTTGGAGTCCTTGAACCACCACAGAGGCATAGAATGGGCTGGGCTGGAAGGGACCCCCAAAGCTCATCCAGTCCAACCCCCTCTGCACTCAGCAGGGACATCCTCCACTAGATCAGGCTGCCCAGAGCCCTGTCCAGCCTCACCTTGAATATCTCCAGGGATGGAGCCTCAACCTCCTCCCTGGGCAACCTGTGCCAGGGCTCCACCACCCTCCTGGTGCAGAATTTGTTCCTCACATCCAATCTCCATCTGCTCTGCTCTCACTTCCAACTATTGTCCCTGGTGCTGTCCCTGCAGGCCTTTGGGAACAGTCCCTCTGCAGCCTCCTTGTAGCCCCTTCAGGTACTGGAAGCTGCTCTGAGGTCTCCCTGGAGCCTTCTCTTCTCCAGGCTGAACACCCCCAGCTCCCCCAGCCCCTTGGGATGGACAAACTTCTGTGCCTGGTGTTGGAAGCACTGCCCTGGAGCTCATGGCTGGCAGTTCTGCTCACCAGCAAATTCAGCTGTACTCCACCTCTGCCCTGCACTGCTGAGGGGCTGGGGAAGAGGCTTGGACAGCCAAAGCCAAGGACCTGCAGCAGCAGCAGTGGATGCAACCCAGGCAGCTCTGGGGAGGATGCACCACCCAGCAGGCTCTGAGCCCTCAAAATTGCCCTGAAGAGGCCTCTGTGGCTGTGTTGGGCTTGCAGCTGTCCAGGATCCATGAGTCAGGAGGCCTCAGGTGCCTTTGACATCGTGGAGCTGTTGGGTTCTCCATGGGGACCAGAGTCCAGCTGTGCACAAGCTCTGCACCATCCATCCCATCCCTGGAGAAAGGAAGAGGTGGGTGAGATCTGCCTGAGATCTCCTGGCTGAGATCTCCTGGCTGAGTTCTTCCAGCTGAGATCTCCTGGCTGAGATCCCCTGGCTGAGATCTCCTGGCTGAGATCCCCTGGCTGAGATCTCCTGGCTGAGATCCCCTGGCTGAGATCTCCTGCCTGAGATCTCCTGCCTGAGATCTCCTGGCTGAGTTCTTCCAGCTGAGATCTCCTGCCTGAGATCTCCTGCCTGAGATCCCCTGGCTGAGATCCCCTGGCTGAGATGAGCTGCTGCAAAACCAGCCCAAGCCTTGGTCCAGCCCACAGCTCCCAGCTGATCCTCGGAGAGTCAAAGAATGGGTTGGAAGAGGATGTCCCCAAAAGATCACCTTGTCCACCCCCCCTGCAGCCAGCAGGAGCATCTCCAACCAGAGCAGGTTGCCCAGGGCCACATCAAGTCTGCCCTTGAGTGTCTCCAGGGATGGAGCCTCCACCACCTGCCTGGGCAGCCTGTGTTCCATCACCCTCATGGTGCAGAACTTCCTCCTGCTGTCCAACCTCAGTCTGCCCTGCTCCAGTTCCAAACCATTGCCCCTGTCCTTGGAGGCTTCCAGGGCTCAGGCAGATGTGCCCACAGCACTGGCTATGGAACCAGAGTCATGGACCTGTTTGGGTTGGAAAAGCCCTCTGAGAGCACTGAGTCCAACCACCACCATGGCCACTAAACCCTGCCCCTGAGTGCCCTGTCCACACATTTCTTGAACACCTCCAGGGGTGGTCCAGGGCCAAGTGGAGGCCAGGGACAAGAGGAGTCCCTCAGGGATCAGCACTGGGACCAGGCTTGTTCAACATCTTTGTTGGTGACGTGGGCAGTGGCACTGAGGCCCCCTCAGCACCAGGCTGTGTGGTGCAGCTGGCAGCTGGAGGGAAGGGATCCATCCAGAGGGACCTGGGCAGAGCTGGGCCCAAGCCACCCTCAGGAGGTTCAACAAGGCCAAGGGCAAGGTCCTGCAGCTGGCCCAGGGCAATGCCAGGCACTGAGCTAGGCTGGGCAGGGACTGGCCTGAGAGCAGCCCTGGAGGAAGATGTCCTGGGGGTGCTGGGGGAGGAGAAGCTCAGCAGGAGCCAGCAGTCAGCACTTGCAGCCCAGAGAGCCAAGCAGAGCCCACTGCAGGCTCTGCAGCCCCCAAGGAAAGCTGGGGCAGACCCCACTGGGGTCTGCATCTCAGAGCCAAGCACCAGCCAGAGCTGAAACCTGGGTCCTGCAGCTGGGTCAGGGCAATGCCAGGCACTGATAAAGCTGGGCAGTGGCACTGAGGCTCCCTCAGCTGTGTGGTGCAGCTGGCAGCTGGAGGGAAGGGATCCATCCAGAGGGACCTGGGCAGAGCTGGGCCCAAGCCAACCTCAGGAGGTTCAACAAGGCCAAGGGCAAGGTCCTGCAGCTGGCCCAGGGCAATGCCAGGCACTGAGCTAGGCTGGGCAGGGACTGGGCTGCTCTGCCTGAGGTGGGGGGGAGTTGGGTTTCCTGGCTCACCCACAGACAGCTCCTCCAGAAGGGCAACAAAGGGGGGAGGCCCCTGGCTGTGCTTCCCTGGGCTCTCTGCCGGGCTCTGGGCCCCCCGGGAGGGCAGCAGCAGGCCTGGGGCAGTGGTGGGCAGCAGGAAGATGCCTTTAAGAGTCATCGTGGGCACTCCATTCCCATCTGAGTCCCTGCAGCTGGCTCTGTGCAGCTGGCAGGGCAATCCTGTGAGCCCAGAGAACAGAGATTAGCGGGGGGGGGGGAACTCAGGGCTTAGGTGGGATCAGGAGGAGGAGAGGAGGATTTGGAGCTTGTCCGACGGGCTAAGCCACTTGTACAGGCTGGGATTAGGCAGGGAGGAGCCTGACTGAGGCGGGGGGAGCTGCCGCCCCCTCCCCTGAGCCCTGCCCACGCACTCCGGCGTCTGGCCAGCAGGAGGGGGCCAGCTCGACCCCGAGCACCACAGCTCCAGGGGCAGGGCTGGCACCGGGAGGGTCTCCTTCGCCCCCAGCCTGGTTCGGGCTGGGACAGGGTCAGCTCTCTTCCCAGCAGCTGCTTCAGTGCTGTGCTTTGGATTCAGCGTGAGGACAGCTCTGGTGAGGCACTCGTGGCTTAGCTGCTGCTGAGTCTCACAGAATCAGAGAGGTGTTTGGGTTGGAAGAGACCTCTGAGCTCACCCACTCCAACCAGCAGCCCGACCCCACCACGGCCCCCAAGCCATGGCCCCAGGTGCCATGGCCACAGGCTCCTTGAGCCCCTCCAGGCATGGGCACTCCACCACCTCCCTGGGCAGCCTGGGCAGTGCCTGACCACTCTGGCAGTGAAGAAATTGTTCCTCCTCTCCATCCTGGCACACTTCCAGGCCATTGCCTCTCCTTCTGTCACCTGAGACTAGGGAGAAGAGAGCAACCCTCAGCCCAGCACCACCATGCCATTCAACCATGGCCCCAGGTGCCATGGCCACAGGCTCCTTGAGCACTGGGGCAGCAGCAGCAGCAGGACTGGGGTAGGGCTGCTGTGCTTGGGGGGGTCTCTGCAGAGGGCATGGAGATCATGGAATCAGAGAATGCTTTGGGTGGGAAGGGACCTCTGCAGCTCACCTAGACCAGTGCTGAGAGCTGCAGCCAGAGCAGGCTGCTCACAGCCCCAGACAGCCTCACCTGGGATGGTGCCAGCCATGGGGCAGCTCCAACCTCTCTGGGCAGCCTGGCCCAGGCTCTCCCCAACCCCAGGGCCAAACATTTCTCCCTTCTCCCCACTCTGAGTCTGCTTCCAGCTCTTTGCCTGCCCTTTGGTGCCCCCTCACCTGCTGGCACAGGTTGCTCCTGAAGCCCTCTGGCCTTGCCCCGCTGACACCTGGGTGCTGCTGGGGCAACAGTATGGATCCTGCCACCTTCAGAGCAGAGCTGAGTCTGGTGTGTCCCCTCCGTGCCAGTGGGTGCCAAGACCTTGGAGCCTTTCAAGGGTGAGAGGAAGGGAGCCTCAAATGAGCCAATGATGTGATGCAGCCCCTGGGAAGAGAAAGAGCAGTCAGCAATGACAGCAGCTCCTGGCACTTGCCATCCATGGATCTTCCCAGTGCTGTCTCCCCCAGGCTGCTGTGCAGACACTGCTGGGGGGGGGCCCAGGGCCCAGCAGCATGTGGCAGCTGCCCTTGGGCTCTGGGAGAGGACAGCAAAAGGGACCTTGTGCAGCTGGGAGAGGCAGCCTGGAAAGGAGAGCCAAAAATTGGTCTCTGAAAGCAGTCCTCGTGCTGGTGGTGGCCACACAGCCACCCAGGTGGCCACCACCTCCAGTAGAGCACAGCAAGGAGGCTCCCTGGGCCCTGGGATCTCTCCTGGAGAGGCAGGAACCAGCAGGGCAGACCTCCATGTGCCACTGGAGGAGGCTCCCTGGGCCCCCTCCCTGGAGAGGCAGGAGCCAGCAGAGCAGACCTCCATGTGCCACTGGAGGAGGCTCCCTGGGCTCCCTCCCTGGAGAGGCAGGAGCCAGCAGGGCAGACCTCCATGTGCCACTGGAGGAGGCTCCCTGGGCCCTGGGATCTCTCCTGGAGAGGCAGGAACCAGCAGGGCAGACCTCCATGTGCCACTGGAGGAGGCTCCCTGGGCACTGGGATTTCTCCTGGAGAGGCAGGAACCAGCAGGGCAGACCTCCATGTGCCACTGGAGGAGGCTCCCTGGGCACTGGGATCTCTCCTGGAGAGGCAGGAACCAGCAGGGCAGACCTCCATGTGCCACTGGAGGAGGCTCCCTGGGCACTGGGATCTCTCCTGGAGAGGCAGGAACCAGCAGGGCAGACCTCCATGTGCCACTGGAGGAGGCTCCCTGGGCTCCCTCCCTGGAGAGGCAGGAACCAGCAGGGCAGACCTCCATGTGCCACTGGAGGAGGCTCCCTGGGCACTGGATTCTCCTGGAGAGGCAGGAACCAGCAGGGGCAGACCTCCATGTGCCACTGGAGGAGGCTCCCTGGGCTCCCTCCCTGGAGAGGCAGGAACCAGCAGGGCAGACCTCCATGTGCACTGGAGGAGGCTCCCTGGGCACTGGGATTTCTCCTGGAGAGGCAGGAACCAGCAGGGCAGACCTCCATGTGCCACTGGAGGAGGCTCCCTGGGCACTGGGATCTCTCCTGGAGAGGCAGGAACCAGCAGGGCAGACCTCCATGTGCCACTGGAGGAGGCTCCCTGGGCTCCCTCCCTGGAGAGGCAGGAACCAGCAGGGCAGACCTCCATGTGCCACTGGAGGAGGCTCCCTGGGCACTGGGATCTCTCCTGGAGAGGCAGGAGCCAGCAGGGCAGACCTCCATGTGCCACTGGAGGAGGCCCTGGGTGGCAAATCCCCAAGGGGATCCCTTGGCCTCCTTTTGGCCTCCCTGTGGCCCTGGCTGGTGGAGAATCCCTTTGCCCTGGCACTGCCTGGCAGCGGAACTCTGATGGACGAGCACAGAGAGAGCCAGAGGGGGCAGAGTGGCCAATTTTAGCTGGAGTGAAGCCCCAGGAGTGGAAGGCTAAGGGCCACCAGCCCTGGAGGAGCTGCTGGCTCCCACCCAGCAACTGGGCATGGGTGGGCAAAGCAGGACAGAGTCCCACCGGGACAAAGCTGGTGCTGGCCTCTGCCCCAGGGCAGATGCCTCCTGCACCCTCAGCACGCAGGGCTGGGTTGGCATCCTGCCTGCCCCCTCTCTGTGCCCTGAGCTCTCCTGCTGGAGCCCAGGGCTGGAGGGCACTCGGGCTGGATCATCACAGAATGGCTGAGGTCGGAAGGGAGCTCAGAGATCATCTCCTCCAACCTCCCCTACCACAGGCAGGGACAGCCCTCAGCTGGACCTGGTGGCCCAAGGCCTCATCCAGCCTGGCCTTGAACACCTCCAGGGCACCACTCTGGGCAGCCTGTTCCAGAGTCTCAGCACCCTCCTGCCGGAGAGCTCCTTCCTCAGCTCCAGTCTCACCCTGCTCTCCCTCAGCTTCAGACCATTCCCCCTTGGCCTGGCTCCAGACACCCTCAGGAAAAGGCCCTCTGCAGCCTTCCTGCAGGGTCCCTGCAGCTATGGGAAGGAAGCTCTAAGGTCCCCCTGGAGCCTTCTCTTCTCCAGGGTCATCTCCAGGACGATCAGAGAGTCACCAAGGTTGGAAGAGACCTCAAAGATCACCAAGTCCAACCTGGCACCACAGACCTCATGACTAACCCATGGCACCAAGTGCCACGTCCAGTCCCCCCCTGAACCCCTCCAGGGGTGGGGACTCCACCACCTCCCTGGGCAGCACATCCCAGGGGCTAACAACTCGGGCAAGAACTTTCTCCTCACCTCCAGCTTAAACCTTCCCTGGCACAGCTTGAGGCTGTGGCCTCTTGTTCTGCTGCCTGGCAGAAGAGACCAACCCCCAACTGGCTACAGCCTCCCTTCAGGGAGTTGGAGAGAGCAATGAGGTCTGCCCTGAGCCTCCTCTTCTGCAGGCTAAGCAACCCCAGCTCCCTCAGCCTCTCCTCCCAGGGCTGTGCTCCAGCCCCCTCCCCAGCCTCGTGCCCCAGCCCCCTCCCCAGCCTTGTGCCC
>JAAWVA010000143.1:0-46467 GCA_015227895.2 Colaptes auratus
AAAGGTCTTCAGACAGTTCAAAAGGCATGACCAGATCTGCTCATCTAAAGCCACAAATCACATGCGTGACCAAATACCTTCTTTTACATCAATGCCCACATGATTTTATATTTAACTTATGAAGCATTCCACATCACCCTTGAAATTCCTATGTATTACTGTTACATTTATGAACAGAATTGTTCAACTGCCATAGTTTGGGATGTTGCTTTCTGATTACTAGTCTTATTCCACAATAAAGAGATATATTTAGGAGAAGTAATTAAGATGCAAACAGCACTGTCAACAGAAACAAGTTACAAACTCCATGTCCAATTATTGCATTAGTTGTTGTGCATCTTTACCAGGTTGTGTCCTTTCACAAAGTACTTTTTAAAAGACAAAATTATTGGCAGTCTTGCATGACTGATAATAGCTTGACCTGATCCAAATTTCAACGCCATTTCAGTTACTTTATATGCTCTCGCAGCTTTCAGATCTAGAGGTGCTTTTACCCACAGGGACTATAGTATTTCACTGTACACAGGAGTAATAGAACGATAGAAAAATTGAGGATGGAAAGGACCTCAGGAGGTCTCTCAATATGCACAGGAGACTGGAATGCAAAGAGATATTTCAGATCTGGTAATATTCTGCTTTCTGCAAAAGTTAATTGTACGGAAATTTGCCATTAAATGTAATTGAATTTACAGCTTTAAAATCCAGGGGTTTGTGGCCATCTGTAGTAGGGACATGAAGATTATCTGGAGCTGATGTTGTTCATTTCAATGGGAAAACTAAGATGCATTTCATTGAATCTAGTATGGAGAAAAAGTTAAATAATTTATAGTCTGGCAATGCAAGCTCTCCAGCTTTAATACTATGGAGAATCCTTCAGAGTCTATACATGGATCAGTTAGTAGCTAAATTATATTGAACTCTTCCCTAGAAAATAAGCCTGGAAACAGAACTACTCAATGTACATGTCATTACTAATTTTTACTTATGATGATGCATATTTATCACATAGATTTAGCATTCTTCAAAGTCGAGACTGGCATGATTTGATTCAGCATCATTTTTTACAGAATATGTATCTAATGACAAAAAAATTGTTCTCTGTGAACTTTACTTGCAGAAACTAAATGCATCCAGTTCATCAGACGCAGCACAGTTGATATTGCTCCTCCTGGAGAGGGCGAGCAAGCGAAAATTGAAATGAAGAACCTCTTGAACCAAAGCCTGTTTTACAGAAGGTTGTAGAATAACTGTTGACTCAACAGATGTATAGTAAAATGGCATTATCATAGGCATATTAAGTTCTTGAAACTTTCAGATCTGTGTGGCCTTCATAACCTTGACAACTGAAATAAATACAGCCTAAAATCCCGGAAATCAGCTGACAAATAAGGTTTCCCTAGTCTTTGAGTAACTTATCTGCCTGGCCCTGCACACATCTTTTAACTAAGAAAATTATTTCACTTTTCTATTCTTTAATGATTTCAGTTATTTGAAAGGGCCCTGAAATTTGGAACAAATTAATCTTGTTTTCTGAAACGGCGTCAACAAATGGAACAGTGATATCATAGTATCATAGTATCAGTCAGGGTTGGAAGGGACCCACAGGATCATCTAGTTCCACCCCCCCTGCCATGGGCAGGACACCCCACACTAGATCAGGCTGGCCAGAGCCTCATCCAGCCTGCTCCTAAACACCTCCAGGACGGTGCCCCAACCCCTCCCTGGATATCCCATTCCAGGCTTCACCACTCTCATGGTGAAGAACTTCCTCATCACGTCCAGCCTGAATCTCCCCACCTCCAGCTTTCGTTCCATTCCCCCTAGTCCTATCACTACCTGACCTATATACTGAGAATCCCTCCCCAGCCTCTTGTAGCCCCCTTCAGACACTGGAAGGCCACAATAGGTCACCTCGAGCCTTCTCTTCTCCAGACTGAACAGCCCCGACTTTCAGTCTGTTCTCATAGGAGATATGCCCACAGTCAAAAATATCAATGTATTTTGGATTGAGTTACTCATTTGTAATATCATCTGCTTTTTACTCATTTGTAATATTATCTGCTTTTCCAAATTACTTATCTAAATTCAGATATTTAGCATCCCATAAAAGAGAATTCCTATGTTAAATTTTGTAAAAATTACTATAAATTTGTTAAAGTTTTCTAACATGTTGATACTAGAGTAATATTGATTTTGAAGTCATTTGCTTTTGGATCCTGATATCTCTTAATCTAATGCAGGCTGTGTGCAGAAATTTCCATGTTGTCAAGTAAGTATAGAGGATGGCAAAGGAAAAATTGGTGGAGATCTTAGAAAACATGCTACAGCATAGTTGAGCACAACTGGTTTGAGACTTCATTGTCTTCATGATTCTCCTCAGCAGTGGAGCACTGGTAAGTAAGAAAGAAATGCAGATGCTGAAATATTTATATATCTCCTTAGAACAACAGCAACATTCAAATTTGCTTCAGAAAGACTTGTTTTGCTTGAGCTGTATAACACTATCTGTATTTCTTCGTTTGAGGTTGGAATGAAACTTGCCCACACTTTTCACAGGCACTGTTTTAGTGATACTTTTGGTTTACTGCTGTAAAGCTGGTGCAATTTCATTTAAGCCAGCATAGCTACTCAGTTTTAAATGTTCATCGCATGTTCATCAAGAGGTCTGAGTATGCAAGGCCATTGTTAATTGAATATATAGTTATATGCATGTTTTTAAGTACTTAATTTGTGTGTGTGTGGTATGTGAAAGTTTCTTAACACCCCAGTGAGAAGACTCATGCTTGGAGTTTATTTCTTTGTTCATATGAAATATTTATATTCAACTCTAGAATAGGTAGAATGCATAAAGTTGCTCCAATTTGTACTCTGCTTAAAGATGCAAAATATGTAAAATAAAATGTAAAAGAACAAAGGGAAAGATAAGCTCTGACCTACTTGATTTTAATTTATTCCTTATTTTTAGCATGTATGTTCTCTAAAACATTAATAATTCCTGACATGTTTACTTTTATAGGCTTTTGAGGATATATATATGAACAGCGAAAAACTATCAAGACCATGCGGAATATGCTGACAAAGTTTTTACATACATTTTCATTTGGAAATGCTTTTAAAATGGTTAGCATATGGTTTTCAAATATATTTCACTAATGCCTGGTGCTGGCTGACTTCCTTGTTTGATTGAGTAACAGCCGTCCTTAACATGGTAAAATTCACTGTAGTAAGTCCTTTATGTTATAAAACTGATACTACTGGTTACTATTACAGGTATTCAAAAATAATTCAGTACAGTGATCTGCTTGTGTTATTTAGAGCACACCTATATGCCAGAAGGAAAGGATGGCTGGCCATCAAAAATTTAGTACCCGGAGTATATCAACTTGAGATTGTATGAGGAAAACCCCTAATTTTGAAATGTTATTTTCAATGGACTCTGATTATACCTTTCTCCTTAGGAAAAAGGACACTACACTGGGCAAGTTTCATCTAAAACCACTGCAGCTTTGCAAGTGAAACAATATATTTGGTCCTGATTTCATCTGAGTTCTTAGCCCCTGAACTATCCCGTTATCATTTTTAGTAGAACAGAAAGACGTGGCTACTTGGCCTAAAATGTAATTGGTTTTAATGGCTGACAATGTACAATAGTTAAGTCAACTGTGACTTGGCAGGGTTTTGATAGAGAGAGAATACAGGTTTCTTGGCTGCTTTCCCAGCTGTGATACACTTCTGTGAAGGATCTTGCTTGTGTTGTCAGAAGGGATCAGAACTGGTTTTATTCCCAAATATTTGTGGTCTCTTGCCTTCACACATTATCTGACCCAGTTCAATGCTGTACACTTCCTCAGTTTGGAACTGAGGACATAGCATCTCAGGGCAAAGGCATTTATAGTGACTTTCCTCAAACTACTGTATTACTTAAGAAAGATGCAAAAGCCCTGGTTACATAAATACTAAGAAATGTATAATGGAAATGTTTTGGATTTGTGACCTAGGTAGATAGGACTGTAAATCAAAATAGACCTCCTCTAATTTTTACCTGCCCAAGTTAGTTTTGTTACACTGTTAATTCATGTTCTAAAACATGTTTCATGTTTTTGTAACATGACATAAACAGATGATTCTAAGCCATACTCCATGTTTCTTACTAATAGTTTAGTTTCAGAAATGCTCTTAGCTGAGCAGGTTTTTAGCATTATAAAGAGCATCACCATAACTAAAGCAGCTTATTTTGCTAACTTTTTACTCATAATTTTTAGTTATAGAAACAAAGCATGACAAAATGTGATTCAAACCTTCTACTTTCGAAGAATATATTAATTGTTGCAGAAAGTGAAAAAGAAATGCCTTCTTGTGCCAAAGGCTGATTCAGCAGTTCCTTTAGCACTACCAGACAGCCACTGAAAGAAATACATGAACTCATGTTATCTTCCTATAGAAAAGCAGAGAATCTACACTGATTTAATAGGCTGTTTAAACAGGTGTGATACAGTGGCATTGTCCAGTGAGAACACTAGTGAGCCCTTCTTGATTAGAAGTGATTAAAGTTAATTAAATTGTTTAATTTCATCTTCCAAAATTATTCAGGACTGAAAACTGATAGTCCTTTAGAGCTCTGACATTTAATACAACTTGCATACCTGAGTATCTCACTGTGAGAAATAGACATAGTTGCTTTTAGTGATTGTGACTAAATAGAGATTTAATAATTAAATTTTAAAATGGCAATTTTCAACTCTGTCATACAGAGTTTACAGACATAAAGATGACTCTTGATACACATGGCCACCTCAGTTGAAAACCTATCATGCCATCTCTCTGCACCATTCTTTTGTTACTTGCAAGCTATAGATTTGGGTGGCGAATTAAACACATTTATCAGTGGTTTCAAAGAGACTGAATTTTGGTTGCAGGCAAATAGAAGCAGGGGGATATTTGCTGGGTTTTGGGAGATTAATTCTGGCAGAGATATACAGTAAAGGCTTGAGGCAGCAATATCTTAACCAGTACAACTAGATGCTATAGAGTAGTCATTATGAACCTTGATTTCACCTCCTACACCATCTGTCATGAATTTATGATGTTTAGGTTAGGATGTACAGCTGTGATGACTCTAAACTGTCTTTGTCATATACAAAGCTAGGAGATAGGACACCAGATGGAGACAGGACATTCAGGAATATCCAATGAGTTTGTCAGCTATTAATTTGCTGTAATCTAGATAATCTTAATTGAGTCCTATTTTATCCTGTATATTTTTAAACTTTGTAATTTCATCCTATAATTTGGTATAGAGACACTTTATTTCTAATTATTTTGTTAATAAATTATACTTGAATAGAATGGAAATAAGCAACATTTAAGACAAATCATGTATTTGCCAATGCTGGAGGGCTGTAATGAATCAATAGAACAAAATCTTTGACCTTCCTGAATTGTTCACACCTGATACAATTCCAGTGAGTACAGTTTCTGACAACTACATGTAGCAAGAAAGCTCTCAGTGGGCTTGTTGTATATTACATTAAATCTGATTATATTGATGTTGTATAAAAATTTTCTTTGTATAAATAAAAATATTTCATGCTTTTTGTTAAAACAGCTAAACTAATTCAATTAAACTGTGCTCTCAACCTTTTTATTAGCTTTTCAGAGCAATTAACTCAGCAGAAACATTATTGGAAAGGTCAGGGTCCATTATACTTATATACTAAGTATTGCATGCACAGAGTAAGAGGCCACTGATGCCCGGACAACTTCAGAAAAAGAGAGCATACTGATGTGTTTGGCAACCAGATACAGCAAGAGATGCCACCTGTCTTACTAGTAGTCTTATTATGTCTTTATGTCTATCCTAACATGGTAATTTATGATAATGTTGGATAATCCAGAACTTAATAAAATTAATTTGTTATTCAAAGCAATATTCAGATGATATATGCATGAAACTTAAAGCTCTTGTTCTATGAGTTAGGAAATAGAATCATAGTTTGCAATTATGCATCTAAACAAAGTGGATTTTTAATAGCTGCCAGTAAAATGCCATAAATTAAGAATTATTCACCAATTACATACAGAAAGATGATGCTATCTTAGCATAGGACCATAAGAAAGGCTACACTGGGTTCAGTGTTCTGTCTCTGTGAGTGCAAAAAATTGCCTACCTGGAAAACCAATAATACAGAATCTGTCTGTCAATAAAAACAAAACAAATCAAAACAAAAAAGAAACAAACAAAAAAAACAACCCCCAAACCATTCCATTCTCAAGAGAAAGAAAAATCTTTATGGTTTGGTTTTGTTTATTTGTTTAGTTTGCAGTTTATTTTTATTCCTAGTGTAACACCTGAACACTTAAACTACATGAAAGATAAGTGGTGTTGGAAGTGAGAAAGGCCATATGCCACTAGAGACCTGGAATAAAATCACCTAAATTAGCCACCACACCAAGTAGCAAAGAATTCCTATAAATTAAAATTTTAGGCCTCAATATAAAAAAGTCAATGTGGTACAGTATGACCAACAGTCTGTCTTTGATAACAACCCTAACTGGAAACCTTGGCCCTGGTTAATTGTGACGGCTAAGTTTCAAAACATTTTTTTGTGACAGATAGTCTACTTTAGAAGATCCATACACAAGAATGTGGACTTACAACCCTCCAGTTTTAGGAGATAAAACTAAAAAGAAAACAAATGTTCACATCTTAAAATTACTGCATCTGCAGGCATTCCTATCTCAAATGAAAGAATTTAATCTATTTATCAGTGTATGGAAACATTTATTTTCTCACCTACTATCAATAAAACAGATGACAGAAGACCACACTAAGCTGACTGAGAAAACCAGAGCAATACAGAGCATCTGTGTATGCTTATGCTGTATGTACAATAAATCAATAACAAAGAACTGGAGAAATGGTTGACACACCATAAGGCTCTGCTGTCATTCAGTGAGACCTGGACAAGCTGGAGAGTTGGGCAGAGATGAACTTCCAAAGTTCAACAAGGACAAGCATAGAGTCCTGCAAGCTGGGGAGGAATAACTCCAGGCATTGGTACAGGATAGGGTTTGACCTGCTGAAAGCAGCTCTGTGGAAAAGGACCTGGGAGTGCTGGTGGACAAGTTCACCACGACCAAGCAATGTGTCCTCATTGCCAAGGCCAATGGTATTCTGGGGTGCATATAGAGTGTGGCCACCAGGTCAAGGGAGGTTCTTCTCCTGCTCTACTCTGCCCTGGTAAGGATGCACATGGAGTACTGTGTCTAGTTCTGGGCTCCCCAGTTCACAAGAGACAGTGAACTACTGGACAGAATCCAGTGGCCACAAAGATAATTAGGACTGGCTTCAAGACTTGGGGCACTTTAACTCATAAAAGAGAAGACTGAGAGGGGATCTTATCAGTACTTCTAAATATCTAGAGGGTAGATGTTACAAGGATGCAGCTGGACTCTTTTCAGTGGTGCCCAATGATAGGACAAGGGACAACAGCTACAAACTAGAACATAGGAGGTTTCACTGGAACTTAAGGAGAAACTTCTTTGAGAGTGAAGGAGCATTGGAATAGGCTGCCCAGAGAGGGTGTAGAGCCTCCTTCTCTGGAGACTTTCAAAACCTGCCTGGACATATTCCTGTGCAACCTGATCTAGTTGTACCTGCGTTAGCAGGGGGTTGGATTAGATGATCTCCAGAGGTCCTTTCCAACACTTACCATTCTGTGATACTGTGATTATGTTAATTCCAAGAAAGTTTTTGCTTATCTATGAACTGTCATTCAGAGTAAAACATTTCAGGTGTATGATGTAAGAGCACTAGCACCAAAGTTAAGAAAGCTGCAAGCAGGCTGAAATGGAAAGCACAAACTAGATATGGAAAGCACAAACTAGACTTGGAGAATTACTTAGAACCTGAAAACTCCCAATGTACACAGCACCAGTCAAGTTACAGGAGCTACAGCTATGTAACTAGTTTGTATGGAGTCTTTCTTTAGTGAAAAATAACTAAGGTGCAGTGCTTGTTTGGAGAGAAAAGCATCAAATAAAGAAGCCATTAGTATGAGCACAGTTTTTTGCTGTGAACATATTTTATAGATATATATGTCATAGTTTATTTTTAATATCCAAATGTGCTGTCTTTACACTAAGGTTTATTGTTGTGTCTGGGTATCTTGTTGATGTGAATAAGTCAATGAACATTCTATTAAAAATACAGTGGAATTCATGTCTTATCTCTGAATTGAGTGGCTAAGAATAAAAGGACCTCTCTTACTGTGGAATCACAAGACAAATACATTATATTTATTACAATTATTAATAACAATGACAATTATTAATGTAATGACAGAAACAATAATCCTTTCTCTTGTAAATGAATGGACTGCAGTTACAGACCTCAGAAAATGAGTAAGATTTTTTTCTTAGTATGCTTATAAATTGCAGGGAATTTCTTTACAAACTTGTCCAATACAGCAATAAAATAAGCCTGTCTTTTGATAAAAAGAATTACATCCTTACATGTAATCCAGCTAAAAGGTACAGTGATATGCATTCACTAAAATATTATCTTCAGTTAGATTAATATACATAGCAACATAGTAATGAATAATTTATTTCCATCTGCTCTCAGATTGTCCTTTTGAGACATGATCTTGTAAGACTTGTGTTTGTGATTCATCTAATTGTTTTTTATGGATATGAGTAGCAGGAAACTGCCTTTTCATACGATGGGCAAAATCTTGCCACCATTATCAGTGAATTATTTGAAGAACTCTCTAGATTAAGGGAGGGATATTCAAGGACTGAAATATGCCTGTATACCTTTATGTATCTTCTATGCTTTTGGTGGTAGAACTGAATAAAATACGAGTAAGGTATAACATTTTCCCATTCCTGTTTCCAAAACTGCTTGAAGAAAGTACATTATATTATTTAACATTAACTGTGTTTAAAACGCAGTTCCACTGAGAAGCAAATTAATTGCTCCTCCCTAAATGGACTGGCTTCTAATAATATCCTGGTAATGTGAATTGTGGGCTCACTACTGTTGTAAACAACAGAACAGGTACTCTTATAATGCTAGCATTTGTTAATATCTATCCTATAATACTTTCCTAAACTTAGAAATGAAAATAAATTCTTCAGACAGTTGCCAGGCAAGTGAGAAAATACCACCTCTGTCAGCATATATTCCTAGATACTCTGGCTATTGTTCCTATGAACTGGGTATGGGATTACAAGAAATAACAACATTTAATTTAACAACTACACTATTTAGATTATTATTAGTGATTATAGGCATTAATAATATTGTCAGTAGTTAATTATCCTAATATAGTCAGAATTGTACATTCCTTGGAAGGTTTAATCTCAATGAAGTTACTGAAATTATAGTTATTTTGTCTTTAAATATTTCTAATGGTTTTATCCTTCAGTAGGAGTGTGCTTCCACCTGACTCTCAACCCTATCAAGCCATAATAGACATTTAATAGTATATATTCCTTTTTGAACATGTCTTCATATGTCCTCTTGCCTTTCCAGCAAGTGTAAAAATGCTGGGATTTGGCCTCCAATGTCACTGTAAGCAAGAATGATGTTCTTCCATTTGTTACTGTTGATCTTTCTGTTAATTGAATCTGTTTTATTTTCAAAAAGTGTAGAACAATTTTTGTAATAATATGTTTTTGGTTTTGTAGGTGTCATTGGTTAGTTTAATAGCCAATGCCTTGGGCTATTCTGAACTTGGTGCCATTAAATCACTTCGGACATTAAGAGCTTTAAGACCTTTAAGAGCCTTGTCACGATTTGAAGGAATGAGGGTGAGATAAAATGAATGAGTCTGAATGAATCTATGCCTACAAAAATTAATGTGAATGTGTGACAGTCATGCCTCTGGCAAAGAACTCCAGAATGGGAGTGTGGGCATATACACAGCTTACATTTGGGGATCAAATCATGAGGTCATTAAATCTGCCTACTCTCCCCCGACTAGAAACTACCATTGATTTCTGGACCTATGTAGAAAAGTCGAAGGACACGAGAAATTTTAGAACAGAGGGTTGGGTATTTTTCTCCAACGTGCCTGGGGACTTTCACAAATTTCTGCAGCTAACTTCTATTCTCTGTTAGTTTGTCCCTGGTTCAGGACAAAACAGGATTAGCTGCAAAACAAAATAAGGTGAAGAAGCTGACAACAGTGACACACCAGAAACTAAAGCCTCCAGTGTCCTCCTGCCTACCTTCCTGGGGAAAAATGTCACACAATAAATACATTAGTATTAAGGAATACATCTCTGAACTGATACGTGAAGGATAGGGTTGGAAATATTGAAGAGGGGAGATGGGAAATAATTTTCTCATGTCCTTTACTTCATATGAATGCTTTTGCTGCCATTTTACCTCTCTTTCTATACAGATAAATCCTTCCTGTTGAGGAAATACTTAATTTGCACATTCTGCCAATCTGACAAAAAACAAAAACCCACCAAAAAACAACCAAACAAACAAAAACAACCAACTAAAACCCAATAAAAACCCCAAAACAGCAATAACAACAAGTTATTACAAGCTGTCTTCTAAAATGCAGACTATACCATTTCCTGGGAAAACTGATGCATAAAATACTAGTGAGGTAATGTTATTGAGAAATTCCCTTGTAATCTTTCACCTCAAAATACCCAGGATTGCAGTAAGTGTAGAGTTTGGTCACAGGCATTAAGTTTCCAAATGAATAGTGTGTTTCCTGTCTGGATTCAGGCTGTTAATATTCTAGCCAGCGTAGGGGAGTGTGTCCTGTGGCACTTTGCCATCAGCACTAGAATTTATATGATTTACTTTGGCAAATAAGTCCCTATTTAATAAATGGGCAAAACTGCTATTATCTTAGACTACTTTCAGTCAAATTATTGAATTGAAAAGATAATATTTTCAGAATCATAGCAAATACTGTAGTCTTTATGGATTTAGTAGGAAATTATGATTTTTAATATCTGCAGCTTTCTTTTAGTTCAGTCACAGTAATTACAAGAAAAATTTTGACAAGGAACTTAATCTGAAGTTTTATTGCCCCCTGTGCTTATAGAGCAGCTTAACTGTATAAAATGCAGCCAATTAAAGAAGAAAAAAAGAAGAAAAGACAGCCTGAGAGGGTTAAATGTAAAACCAGATATAGTGAGCCTGACCATTTAAAGTGAAGGTGCTGTTAATAAAAACTCAACAAGATATGCTTAATTACATTGTATACTAAAAAACCATGACATGCTAAAATACACTGCTGCAAATATGTACAAAAGTTGCTGAGAAAAAAATCATTAGTAATGATAATTTTACATGCAGACATTTTTATTCAGTCTTCTACATCGTCATTCTTTGATTTTTTTTCCCTGATTTATTTTCTGTTTCTAGATTTTTATTTGTATTGTTGGAATTTAACATTTATTTCTCTCTTTTTCTCTAGAGCACACAAATTCTATGAATCCATCTTGCTACTAACAGGTTTTCTTTTGCTTTTTGATTTTATTTCAGACTTTTGCATTGTCTTGGTTTCCATATAGTTATCTTTTTTTTATTCTTGCAGTCTCATTAGTGTTTTAATTGAATCTTAAATACCATTTCCACCCCCCCTATGTTTTTAATGTAATATTTTACCTGTCCATTCCATGTTGACACTTTTAACATTTTGAAAGTATTTTAACTTTTCTGTTCATAAACTAAGTGGCTATTTTGTCTAATTTGTACACTAGGTGGTTGTAAATGCCCTTGTAGGAGCAATTCCATCTATCATGAATGTATTGCTGGTTTGTCTTATATTCTGGCTCATCTTCAGCATCATGGGAGTAAATCTGTTTGCTGGCAAATTCTATCACTGTGTCAACACCACAACTGGTGAGATGTTTGATGTCAGTGATGTCAACAATTATACTCAGTGTGAGGAACTCATAAAAAACAATCAAAGTGCCCGATGGAAAAATGTGAAAGTAAACTTTGATAATGTGGGAGCTGGATATCTTGCTCTGCTTCAAGTAGTAAGTAAATTTTTTTCCCCCTTTTTTCCCTTTTTCTTTTTTTAAGAGGTCTAGGAATACTGGGCAAGTTAAGGCTGTTAAGTAATGAATTTCTTCATAGTAGTGACATACAGTTTACACAACTCTATTACATTGTTACTTGTAATTTTTGTATTAGGATGGCAGAGTAACTTTCCATTCCAGGGCTACAGAATATAGTCTGATGATGATGATGATAATTGAAAATTATAAATGAAAAAGGTACAAAAACCTTTTAGTGGTGCACAATATAAACTTCAGGAACACATTTCATGAGTCTCACCATGCTGAACAAGGCTCAGCAGTCCCTTTAATTATTACAAAGATCTCTCCCCTCCTATATGAGATCAGTTACAGGAAGGCAGACAGCAGCTTAAAATAGAGCAGACATTCCTACTGATTGTCTTGTCTGAAGTAAGCAACTACTGCAAATGGTACCAAATGTTTCATGTAGCATGGAGACAAGTCTTTCTCTTATCATAGTACTTGTGTAAGAGGTCTGAAATCCTCTGAGAGAAGTAGGAGCTGCCTTTGGGAAGAATATGGATAGTTAATGATAGGCAGATCCTAATTGAGTACTAGGTCTGATCAATCATATAATATTTTCTCTTGATAATTGTAGATAAACAGCATATGCTGCTAATATATCTCATTAAGTATATGAAACTAAAAAGACATTAAACCGTGGGTAAAACAGGAAAATGTAACATTCTTTTATCACAAAAAAAATTCTTATGATTTATAGCTGCCATATTACATTAATGCTTGTTAAAGAGTCATTATAATATACTATTAGAGTATAATCCTTGTGAAGTATTTGATGTTACTATATTGCATTACACTTATTACTGCTACTTACACAAAGCATCTAAATTGTATTCCCCCTTCAAGTCTTTTCCATATGCACTGTGGTACAGAAACATCTTTGTTCTAGGTTCTGAGCATACTTTTTATTTATTCCTGAGGATAAAGACCTTAGATCTTCACAGGCCCCTTGGCTTAGAATGGAGCTTATGATAGCTGATACCTGACCCAAAACACATGGAAGAAAGCAAGCAATTGTGTCTAGATGTGTGTTTGAGCTCTGTAAAATCACTTGTCTACAAATTTTTGCTGTATCAAAAGCTGTCAGAAATGTCACTGGAATATTACTACTCAAATATTACCAAGTTATCTAAGACTATGCTTGTACCTTCTATCCTACAGCCGGTCAGTATTCCTAGCTGACTTTAATTCCCAAATTAACTACCTGGCTTAAAATGCTTTGTTTCTGAAGACAATGTGACTTTTGTGCTGAGATGTAGTAGTGAATGATGATTCTAATTATCTGACTTCAGATCTTACTGCTGTCCTAGTACTAGAGATTAAAGTGAACCATTTTATTACCGATACTTGCCTCTGAAGATGTATAAGGAAAACTTCATGAAGCTGTGTCTGACTGTTATCCAGATACTGTTGGCCTATAATTACTGCATCACTTCTGTGGACCTTCAATTCTTCTCTCTCTGTTTCTATTTGTGCTGCTTTTTCATTATTTTCCTTTTCAAATATTCCCTTCTGGAATTTACTTTTTCTGCAGAGATTAAGGAATCCTTGAGCATGCATGCCACCACTTCAGCTTATTGTCTCCATTAACATTCTTCCTCCAATTTTCTCCTGTATTTATTGCTCTTACCAAACTCTACTCCTCTTCTGATATTGCTATGCAAAGTGAATCAAAAGGCCATCAGTTCTCAACTCAGAAAGATCTGTGAAGCCTTGCTCCAAACACACCTTCCTAGGAAATTCGTAATGCACAGCAAGAGTCAGGTTGACATGAACACTTCTAGAGTGCAAGCTTTTTTGCTGTGAAAATTAGCAGATGTACCAGAGCCAGCCAGAGCTACGTGGGCAAGCACAGATGCAAATTACACTCCTTGGGATACTTTGTCTCCTGAATCTCTTCAGGAGAGATGCTCTTTATGTCCTAATTTCACTGGCTTTTAACTCATTTTTTCTTTATTGTGAATAAGCTTGCAAATGCCAGATAATGAGCAGGTACCCACACCTTCAGCTAATGTGTCACACCAACCATTTGTTGTTCCTCCGAAAGTGGACATTCTATGTCTGTGAAAATCACTTTCTTAGAGCAATGATGGTTTTTCACTCCTTATTCTACCCAGACAGTCTCTATTGGAATTTGACTGAAAGTTTTACAGAAGTTAAGCACAGCTCTTTCACAGTTCACTTTTTGGTCTTCTGTAAATCTTGCACTTCAAGAACCAATATATATTTTAATTTGGAAGAGTTTATTAGTTATATGGGATCAAAACATTTCTAAAAATACTGTGGCCGGTTTAGCCATAGCAAAATCACTCTGATACATGTTAGTATCTCTACAGAAGTTGCATTGCTGACTCCAACAACAACTGCTGGAAAGTTGCTAAAATGGTTGTCACCGTGAGTGATTTTAGTAGATTCTACCTCAACATCTCCAGCATTAATGTCTATCTGACTCTGCTATTTTTCATCTGCAAAGCGAGCAGCTGTAGCTCAAATCACACTGTGCCCTTCCTGAGACCTTTTGAATATTGTTGGAATAACTAATAATTTTTAACCCCCCTACTATAACCATGAAAAATATTTTATTATGCCTGTGTTATTAAATGTGGATTATAAATTTAGGTGATTTTATTAAAAGTTAAGGTCTCAATGCTGTGACCTAGTTATTTTCCACATAATGAATTTTTATAGGGAAGATAAACAACTATTTTATTTCTAGGCTACCTTCAAAGGGTGGATGGATATTATGTATGCTGCTGTTGACTCACGAGATGTAAGTATAAGACTTTCATAGTTAATCTGTTGGTTATATTCTGATATAGAGTATAGAATTTAAACAGTTACACATATAATGATATTAAGAATTGTAATCAGCATCAATATATATTTGTTTCAAATACATTTAGTCTAGAAAGGAATGCTTTTCTGTAACAGCACAAATCTTAGAATTTGCAGTGGAAAGAAAGAATGACTTCCTTCAGTTTAGCCAAATACATTAATTTACTGGGTTTTTTATTTAAAGTTAATGATAAAAACAAAGAAGAGGGGTTTTAAAACACTTTCTGTGGTAGTCATGAGTATGAATTAATTTGTCTGATGTAAATATGACACATTGACTATATTAAACTTGTTTTATAATTTGCAGCTGTGCATTTCGTTGTTTCTTTAGGCTGAGCACTTACATTTTCTAGTTTTTTAAGTGCAATTACATTTTAAGGTTGAGGGCCACCTGTTAAGTTTTCCAGGAATTAGAATTTTATCTTGGCTGCAAAATTAAATCTAGGTTTACCTTGTGCAAGAAAGGGCAACATAGATACCTAAACTAGTTCTATACAACCTAGGTTATAGTCACATTAGTGATATCCATCATCTACAGTGATATTCATCTCCCAGAGCAGTATTAACTTCATTAACTAAAGCGTTTCTAAACTTCAGCACATTGTGCAGTAGAGGTGCAGGCATCACAAAACCTACTCACTAGAAATGTATTGAAAGATTCTTATTTTTAGTTGGATGTAATACTCATGTAACCAGGGTTCAGTACTGGGGCCTGTCCTCTTTAATATTTTTATTAGTGATCCAGATGAGAAGATTGAGCACACCCTCAGTAAGTTCGCAGAAGAGACCAAGCTGGGTGGCTGTGTTGATCTGCCAGAGGGTAGGGAAGCTTTGCAGTGGGGTCTGAACATGTTAGACTGGTGGGCCAATGTTCTTTGAGGTACAAAGAGGCTGAGTGCCAGGTCCTGCACCTGGGTCACAAGAGCCCCATGGTAAGTTACAGACTTGGGGATGTGTGGTTGGAAAGCTGCTACTTGTAGAGGAATGTGGGGAGTATTGGTTGATAGTCAACTAAGCTTGAGCCAGCATTGTGTCCAGATGGTCAAGAAAGCAAATAACATCCTGGCATCTATTAGAAATGCTGTGGCCAGAAGAAACAGGAAGGTGATCAACCCCCTGCACTCAGCACGGGTAAAGCCACACCTCAAGTATTGTGTTCAGTTCTGGGCCCCTCACTACTGGGAGGACATAGAGGTGCTGGAGCTTGTCCAGAGAAAGGAAATGAAACTTGTGAAAGGCCTGGAGCACATGACCTACAAGGAGAGTCTGAGGGAGCTGGGGTTATTCAGTCTGGAGAAGAGGAAGCTGAGGGGAGACCTTATCACTTTCTACAACTTCCTGACAGGAAGAGGGGGCCAGCCTCTTCTCCTTGATGACAAGTGATTTGACAGGACTACAGGAAATGGTTTCAAGCTGCACCAGGGGAGGTTTAGGCTGGATATTAAGAAATATTTCTTCACAGAGAAGTTTATCAAGCATTGGAATGGTCTGCCCAGAGTAGTGGTGGAGTCACTATGTCTGGAGGAGTTCAAGCAGCGTGTGGACCTGGTACTTAGGGACATAGTTTAGTGTTGACCCTTCAGTGCTGGGTCAAAGGTTGTATGGGGTGATCTTTGAGGTCTCTTCCAACCAGATATATTCTGTGATTCTGTAAAACCAAAAATAATCTGGGGGATCTTTAGGCAATAGTAAAATGGATTGATTCTGTTGCAACAAAATATACTGAACACAATATAAAATATTTAGATTTGTACTGCTAAAATTTTAAGTATTATTGATTGTTTTCTGTCTCACATTGCTTCTGTGTTCTCTATGAAGAACTTTGTGTATATGTACATACATAAATATATCTGTGTGCACATTTACTTTAAAATTCCATATGACTAATCATTCCATCAGGTTCCAGTTCTTCAAATATTGATTGGAATAGATGTGTTGGTTCTTTTTAATAACTGAATGCAGTTCATAGTTTTTCTAGCTGAGCTGGCATATACCTACTCATAAATTACATAGATTGTTTTTTATATCTAGTATTTTCATAGGTAATATAATTTATAATATTTTGTAGGTAGAAGATCAACCTAAATATGAGGACAACTTGTATATGTATCTTTATTTTGTCATCTTTATCATATTTGGATCATTCTTTACCTTGAACCTTTTCATTGGTGTCATTATAGACAACTTCAACCAACAAAAAAAGAAGATAAGTATTGAAAATGTTACTATAGCACTATAAATTACTAGCTTCTTAAAAGAGCAATAACATGCCTGGGGCTACTTCCTCAGTTTCAATCAAGTATGCCATGCTTCTGACTTCAATATTCAGTGAATTTGGCATTATGTTTCCATTTGACTTAGACTCATCAATAACCACAATTTACTTTATACTGAAATTCAGTAAGTCAGTTGCACATCTGACTAGCAGCATTTACATTTGCAAACAAAGGATAGACTGAATTAGTCAAGGTTCCAGTGGTGGTTTGGATAATAATTTGCTATGGCATGATTTGGATTACTTTTCTTAATTTTGCATCAGAGGTGATTGGTTTTCTGCAATTAAAACCATCAGATTAGATCCAAAAATCCCCCTTTACACAACTTGTTCCTCCAAGCTACCCCACTTTCAGACCTGGCTAGCTGTAATCCTGAAAGTCTGTCTATATTTTAGGAAATGTAAGGCACCAGTCAGGCTCCTATGGACTAAACGTATGCTAATCAGCAAGTTATTTAACAGCATGAATATAGTAAGAACCATCTTAGCCATGTCAGCAAAAGTGAGTTTGAAAACACAGGAAAACCTCAAAAGTCAGCCTGATAAGGCACCATTAAGATTTGGGGGGGGTTGTATATTAGTAATTCATATGATCATCCACAGTACAAATACATTTTTGTTATATAATCAAATATGAGTGCACTACTGTGTTACAGAGAGACATACTGCAGTTAAATGTTGCAAGCATGGACATGACAGCAATTAATTTTTATATTATTTATTCACTTTGGAGGTCAGGATATATTTATGACAGAAGAACAGAAGAAATATTACAATGCAATGAAAAAACTGGGATCCAAAAAGCCACAGAAACCTATACCAAGGCCAGTGGTAAGTGATTTGACTTTAATTTTCTGAATATTAAATACTCATTTGGGAATAAGATTTTAGCCAACAAGAGAAGGTTATTTGTCTGGAAATAATTATTTTCTTTCAAGCTATTTTATTGTAAAGGTACAATTACCTTTACAATAGAAGGGCCACAAAGATGATCAGAAGGCTGAAGCACCTGTTCTGTGAAGACAGGCTGAGAACTAGGGCTGTTCAGCCTGGAGGCTCTTGAGGACACTTTATAGCTACATTTCAGTACCTGAAGGGGACCTACAGGAAGGCTGGAGTAAACTGTTTAGAAAGGCTTGTAAAGACAGGATGAGGGGTGATGGTTTAAAGCTGGAGCAGGGTAGATTTAGGTTGGACATAAGGAAGGTCTTTATAATGAGAGTAATAAAATACTGGAATAGGTTGCCCGGGGGATGTGGTTGGGGCTCCATCCCTGAAAATATTCAAGATCAGACTCGATGTGGCCCATGGCAATCTGATCTAGCTGGAGCTGGGGTTGCTTAGCCTGGAGAGGAGGAGACTCAGGGGTGACCTTATTGCTCTCTACAACTTCCTGAAGGGAGGTTGTAGCCAGGCAGAGGTTGGTCTCTTCTCCCAGGCAGCCAGTACCAGAACAAGAGGACACAGTCTCAGGCTGCGCCAGGGCAGGTTTAGACTGGATGTTAGGAAGAAGTTCTATACAGAGAGAGTGATTGCCCATTGGAATCGGCTGCCCGTGGAGGTGGTGGAGTCACCTTCATTGGAGGTGTTCAAGAAGAGGCTTGATGGGGTGCTTGGTGCCACGGTTTAGTTGTTTAGTTGTTTAGGTGGGTTGTATTGTATTGTATTGTATTGTATTGTATTGTATTGTATTTAGGTGGGTTGGATTGGTTGATAGGTTGGATGCGATGATCTTGAAGGTCTCTTCCAACCTGGTGTATTGTATTGTATTGTATTGTGTCCCTGCTCAATGTGAGGACATTGGATAAGATTATCTTTGAAGGTCTCTGCCAACCCAATGCAATCTGTGAATTTATCCCCTGACTTTTTTTTTTTTTAATTCATTGGACTAGATTGTTCATGTTTCATTTCAAAACATATACTCTGAAGCATGAAGAATCCCATAATTCCCTGCCTAAACTCTAGAAAAGTAGAGTTGTTTGGACTATTTAGTGGTTCTTGTTACCCATGAATAAACTTAATTTTCTGAGTGGTTTCTTTTGTTTGTTTGTTTGTTTGTTTTCTCTTCCCAAACAAATTTGTAGAAAATGGGGATGCACTAGCCCTTGCTGCTCAAGACTGAAGGCCCATGGTCACCTAATATGAAAGAGAAAGACAGATGCAGATAATCTTACAGAATAAAAGAATGTTCTAGGAAGTAAAGCATAAACTAGGATAGTTTATAAGATAAGAAACTACTCTGTTATTTACTGAACTCCTACAGTGTTTAGAAAAAATAAGCTACTTGTTGCACTTTATGCACTGAGTGGTTAAAAATAGTCTTTCTTAAGGAGTAACATATGGCAAAAAACAGTTGGCTAAGTACTAAAGGATAACCAAGATATTGCAGTCATGATGGGTTTGACTTTTAACTTTAGCAGTCCATGGATCTCACCAAGCACAATCAGTTTAAGGAAGAGAGAGAGACATTTCTGGTGGTTAGTATTCTAAAATCAGATAAGAAAATTAGTTTCTATTAGGCCAGTACTCTTGCTGGATATCAAGTTACAGAAATTTTTGTACACCAATAATATCAATTATCTATGTTATTGCTATTACTATTGAATTGTTTCCCTTCCCATCACTTCAGCCAAGAGTGATATATTTCTTGATCTCTTCTAATAGGAGACACAAACCAGAATGTGCTTGATTTATATTAACAGATGTATTGTGAATGGGTCTTGCTTTGCATTCCTAAAGCTTGCAATAAGTTCCTCTCCCATTTGGCATTTTGTAATGTCAATATTTTCAAAGTATAAACTGTATTCCATCTTTGTTTTTGCAGAACAAATTCCAAGGCATGGTCTTTGATTTTGTAACCAAACAAGTATTTGACATCAGCATCATGATACTTATCTGTCTTAACATGGTTACAATGATGGTAGAAACAGATGACCAGAGTAAAGAAATGGAAACAATTTTATCCCGGATTAACCTCGTGTTCATTATCCTTTTCACTGGAGAATGCGTCCTGAAATTGATTTCGCTTCGCCATTACTACTTTACTATAGGCTGGAACATTTTTGATTTTGTGGTTGTGATTCTCTCCATAGTAGGTAAGAGCCATTCTCTTTGGAAAAAAAAAAAAAAAAAAGTTGAAGGAAAAGGGAACATTTGTTTCAAGAACATTCTGATGCTTCATACTTTATAGCACATGATATATAAAATGGTGTATATAAGATATGTATCTCTCCCATTAGATTGACTGCGTCTTCCACACCAAGTGACATAAAGGAGCTATTTGGCACATCAGGTTGAAATGTACAAATGTGAAGAGTTATGTCTGGTGGTATATGCAAACTAACCATTGCTTTCAGCATTGCTCGAATTCAAATCTGCTTTCAGTACTAAAACTGAAAGCTATGTAAAGGGCATGAGATTTTTAATTGCCATTGTTATCTAAGGTCTTACTGAATGGATTTCTGTCAGCTTTTAAAAGCTAATGAATTGTGTTTAAAATTTATTAAAGAGGGATACACCTAAGAGAGGCTGTGCTGATACAGTGTAGATCCTCAGGTTAAAAAAAAACAAAACCACTAATTTGAAGAAATTAAGCCAATATAGTTCTTCATAGAAGAGAGAGGTTATAGGCATAGCTTCAAGAACTAATTATAACTAAGACATAGACTTCTGTTTCCAGACTACTTTAGCAATAACTGAAATCTTTGACAGACATTATCTTCCTTGCACTAGCAGTCTTCATTTTACATATTTCCTTATTGATTCCTTATTTATTTATTTACTTACTTATTGTTTTGGAGACAGAAAATAATCTCTTCGTATGTAATGCCTGCATAAATTTGGAATTATATTTTAAATGTGCATATTTTTTTTCCGACAGGTATGTTCTTAGCTGAAATGATTGAGAAATACTTTGTGTCCCCCACACTATTCAGAGTCATCCGACTTGCCAGAATAGGTCGAATCCTACGCCTCATTAAAGGCGCTAAGGGCATCCGCACTCTGCTTTTTGCCTTGATGATGTCTCTTCCTGCTTTGTTCAACATCGGGCTGCTGCTGTTCCTGGTCATGTTTATCTATGCGATTTTTGGCATGTCCAACTTTGCCTATGTTAAGAGGGAAGTTGGGATTGATGACATGTTCAACTTTGAAACTTTTGGCAACAGCATGATCTGCCTGTTCCAAATTACCACATCTGCTGGCTGGGATGGTTTGCTAGCCCCAATTCTTAACAGTGGGGAACCAGACTGCGACCCCCATAAAGATCATCCGGGGAGCTCCGTGAAGGGCGACTGTGGCAACCCTTCTGTTGGGATTTTCTTCTTTGTCAGCTACATCATCATATCATTTCTGGTAGTGGTGAACATGTACATTGCTGTGATTTTGGAGAACTTCAGTGTTGCGACTGAAGAAAGTGCTGAGCCCTTGAGTGAGGATGACTTTGAGATGTTCTATGAAGTCTGGGAGAAGTTTGATCCTGATGCAACACAATTCATAGAATACAGTAAACTATCAGATTTTGCTGCTTCTTTAGATCCTCCTCTCCTTATAGCAAAACCAAATAAAGTCCAGCTTATTGCAATGGATCTGCCCATGGTAAGCGGTGACAGAATTCACTGCCTTGACATCTTGTTTGCTTTCACAAAGCGTGTTCTGGGGGAAAGTGGGGAGATGGATGCTCTCAGAATACAGATGGAAGATCGGTTCATGGCAGCCAATCCTTCCAAAGTCTCCTATGAACCAATTACAACCACATTGAAACGAAAACAGGAGGAGGTATCTGCTGTCATTATTCAGCGTGCTTACAGACGTCACCTTTTACTGCAAAATGTTAAAAAGGTGTCTAGTATGTATAACAGAAGTAAAAACAAAGGTGATGGACCCATTATAAAAGAGATAATAATTGATAAACTAAATGGGAACTCCACTCCAGAAAAAACAGATGAGAGTTCCTCTACAACTTCCCCACCTTCTTATGACAGTGTAACAAAGCCAGACAAAGAAAAATATGAAGATAAAGCAGAAAAGAACCACAAAGGTAAAGATGTCAGGGAAAACAAAAAATAAATATCTAAGAGTTCTGCTTGTGGGACAACTTGTTTACAGTCTTTGAGAATGAAGCATCAACTGGACTCCTGTAGGAGGTTTATGCCAAACTGACAGTTTTTACACATACATATGTGTGTGTGTGCGCGTGCGTGTGTGTGTGTATGCATATATATGCATTACATATATACTTAAGGTCAGTGCCTATAACAAAACAGTGAACCTTCATCATCAAACTGGGGCTCTGTGTATCAGGGTAACAAACTTGACATGAGGTTACTGTTTTCACTACAGCTGACACTGCAAAGAATGAGGGGGAAAATGGCTCCACAGAGAACATGGAGCATGAAATGAGTGTGAAGCGATAATTTTTTGTGTTTCACATACTGCAAAACGCGTAGAACAGTAACTCTCTTCACTGTTTGTAATGCAACTGCTACATTTGTCATATTTTTACAAAACCAGTATTAGTGTATTTTTCATTTTTTAATTCACAAGTTGTTTACTATTATATGTGACTATTTTTGTAATAGGTTTTATGTTGGGGAAAGAGGTATGAGGACCAGGTGTTCTGCTTTCAGATTCTCTCTAATGTACAGACAGAAGCGCTTTGCACAGGCATGCTGCACTTGTCAATCATACATAAATAAAAATATGACATTGAACAAAGCTAAAAATTGTAACATCTTCCATGTTTCAGGGTTGCTCTTCTATTTTAGGTGATCTAACTGCTTGTATGGCTGCATCCAGATTATGTACATCCAGATTAATGTACCTGGAAAGTCTCCTCTAATTTACAGGAATTTGCAATGACTTCTTTTATGACTTCCTTTTATGCAAATCATTAAACATGAACAGCTTCTTGTTTTGTTAAAATATTCACAGCTTTAAAAACATGATGCAGTTTCTATACTGGAAAAATGGCTTCACCAATATATAGCTGGGAGGTTTTTTTGTTTCCTTTTTTTAAACAAAACAGTTCAATTTTTCTTTAGTTACTGTCCTCTCTCATTATGGGCAACATGCAATGAATCAATAAAATACCCTGTTCCATGTAAATATTAACAGTATACTGTCGTGCATATTTGAGCATAGAATTAAATGGCTTTGCCATATTGAATTGTATCAGATATGTACCACAGTATGAGTAATTTGCAAGACCTCAATGGGACACATGTTCTGTGCCATTATAGATAGTTTGGAGAGTATGACTGATGTATGTCAATGCTTTTGCTGCTGTATCTTGTTCCTTCCACTGTCCAGAGCCTCCACTATACAAAGCCATGCTTCAGTGGTGACATGAATCAAGTTGTCCAACCAGATCTCCTTTTTTTCAAACCATTAAGCAAGAGTGTGCAGCTATTTATGAGCTTCTTTAGTTTTGCATTTTAATTTTGAAGTCACTACTATATGGTGTAAAATCAGAATGTGCAGGCCATATTGCAAACTGATCAACCTGTTGAAAATGTGGTTAATAATGTAAGGAAATATAATTTGGCAACAGTTTTGTATATAAGAAAAGTGTTTAGATCACTGCTTCTTATATTTCTTTCCTCACTCACTTGGCTTACTTTCTAACCACGGTATTTTCAAGCTGGCATCATCACACTATGAGAAAATAAAAGTGACTATTTGTAGACTATCTTGTTTTAATATTATATTTGCATATATTTCAATGTGAAGTAAATTGTGTAAATCTGGAACCCAGCTTGTTTCCAAATAGTTATATCTGGTAACAGGACATAGCAAGGAAAATATTAGGGGAACATGTGAATTCCTATCACTGTTTGCATTGGAAGTTCCAAGATAGTCTCATTGTTCATGAAATCCTTGCTGTCTTGCAGTGTTTGTTTACATAGCCTATTCTTATTCTTTTTGAATCACGCTGCACTAGACTTACAAATAGAATCCACAATATTTCCCAGGAACAAAATGGCACATTTGTATAATCAAGGACATTGGGACATTTTGTGTTTCATACACAAACTAACATTAAATATAGACTCTTTCTTTTACAAATGCTTTTGACTTGTAATGTGTTGGTGAAATGCATGCAGGAAATTGTTATTATCATAAACATCGTAAACAATATTACAAATGAGCCAAAAAATAAAGATTTCATTTTTTTAATTGTATTTATTTTTCTTTGTCTCTGTTCTTCTGTTGGTTAAAGCAAGATTAGAAACTGGCTTTGGTACAAATAAAGAATGCTTTCCTTATCACCAGAGATAAGTATTTTATTCTTCACATTGTAACTCTATTTGTGTAAAAGATTTTTTTTTAAATCTGAGAATTTTTACCATTTCCCATTGATTTCTACTTCTTTGTCACCCACATACTGCTTAGGAACAACATAGGACACCTACACATTCTGCACCAACATGCTTTCTGTCAACCCGCAAGAGCCCTTCCAAATCATAAAGGCACAGACCATTATCTAAGATACTGATTTAGTCTGCCACATTGATACTGCCAAAGCTGCTGTCCACACTTTATGAGTCTCAAATATGCAAACTTTCTAGCAAAGTTCTTCTGTGTGGTCCTGTATAACATTTAGCCAAAGGGCTTATCATAAACAGCTAAAAGTTGCTCTCAATTGTACAGCGACTCTTTTTGTGCCAGTAATTCTCAAAACTAATGAATGCCATTTCCCTTGATCTCACAGGAACAAGACTCAACTGCATTAAGTAATATTCAAAGTCATAAATACCTGGGTGTTACATAGTAAGTTTTGACTTGTAATGGATGTCTTTGTGATGCTTAAGGGCAGAAAGTACACTGAAACACAATATTATCTTATTAAATTAATATAAAATACAAATAATGTATTTCAAAATGACCAGGAATTAGAATATTTCTGGAGCTGCCTGGGAATATCATGGAACAGATCCTCCTAGAAGCTCTGATAAGGCACATGGAGGAACGGGAGGTAATTCATCAAAGGCAAGTCCTGCCTGACCAACCTAGTGGCTTTCTACAATGGAGTGACTACATCAGTGGACAAGAGAAGAGCTATGGATGTCATCTATCTGGATTTCTGCAAGGCCTTTGACACAGGCCCCACAACATCCTTTTAAGTTGGAGAGCTATGGATTCTATGGGTAGACTGTTCCATGGATAAGAAATTGGTGGATGGTTGCATCTAGAGGGTAGTGGTCAGTGGCTTGATGGGTGACAAGTGGTATCCCTCAGGGGTCCATACTGGGACCAGTGTTGTTTAATATCTTCATCAATGATATAGAGAGTGGGATTGAATCCACCTTCAGGAATTTTTCAGATGGCACCAAGCTGAGAGGTGCTGTTGATATGCCAGAGGGGTGGGATGTCACCCAGAGCGACAGGCTGGAGAGGTGGGCTCAGGTGAATCTCATGAGGTTCAACAAGGCCAAGTGCAAGGTCCTGCACCTGGTTTGGGACAATCCCCATTATCAATATGCAACAGGGAATGATGTGATAGAAAGCAGCGCTCATGGAGAAGAACCTGGGTACTGGTGGGTGAAAAGCTGGATATAAGCCAACTGTGCACTTGCAGCCCAGAAGACTAGCCACATCCTGCACTGTATCAAAAGAAGTGTGGCCAGCAGATCAAGAGAGATGATTCTGCCACTGTCCTCTGCTCTGGTGAGACCTCATCTGGAGTACTGTATCCAGCTCTGGGGCCCTCAATGCAAGAATAACATGGACATGGACATGATTAAGAGGCTCCAGAAGAGAACCACAAAAAGAATAAAATGGCTGGAACACCTCGCCTACAAATGCAGGCTGAGAAAGCAGAGGGTGTTCAGTCTGGAGAAGGCTCCAGGGAGATCTTTTAGTGGCCTTCACATACCTGAAAGAACCTACAAGAAAGCTGGGGAGGGACTATTTACAAAGACGTGAGGCAATAGCACAAGGGAGAATGGTTTTAAACTAGAAAAGAGTAGGTTTAGATTGGACATTAGGAAGTAGTTCTTTACTATGAGGATGGTAGAACACTGGAACAGGTTAGCCAGGGAAATAGTGGACACCCCATCCCTGGAGACATTACACAGTTGTTTGGGCATCCCTACATGTGCCTGCATAGCCCCCAGGTCTGACTTAGAGGATCCGCTAATGACACTATATTACGATCACTATATAAATGCTTGAAGTCAAAGTTATGTACATTATTTATTCCACCACTCCTCTTGACTACCTTATCTAACCTCATAAATGATTCAAACAATTTCCAGAAACTGCTTTGGTCCCTGACTTCACATCACAGTTGTGTTTTACTCATACCTATCCAAACTACATGTTCAAACCAGAACCTAAAATCTACAGAAGTTCTGCTCTGTGAACAGACTGGCAAATGTTCTGATGAGGAGAGTTCATAATTCGTTTTCAGGAATTTGGCATCTCCTGCAGTACTCTGAAAAGTAACATTACTCTACCTAGCTTCTCTACCAAGTACTGCATGTGGGAAGACATTGACAGAGGTTTCTGCATGGACCAGCAGGAATGGCTGAAGGTCTTGGTTTAACCTGGCCTGAAAATAGGCTCACTGCTTTGAGGGTATATATATTCTTCCTAATTACCCTTTGGTGCTTCCGTGACCTTCCTCTTCCATTCTACCTGTTCCTTTATCTACAGAAATCAAGGATTTGTATAACTTCAATCTCACATCACACACACCTTTCCTTTGCTTCTAGAGCATTTGAACAGAAATGCCACTTGAAAGAACTCCTTACATGCTACTAGACATGCCAGTAGTGATGGTCTTCCCAGTCAAGCATGGGTTTATATTCCTACCATCATTTGCTTATAGTCCCATTCCAGAGTTTCCAGTCAGCAAAGGGGGATACCTTATTGGCTACTAAACTCCTGATTGTATGACTATACTAAACCACGAACTGGTGAATTTTCAACACAACCAACCACAGGAAAAATGCCTTCCACACTGTATTAAATCTCTTATCTGTCATGTATTGCCAAACCCACAGTATTAGTAAAGCTGACAGTAGAGTTAGGTCACTCTTATAGTGTAAGTTCATTACTTGCTGCTTTTAGTTAATGAGTTTTTAGATTAAAAAATTTCCACATGGATGCCCAGAAAGGAGACATACTTTAGTTCAGTACATTGGAAATTAATTCATAGGGCAGCACAGCTTAATACTGTTCTCAAGAAAGTGTCCCTAAAAGTCCTAGTGCATCACATAAGCTAATGCAGCAGTACTAATACGTGCACAGTCGTAAAAGAGTAATGAGCTTTCAGAATAAGCTGAAGCTAATTCAGCACTGAAGTAATATTAACAAAGGAGGAAAGCTCATTGTGTGGTGGCAAAAAAAATCTCCAAATGTTTCCTCCAAGAAGGAGCAGACTAGTCACAATAATGATAAGCAGCACTTGCCATTATGGCAAGTTAGGATCCCCAGTAGTCAAAAGTATTTACTAAGAAATTCAAGAATCCATTAAAGTACTCAGCACTTCTCAGTCCAGTATGAACAGCACATGATACTTTATTGGGGTGGGGAGGGGGGGGGTGAGGAAGGGGCAGGGACAGAATATATCAATCCTTTAGAAGGTAAAATTATGATAGGAATTAATAAAATCATTAAGGCCCTCACTGAGAGGGTTTATCTCCAGTATAAGACTTATATGTAACAACATTATTGTTATGTGAATTGCTACAATTGTGTGAATATTTTCACACTGAAGAGCTTAATTTTCTTGAAGTGCCATTTGTTGTGATTTTTATGTTCACCTCTTTTTTTCTTCATCTAGATAAATAAATTTTTTAAACTATAAAGAAATATGAGGAGTCAAAAATATCACTGAACTAACAACAAAATCTTATGCTGAAATTCTTAAATTTTTCATCATTTTCTATTTGTTGCTTTTTTTGAAGACTGACTGGTTATAAAGGCAGAGATAAGACTCAGAAAAGATAAATAACACCCTGTGACCAGAGCTGAAAACCACAGAAATAATTAATTGTAAATAGACAAAGCAAATCATAACCACAGTTCATTAGTCATGTGTTCAAATTACTGAGCTAGTTACAGTGGATGTTTTCTACAAGATCATGATTAGTTCATGCACAATTTAATAACAAAACAGGATAAGGTAAAGAAGGGTGGTAGAGTGTTGTGATCTGTTTCCACTAAATACCACAGAGCAGGGACGTGCTTTGCCTTTGTAATGCAACACATACTCTCATCCACTTTACAGATTAAATACTGCACTCTCATACGAGAAAATATGCTGCAAGATGAGCCTCAGATAAGCTAAGAAAATAAATTGTACTGCAGTACCCTATGCAAACTGGAGCCAATTACCATCTCCCAGGAGAGAAGACAAATCACATGCATCTCTGCGGCAAGCACTGTTTGATGCATATAAGAAAAGACATATCATGAACAATTTATAGCAGTAAAGGCAGCATCCGTTTCCAAGCATTCTACACTTCAAGCACATTTAGTAAAAGCTATTCACTCTTTTTCTCATAAACTACATTAAGGGGCAAGTTAAAAAATGGTATCAGCCTTAAAAGGTATTCTTTGTTTTTATGGGAAACACACATTAAAAAATGCAAGCAGCATTCACCAGACACTACATGTCATTCCTGGTTTTTTGATAAAACTACAAGCCTCTTAGAATTTCAGAATCACAGGGCTACACTTTATTCTAAAACCTTTGTAGGCTGTACATTGATTACCAATGCCCCACCCCACCAGTCTCCTAATGTAGAAATACTGGGTTTGCTTTCAGAGGGCATAGCCTCAGGTATGTGATCACAGCAAAGTACAAGCAAGTGCAGTCTAACGAGTGAAATCAGCCTTGGCCATCCTAAAGCAAAGTGGGTCATGCCATTTTCCCCTTAGTCTCAGGCAGTAATATCAAATCCAGCAAACCAAATGAAGCAGTTTAACAACATGCTATACAATAGAAGGTATATTCAAAGATAAGATGCACACGTTTTTTAATTATGTCCTACAAACACTGGAAGTGGTTGTATTATGTGCTTCTTTCCCACAGAATGGGAAGTGATTGACTGAGTTCAACAGCCACAATAATTTACACTTCACATTTTTTGTCTTGTTGTTGTTGCAGGGGGATGACAGTGATGGCTCTAATTTTACAACTGCAGGAAGCTCGGTTCTGTTATACACTTCAGAGATCCCAGCTCTGATCTAAGGAAGGAAATTGATTGACCCAGAAAAAAAGAAGTTTTTTGTCTCTGCTGAATACCAAAGGCTTATCCTACCTCTTTATGCAAATAAGCAGAGAAAGATCTGAGAAGCATGTGAAAGCATGCAACAGGAAAGTGGTATAAATTCTCTCAACTAAGAAACATTAAGTTAAATTCATAAACACAATGATACAGAAGACAAAAGGGATGGTAGCTTTAATTGGCATAATCAGATCCTAAAATGTGAGACACATATTATAGGTATCATTTATTCTTTGGACAGGATTTTGCTACTGCAACTCCAGGCACTAGGGAACAGCACATTCTTTTCAAACTCTGAAAGTGACAAGGGACAAAACTGGCAAAGCATATGCTACTTCCATGAATGTGTGCTGTGTAGAAAGGATGTTACTAACATCTCCCATCTGCACCAGGCACATTCTTAATTCATGTGTTGCAGAGTTTGTGCAGAAATGAGGACAAGCAATGATTTTTATTTTACTGTTATCTTTGTTTCATAACATAGAAATTTAACCCAGAGTCGGTATTTTTAAATGCTTAATTTACATGTGTATTTTGAATTTTATTTTATGCTTTAAAGTCCTGTAACCGCTCCATTTAAAACATTTTGGGGTATCTTTTCTTCCAAAGAATGAGACCAAATTATCTGATTAGTTCAGGCTGTGCAATAGGGAATGCAGAAAAACAGCAGCGGTATATAAATTACCTGCTTCTCTGCCCATGCCCTCTGGGTTTCTGATACACAGCTGAAGAACTTCAGGAGTTCCACATGGGAACTTCTTTGCTTTGAGGGTGATGAAACACTGCAATGAGCTGCCCAGAGAGGTTGTAGAGTCCTGCTTGGATGTGTTCCTGTGAAACACAATCTAGGTGTACCTGTAGGGATTAGATGATCTCCAGAGGACCCTTCCAACCCCTAGCATTCTGGGATTCTGTGACATGAAGCTACATCCCACTTGCTGGACATATACATGGAAATATATACTGAGCACAAAGATCTTTAAGGGGTACTTGGCCTCCAGTGGGCAGCCCTACAGGAGGACTCTCAGTTCTCAGATCCAATAGGATTACAACCTTTTTGCATCCTGTGATCTGAGTTCATCAAAACTCTGATGTTGACACCTTGTAGTCATGACTGACATATATAAGTCCTAAAACTTAGTAGGTAGCTAAAACACCAAGCTCCCCATTGTTTTGTTAGACTCAGAATACTTCTCTATGTTTTGTAGCTAGGTGACATATGCTATCTAATTGTCATCAGAGTGGGCAAGGCAATTTGATGCCTGGGCTAGCACATTTTCAATGTGTTTTTGCAAGCCTGTTGTTCTAATCATTCAGTTCTATTTTAAAGATAGTGTGCATATACAAGGATGCCCCTTGCAAGTCAAAATATATAACCAACAATTTTGGAAGACAATGCAGTTTACTAGCATAGCTGCTCCAAATTCATCACTCTGCAGAATTTGTCTAGCTGAAGCTAGACATTATAAATATTTTACAGTAAAATGATATTTTTATATTTTCTAGGTCACTGCTTCTTTCTCTTCCCAAATTATTAGGAGAAACCAGCAGACTGAAGGAAATAGTACATCTGACAATGGAGTACAAAGGAGACCAATTGTTCTCCACAGCTCATTACTGTTCCTGCACTCCTCCACAGCACTGAGTCTCTTCCCTTAGGTAGTAACTCACACAGAGATCTACATGCTTCAAGTGAGTACTAGCTGGACTATTTTCTTCCATTTAGCCAATTCTTTCTAATTAATTCCCTGTTAAAAAAGGCATGGTTTCTTCCCATCTTTACTCTTCTCATGTATTATGCTCTCCTTCCTTCTGTCAGCACACATTAAATTTGAATCAGGGACACCTTCCTGTTGTCAACATTCATCCGAAAATTTCAACACTGAATAACATTAGTAACATCACAGAGTACAAACTCTTCTCCACAATACATCTTCCCCAGGTATTACATGCAGACTTACAGAGTGACAGATGCATGGTCCTTAAAGTAAATTTTCAGTCATGTAAACCACAAAAAAAATCCCTCTTGAACCACTCCCTCTTGAACCACAAGGCCAGCTTTCATTTGCTTGCTGTGTCCCTTCATTTCTAACATCCTTTTACCATTTGCCAGTTTATGTTCTTTAATTTTCTTGCATCCATCTCAAGTTTCTCTCTCCTTACTCAAATATGTTACTTCCTCCAGTAGCAAAGACATTTACCTGAGCTGCTGTGAAGGAGGAGTGGAATTGAACCGACAAGTTGTGGTGAAGGCACATTATGCCCAGAATTATGACCCAGATACTGAAACTTCTCCCAGCCTGTGTCGACACATCCCCCTCCTCTCCTGAGGGAAACAAAGGCCAGGTGACACAAACAACTGCATGCACCCATCACATGGGATGCTTGTGCTACTGCCAAGTATGGGCATAATTCTAGCTTCATGCTTTCTACAGGCTAAAGCTGGTTCTTTACAAGAGTGCCCATTGGTCAAATCCAGCCTCAAGAAACTTACAAGTATTACCCCAACTTGTAAACAAGTTGCCCTCTTTCTCTTTGCCCAAGCTAACAAGCTCGTTTCTTTTGTGCTTAATGCTAAGCTCCATAGCCACTGCTAGTAAGTCTTCTCACTCCTCCATGCAAGCTTCCACACAATGAGCAGAAGCCAGCACCTGGGAAGGCCCATCATGCCTCAGCCCTGAGAGTCTCCAGAGGAGGGACTCTTGCTGAAAGCCTGAGAAGCTACAGCATTGTGTTGCCAGCCCCACCAGTCAGAAGAACCTGCCATGTCTTCAAGAGGACTGGACCCCCAAGGGTAAGACTGCCCAGTCGATGGGGGAGGGACTAGCTGAGTTCGGCAGTCCAAACGTCTGCCTCAGCCTTAAGCAGCAGACTGACGAGCCACAACTGTGCATACTGGCTCGCATAAAGCAGGAGCAGTGCCTAGCTGCATGCCGGCGTGACCCTGCTGCTGTGGGAGAGAAGAGGAGCCACCACTTCGCCGCTCCGTGTTCTGTGAACCCCAGGGAAATCCAGAGCATCGTCCATGCCTGTGCTCCAAAGCTGGGACCACTCCGAGTGGATCCCACCCTCTCCTTTGAGCCAAGCAAAGGGGAAGCTGTCTCTCCGGGCAGCTGAGCCTCTTCCCCGGGGCTGTCCTCACCAGCCCCAAAGGTCATTGCCACAAGGGCCAACCCCATCCAGGGACCAGCCCTACCGGCCCCTGCAGGACTGCTCCCTGCCATCCGGAGGGAGCCGCCTGAGTCCTACCAAGGGAGCCTGCCTACTGGCTGGCCTAGATTCTGCCCCCTCCCTGCTGCCACGGTAGAGACAAGGTTGCCCACCAGCCGCTCTGCCACAACTAACTTCACTACAAACAAAGGATATACTCTACCTTCCACGTGCTTCCTACTCACTAACATTCAGCTCAAAGCACCTGCGCCTAGCAGCGTAACACTTCCAATTCCAGCCTCTGACACTTTGTAATACTCTCTGTATTTAGTTAAGCAGCCGCCAACATCCTGTTGAGTCGCCGCCTGGTGGACATACGGCAGAATTGCACCCTTTTTTCCATTAATATAAATTATTTCTGTAAATATTCTAATTGGGTCCAAACTGTAGATACTAAACCACTTATAGGACATAGTTCACAATCGTGCACTAGAGTCTGTATATAAAATAGTGATTCCTCAGTTATTGACAATTTTAATAATTAATAAAAATTATATAATTCATATTTCATGCTCATAAATTAATAACCTCTTCATCACACAGGTATCCTGCAGCAACACCAACTCCATCTGCAGTCTTGGCAGATCTCAGAAGTTAAACAAAGCCATACCAGGTCGGGCCACAGAAAAGCAGGTAGAATGAAAAATACTGGCAGTTCACTAGGTGGCACGTTCAGAGCCTCTCCTCTCTGAAACCAAGTATGATGCAATCCTACTTTTTATCTATGACATCAACAAGGTTAAACTACATTTAATCAGCAAAAATGCTATTACACCTTGTTCACAAGCAAAAGCCAGTGGCCTTTCTGTTCCAGGCACAGTCCATTTTCTTAATTCTACTTACCTCTATTGCTAGGACATATTTGAAGGACTTTTTCCATTTACTTTCCTTACCATTTCCCATCACAGTATGTCTGCTTTCTGTCACCAGATGTGATCACAGCAACAGAGTCCTCCCTTCCTGTTCAAAACACAATGTCCTACACTGCTGCCATATTAGCATGCTTTCACCTCAGCACAGGTATACTTTTCCTTCTGAAGTGCCTCAGCCTGGGAAAATCTACTGCCAATACAATGCAGAAGCTCAGGGAGTCTGACTGTAATTGTCCTTTTGCCTTTCTAATCCATGCAGAGCCTTTAAATGGTCAATATTAGCAGCCCCTGTTGCACTGTGTTCAGTGACGTGTCTTTGTGAGCCTGCATTTCAGGGAGCTCACACAAATGTGACAGGGTAAGCATGTAACCAAGTGCAACCCATACAAATGAACCCCCAGCTAGGAGTATATCTTCATGCCCTTCCCCCCATTCAGGAATTACTATCATCTTACAAGAGCCCTCCCTAAGGGCTGTGTGTAGTCATGGTGACAGGACATCACCACCTGTCTGCCCCTGCAATGGAGGCAGTGAGCCAGAATACAAAGCTTTGTTTTGCTGCTGCTGAATGTGTACAGCACATTTCCAAATAACCTAATCCTAACAGAAACTAAAGAAAATTAAAATAGTTCTCAACATATAAAACCTGAATAAGGTTCCAGATTTATTAATAAAGGCTTATGAAAATGAATCAATAAAGGTAGCTTGGAAATGTACACACATAGATGTGTTTCACATTCTTCAAAATGTTAAGTATAAAATCATAAATGGGATGCTTTATGTCCAACAGACAGGCTGCTATTTTTGCTACACATTGGTTTCATTCCAGGGGAAATGCACACAGATTATTATATACTGTTTGCCTGCAGTTAACAGTGTCCAGCTTGCAGCATTTTGCCAGTTTATGAGACTTGAAACATCAGCTGACCAAAAGTCATAGAGAAACTGTCTAAACTACTAACATGCTACCACTCAGTGAAGGGATGAAGTAAACAGTGTAAATAATAAGCAGGTAAAATGCATCCTTGCACACCAGGAGACAGCCTAAACAGAATGGGAACAGAAGAACTTCTTATAAGTGTGTACCTGGTGGAACTAGGCAGCACCTCACCACTCTCATATGTAGCTGCATGCCTTTGCCTTTCACTGGTCCAGACACAATGTGTACCTCCTCTCTCTTCCCAGACACTGGATTTCCCTAGGAAAGAAACACAGGCTGGTAAGGATTTTCAGTGTTCAACAGGCTCCTTGAAATGGGTGAAATTACTCTAGAGTGTAGACTAGAAAGCAAGCTGCAGAATTCTCTGTCTTGTGGTTCAGATTTACTACCAGAGACCACACACAGATTTTTCCAAAGGTTGTGTTGTTGTATTGGGTTGGACTTCTACTTCCCTAAATGGGCATGAGCTAGGGAGCTAGCTCTAGGATCCATTCACATGCACTAGCTTTCCCATCACTGTGGATGACTTCTTTTGGTGTAGAACATGTTCTTCCATCTTTTACTACATGATTTGTAAACATTTTGTCTTTCAAGTGGTGGACAGAGAGGACAGTGAAAAGAGTGATTCAGTGCTCTCAGTTATGTTACTAGTTCAGTTTTGACTACTCCTTACCAGTGCACCAGGGAAGCTGCTTATGTGTTCTGCCCATAGTCACTCTTCCAACATACACCCATTTAACAAGCAGGCAGAGGCTTTCTGGCATCAATAAAACATTAAGGGTTCATGTCTAAGAATAAAGTTCAGCAAATACTAAGGTCACATATGCTACAGTTACTCTGCCATCTTGTGAGTATATACCACAATACACTGGGTTTTAATATCCCCTATACACTTTATTACAGAGAAATTACTATCTTGTATTTGTATATTAACTGCCTAAAGTAGACAGCAAAAGATTTCTGAACCAAAATTGGGAGATACAAATACAATCCACCAGCTGGCAGGTAAGACATACACAATGAGTATCATATGACCTAAAGAAGTAATCACAGAGCCATGTTGCCCCAGATACAGTACTAATTCCATTGTGAGATGCTTTACACTAGACATGTGGCCACTCTGAATAATTAATACAATTATAAGTGATTACTTAATGTCATAAATTAGTGTAATTCAAAAAAGAAAAAAATGCATCACTTTTCCTTCCAAATACAGAAAGAAAGATCAGTCAAGAAAACATGCCTGTTCAAATGAGAAATGGAATCAAAACCTAGCAGTGAATCTTATCTCACTGTACAGCAAGACTCAGGTTTTATTTTTGGCTAATAAACTTACCTATTAATAAATTAAATCTATCTAGAACTACTACTGTATTTAACACAAGTTGTGAAGTACACCTCATGAATTTCTGAGTAATGATTTCATTACTGCTTTGTCTGCCACTTATAATGGATGTAGCACAGAGCAAGCATGAGTGCAAAAGTCCAAATGGCACCCATCAAAAGGGTTTGCCCAGATACATATAGCTGTCAGCAAATTATGACCATCAAAGAAAAAATAATTCTGAAATATGTTCAAATATTGCTCTAAAATGCAAATAATCCTTTTCTTCTGCATAGCATATTATTGCATTGGTACAAAACAATGTCATGAGATGACAAGAGTTTAATTGGTGACTAACTCAAACATTGTCATAAATTTATTGCTACTCTCCAAAAGCAACAGTGGGACATTTAAATGCACTGTAAGAGGGAACCCACAGTCAGTAGCTGAGAGCAGCTGCTTTGGACCTGGCCTAGCCTGCAGCAGAGACACCCCCCGATGTACTGGGGTGTGCTCCTGAGGTTTTCCCTTGGAAGGGAAATGCCAGGGAAGCAGAGGGACTTGCCAGGAGCCAGCAGCTCTTACTGGACAAGCTGACAAGGCATGGGCCATGCCAGGGCAATGGCAACCACATCCACTCCTGTGCAAGAAGCCCTCACAGACTGACCAGGCAAACAGGTCATGGGATACCAGCCAAGGCATGGTATAGCAGTTCACGCAGAAGGATATGCAAGGAAGGTGCTGAAGCTTGGCCAGTTTGACCAGAGAGTGATGCTATACACCCAGAAGAATCCCAGTTGCATCCACCAGGTCTGATGAAGCTTCACAGACAGAGCTCTGGTGGGAACACACTGCCATCCAGGTGTCAGTCAGCAGGGTGTGCTCCACTCTTATGCCAATGTCACATGGCAACAGGGAACACACCTATGGCATGTGAGCCTGTGGTAAAGGCACCATATACCCAGAATTGTGCCCCAAATAGTGGAAAACTTGTCGCAGCATGTTTGGCCACATTCCCCCTTCCACCCTCCTTTCTGGAGTGGGTACTCATCCCAGAGCTGAGGGATACAAAGACCATGGCATCAGCCAGATGGCACAAACAATCCCAACATGCCTTCTAAGGGGTCTGGCCCCACCCACCATAGTGTAGGATTGGACACATCTGAGCCCACCTACAGGGAATTGTTGCCCCACCAGGGCCACTCCCCAGGGAGGCAGCACCAGCCCTGCTAGTCCTGAACCCCCAGCAGCCACAGCTGCACCATTGGACTGCCTGAGCCCTGCTAAGGGAACCTGCCCTCCATCTGGCCTACATCTCTACACGCCCCCCCCCCCCCCCAACAGCTTCTGGATAAGAGTTTCTGGAGAAGAAGGCTGTCTGCATCGTCACCGTCTGGAGGGAAGCCCTCCCTGCAGGTCAGCCAGCAGCTTTCAGCCGCAGCCTCCCTCCATGGAACAGACCAGCATTCTGCTGGCCAATTAGTCTTTATGTGAAAAACTTTCTCCTCACTTCGAGCCTAAACTTCCCTGGCTCAGCTTGAGACTGTGTCCTCTTGTTCTGTCACTGGCTGCCTGGAAGAAGAGACTTTCTGAGTGTTATATCAGTTACAATGTGGGACATTAATTTCAGTTAAATGTCATCAGAAATGGAAGTATGCCACAAAACCAAGACATGGATTTTGAGTTATTAATTTTTCAGATGAATTACTGCCAAGACTTTGATTCTGTTCACTTTAAATTAAGCATTGTTTGCAAATCCAAAGTCTATATACAGGACGTGATTGTGAATAAAAATTCTTACTATATCTCTCTACCAGTCATAGCATCCTACACCAATCTTGGTGTGATATCTGAATACAAATATAGTCTAGAAACACTTAACACAATGACACTGAGTATCAAATGAAATAAATTTCTTCAGCTATCTATAACTTCATCTTATAATGTGCATGTACTGTATGCACAAAATGCAGTTCGGAGAATTCTGTATACAAGGATTCAGTAGTGTTGCATAGAAAAAAGTGACAATGTCTCACTTATGGGTACCAGAGATTATACAGATGTGTTCCCATAGTCAAATAGACATTAAATCTGAGTCTGTAACCTGAATGTAGGGATTCTGTTCTCCTTGCCACCTACATGTAAGGATGCCTCATGCCCACCCATCAGACAGTGTAAGCATGTTTCTACACCATTTAGGACAAGTCAGATCACACCTGTCTAGAGTGACTCAGACAGATAAGGTACAAGGCTTATCAAGAGAGAGTTGCTATGGAAAACAGGTAGTGAGTTGTTTGTATGAATCAAAAGAAGATGAATAGTCTCCCAAAGGCACTATCTTCAGTACACTGTGTGTTTTTGGTTTGGTTTGGTATGGTTCATTTTCTTCTCTGCAAGTATTACTGTGCTGGTGCTACATAAACCATGGGTTATACTGTATACCTCACAGATGCATTTTGATGAAGAGATACTGCAGTTGCCAAAATCAGTTTTGAAACAAAATCAGCCATGCACAAGCCAGTGTAGCAACGCTAGCAAAATCTGAACAGCAGTATCATAGAATCATAAAATCATAGAATCAACAAGGTTGGAAAAGACATCAGAGATCATAAAGTCCAACCTATCACCCAACACCTCATGACTGACTAAACCATGGCTTCAAGTGCCTTGTCCAGTCCCTTTTTGAACACCTCCAGGGACAGCAACTCCACCACCTCCCTGGGCAGCCCATTCCAATGGGCAATCACTCTTTCTGTGAAGAACTTTCTCCTCACCTCGAGTCTAAACTTCCCCCAGTACAGCTTGAGACTGTGTCCTCTTGTTCTGGTGCTGGTTGCTTGAGAGAAGAGACCAACCTCCCACCTCACACCTTCTACCATCCTCTTCTTCTCAGGCTAAACAATCCCAGCTCCCTTAGCCTCTCCTCACAGGGCTTGTGATCGAGACCACTCACCAGCCTCTTTGCCCTTCTCTGGACATGTTCAAAAATCTCAATATCCTTCTTAAATTGAGGAGCCCAGAACTGGACACAGTATTCAAAGTGTGGCCTAACCAGTGCTGAGTACAGGGGCACAATGACTTCCCTGCTCCTGCTGGCCACACTATTTCTGATGCAGGCTAGGATGCCATTTACCTTCCTGGCCACCTGGGCACACTGGTGGCTCGTGTTCAGCTAGCTGTCAACCAGTATCCCCAGGTCCCTTTCTGCCTGGCTTCTCTCTAACCACTCTGTCCACAGCCTGTAGCACTGTGTGGGGTTGTTGTGACCAAAGTGCAGCACCCAGCACTTGGACTTGTTGAATGCCATCATGTTGGACTCTGCCCATCTGTCCAGCCTGTTAAGGTATCAAAACAGAATACTGTAAATGATACTTCTAATTTACTGTCTTTTACAATATATCATTAATATCTGAGAAAATAAGTACACTACAGGTGAAAAGGAAAAACCAAGATGGTTCATGCCGTTAACTACTTTTAGTCCAAACCCCAGATATTCTGCAAATATAATCAGCAGTAAGAATCACAGTCTATGTATGATTCACATAGTCAAGAATCACAGTCTATGTATGATTCACATAGTCAAGATACACAGAACCAAGACAGCTGTATTTATAAGAGAACAAAGGCCATCAGGAATATCTCTGCTAGAATAGTAAACCAAACACACACACACACCCCACACCACCCCACAGCCTATTCAACAGTCTTTTATTTGCAAAAAATTAACACACAGTACATGAAAAATTAGTTTCAGTTCAACCTGAACCAAACATCCTCTGAAGAAAATGCCTTTAAAATTGCACTAATAGTATTATTGCTTCACTTTTTCTCACGTATATTACATTTACTTAGATTGCAAATCAAGTAAATCTAAGTAAATCGTTCACTAGGTTTTCTTGTTCTTTTCCCTTCCCTTCCAATTTGAGTTTAGAAACAGAATTGGAAGTTCAAGCTAAGTTATTCCGGTTTCTCTGCTGACTGTGATTGAAATATGTTGTCCTATGAGCTATAATTTACTTACCACTCTCCTCCATAAATGATCATCTTGGCACTTCTCTTCCCTGCTTTTATCTTCCCTCCACACTTCACTCCACAGAAACCAGCTATGTCCTTTCTCATAAAATCTGAGATAAATTATTCTCAACAGTATTTAATTTTGAGGTTTGGTGCTTCTGTTTCAGACCCCAAAAATAGGGTTCTGTGACCAAATGCCACACTGCCAACGGTATTAGTTGTTCCAAGAAAAGATATCACCTGTATATATAATTACAATCTAGCATCTGGTAGGTAAGACATATGCAGTCAGTATTATCAACAACTTCTGTGTGTGTTTTTTAATAATTCAGAATGAGACAACAAGATAAAGATATTATTGTCCCACTTTACAAATCCTATCCAATTACTTTGTGGCATTTGTACAGACTCCATCGCACAGATACTCAAGTTATGCAGCTGAGATTTGTGCATATCTGAATAAAAGACATCACAGGTTAAAACTTAAAACCCAGCAAGGGTTAAACTCTCTTTTAATCCTTGGACATCTGAGTCACATGGCTGCTACAGAACTTGTTCTTTGCCTCAAGCCTTAAGTTTTTCTTTGTAATATGTCTTGATCTGTAAAGGAGTGATGAATAAAATAACTAGGAAATGCTACTTCTTCTTTCATGGTGAAGTTGGGGAAAGAAGGGAAAGTAAGGCTCAGTATGCATAGCAAACTATGTAATGAAGTCACCAGCCCAGTGTTCAAAGAAAAGTGCAAGCAATGGAATCAGTAATTCTAATTATTCACTTACTACAATATTATATTTAAATACTGAAAATTTCATATGAAAACTGGACCTTTTCAAGTTTTTAGCATTTTTAGTTTTAAAGGAACTAGTAATTTGCCATAATGAAAAGAATTAGTGAAAAACTTGGTCATTCAGTGAAAACCAGCACACTATCAACCTAGCCTGGTCATTTTTACAATTAATTTTAAAAAATAAACTTAATTTTTCAAATGAAACAACATTCTAACAAAGCCAACATTCTCCATTTATGTTCTATCACCCAGTGAGTCTTAAGCTCTAGTGTTTTGAGTAACACCCTACACACTGTAAGAAAGTGAAGAATCACTAAAAAAAAAACACAATTCTACAACATCATCTTTTTACATATATTCATGTGTTTCTAAATTTCAAGCAGACAAGAAGATAGACAGAATTGGAGGAGGTGGGGAAATGGAATGAGATAAGCCTTTTGTGGGGACAGTGTCCTCAACCTACCAAGCACTTCATCAAGATTCCAGTATATCTGTTCCAATGATAGGATAAGGGGCAAAGATTACAAGCTGGAGCATAGGAGGTTTTGCATAAATATAGGGAAAAACTTTTTCACTGTGAGGGTGACAGAACACTGGAACAGGCTGTGGAGTCTCCTTTTCTGCAGACATTCAAAACCCACCTGGATGCATTTCTGTGTGACCTACCCAAGGTGATTCTCCTCTGGAAGGGATTAGACAAGATAATCTTTTGAGGTTAAACAATATGAATACTCATGCATTATTTTAGCAAAACGGATGTCCTACTGGGAATATGACTTAACCTGAGATGAAGGAAGGAAACAGCTTTGTCACCACATTTCAAATTAATCCCATGGTTAACAAGATGCCATGACTACGGAATCAGGCACAATCCTGTTCTCTTCATGGTGATCACTCCTGTGCAAAGTTAACCTACAAGGGCGAACAAAAATTTGGAAAGCACTGGATCAGTCCTAGCTAAATACCAGTCTTAGTTTGATTCCTTAGGTTACATTTTCAGTGGAGAATCACTTTAAAAATTACTCATCCAGAGTCTGACAGTTAAAGTAAATCAAAGTAATTAAAAACCAGAATTGTAATAGGTGGACAGCTAATGAAAAATAATGGCTAGGTCATGGCAGGACGCTCTAACATTTTTATTGACTTCACTAATCCTAGGGAAATCTATCTGATTTGTTTTTATAGACCATCACCCTGCAGTACAGGAAGCAGAGTTTGTGCATAAACAAGATGACCTAGTTTTCAGCATCCACAAGCCTTAGCTTGAAGCTTGTTTGTCACTTGAAAAGGCAATTAAAATTTAAACAAGTGTGACAGGAGAAACTCTCGTTTTCCTCAAACTTCTGTGAAAAAAGCAAACAAATTTATTAAGTAATATTCAATACAATGTCACATCTGAATTCTAAATAACAGAGGATAATTAAGTCACATTCTTTGTGAATAAAACAAATCATAGAAGATACTAAAATGTATGCAGAGACGTACAAGAACAGTAAACATTTCCTAAACATGAACCGTGAAAAGGCCATGTAATTCCACAGAACATTCTCTAAGTAATAAATAAGCTCTGAGATGATGAACAAAGTGTCCTGTATACTTTTGTATGGAATTCATCAAAAATCCAGGCACTCAGATACTATTAGTAAAACATTTAATGTGAAAGCTGACTTTTAAACATCAGGAAGTATTTATATAGGGAAACGTGTTTTCTCTTACCTGTTGCTTGGTTTTAATTGCATTTCCTATTTAACTATGCATTTCAGGATGGATTCACTGTTATTTATTGAATGCACTATTCATTACAGGGCATGAACACAGGAAAAAACACAAGAAAAATGTCAGAGGACCAAGGGGCATTACAGCATCCATTCTTCATGGAAGCCAAGAAGTCCAAGTAATTTATACTTCTCAGTATCCTGAAAAATGTTCTGGATGACAAAAGGTACCAGAACTTAGTATATATTACACTAAAAAAATACTCTGAATAAATTCAACTCCACCCCGTCACTGCTCCAAAGCAGAAGTCAAAATTACATATGCACATATGCATACCTATGCATACCTATGCACACATATGCAGAAGTCAAAATTACTATATTTTGTTACCAGCTCCTTTGTAGAACTTAAGACCTGTGGCCAAGACCATTACTTTTGGGTTTTTTTCATACTTCGTTCTACATTAAGAATCCAAATATTGCCACTTACACAAATGCACTTTAAGATCTGCATAAACAAATGTTTAGACTTTTCCTGTGAAACGTGGCACACCTCACCTCCTGTGAGGCACACAAACTATTTTGAGGACACCCTACCGATATAAGCACAGAACACTATGACTGCTTAAGACTTTTACTTCCTTACATTACGACATTTATAAATAACTGGTAAATTAAGGATGGGGGATGGAAAACAGCAAAGGCACAGGAAATTAACTCTCTAAATGAATATATATTGTTGGTTTGGTGAGTTTACATTTAAAAGCTTGAAGATAATTCAATATACAAATTATCTGCCTACAGAAATATTTGATCTCAGGGGCATTAAAAGAACATAGAAGTATAGTAGCCAAGGTTGCCATTAGTGCAGAAATAACATATTAGTATTTCTTCACTGTACATTTATGTACTTTTTGATCCTTATATTAACTCTTAGAATTGTCTTGATTTCTTTTATTTACAACCTTCTTTGATCTTTTCTCTTATATACAAAATATTTTCAAAGGATGGAAGTGACATCCGTATAAATATGCACTAGTTTCTCTGACACTGATCCTGGGTAAACTCATAGAATGGAAGGTAAGGACTGTAATCAGTTTGGTATTATAGATGCTGCAGTAACTGATGTGCATGGGAACAGTTTTAGGAGAAGTAAATCTTGTCAAACACCACATTTTTCTGAATATAGGTTTATTGATCAAAGTAGCCTTGCAGAAGCCTTTTAAAAGACTTATGACAACAAGAGATTAAAAAAGGTACTATAAAAACATTCCATATAGGGTCTGAAATTTATTACATATATGTAAACTACAGGCATCCAAAGCTAAATGCAAAGGAGACGCTACTAATACAAGGGAGAATTTCCATTCAGATCCTATGTGACTGGTTTGGACCCAGGCATCATTATCATAGACCATTTATCATAGACCAGAACATATCTTGTATCACTTTTTGGTATGCTCATTTGGGATGTGGGGGGGGGGGGGGGGGGGGGTGGGGAGGTGGACAGGGAAAGGAGGAAAATTTAAGTTATCAGAATAGAGAAATAAGAGGCAAGGACCAATTTTTTTATCTTAAACACTGAGGGGTGAAAATGGACTTCACATATTAATCTCAAAAGTGAAGCAATGTGATTATTTACACATTCACAATCCAGGATAGATGCAAAGCCTAATAAAGAATCTCAGATTCTTGCATGCAGAATACTTGCACACAACAAAGTTTGCCCTACAGCTCTGTAAAATCACCACTTAACATGACTTTTATAGCTTATTTTTCTCTATCATGAGGAGTTATTAGAACTATTACTAGAACACTACATAATCAACCCTAATCAAAACCCTTCAAGAATAGAAATAAAAAGAATTAGGGTTTAAAACAAAATAATCATACAAACTCCCCCTCAGTTTCACTGTACTATCACCCAAAATTACATATATGGAATCCAAACTGCCTGACTCCAGCATTCTTTCACCACTAGTACGGCTTCACATCTTAAAAGATTTTTTAAAAACCACATACAACGTGTTTATTGAAGAAGTCTGCCTTAGTGGGACTTATTTTTTTATTTCTTCTCTTTGCCATTCCCTCCTTTTCTTATAATTCATTGCTATGGTACCATCCGAGAAAAGTCTACAGGTTAGCATCCTGGAATCTACTAGCCAGCAGACTTGTTTGCTCCTAGGACACACCTCTGGGCAGATGGGCTGGCAAGCCAGTTTCACTCCATCCCGATTCTCTCCACAGGGAAACAAGTGATTCATGCTTCCTGACAGATAGGCCGCTGACATTTCCATCTCTGCTTACTGGGTTAGGTGGCAGATTGTTAACATGATCTTTTATTTCCCCCTATTCTCGTTACGCTACAGCTGGGAACTTCAGCAGGTGAACACACACTTTCTGCTACAGTCTGGAGACACCACATGGAGTCACTGTAGTAGTAGTTTCATTTTCAGAGTACAAAACTTAAACATGTGTATTAAAAATCTACATAACAAAATTCAGTTTGTCAAAAATAGAGGTTCCTGAGAAATAAAATGGCATCACCAGTCATATGATACATCAAACTTCATATACAGATGACATCTATCAAGGAAAGCAAAATTTTGCAAAGATTTCTTAGGATATTGAAAAAACACCTAGGTAGAGGCAAACAGATCTCACTCCATGAAAAAATTAAATCAAACCTCTTTTTTAATTAAGTGACAAGCACCTAAATTCTGTAACCTAAGGAATTTTAATCTCAGAATTTCCAAAAAGCAATGTACTTTTTTAAAGCAACAACTGACTAATAACTTCAGGAGTCTAAAAGCCAGATCCAAAAATCTATCTAGCTATAAAAAAAAAGATGTTATAAATTTTAATGATGCTTGGCAGCTCCATAATTTTAAGCAAGTTAATCTCAAGGTTGCTCAACTGTACAACACAGAAACCCCCTTACTTTTATATAGCATACATAAATAGATCTTCCAAAGACTGGAACATTACAAGCCCTACAGATATGGAGAGAGGGAAGACAGCCTTAGATACTGGGTTAGCAGAATAAAAAACAGACCACTAGTGTTCTAAGAAGGGTTCAAAGCAATAACTTAATCACTCTTAAGACATAGACCACAGACCTTCCGATGCTACTAGACTACATTATGTGGCACAGTAAAACATGTTGAGGCATCTGTTTAGTTTCTGGTTACTAAAAAGTCATGAAATTGTGATTGAGTTTTAATATTCAAGAAAAAAAAACCACTAGGTTTTGCATCATGGATGCATTATTTCTAATCATTAGGAGACATTATAAAGATAAAGCTGACTTTTTTTGCCATCACCAGTATACTTTTATCTTTGAGCTCTGCCCACTGCTGTTTTGCTGTGTCCTCTCAGAAACAGCTCGCACTTTTTTTTTTAGGGTTGATGTTGAATGCTTATTTCAAAATGCTAAGCTGGGAAATTTACATGAAGAAATAAACACCAAGTACCTCTAAGGCTGAATAACTATCTGGTCACATTCCATAGCCTCCAGGGTGTTTACTACTATAGCATTTTTGCAGAATAATTTCAAAGTGCATAGGAACTAATTCAATTACTATATTGTAGATTTAACTGTATCTGTAATCAACTTGTAAGAACAAAATTTTCTAAGATGCAGAAATGAAATAATCTTTCACTGCAGTACATCTCCAAGAATGTTTTTTTTGCATATAAATAAGAAATTAGACTATACATAATTATTTTATTCTGTTAACATTAACACAAACATTTTGTGTGCCTTTAATGACACGTTAAACAGACTAATTCAAGAATCTGAGCTGCAACAGAAACAATTCAAATGACCCATTCAAATACCTTTCTGCTACACACTATTATGATTGAAATCCCTACTAGGTTCTGAAATTTCTAACAGGCAAGAAATAATTTTTTCAAATACTCGTAACAGCAAACAGAAATATTCATAACAGCATGTCTTCATAGACTGTAAGAGTGATGCTGAAAATGTGCCTCTCTTCACACCAGTTTCCTAGACATAATGTGAAAATCACTATAAGATGGGGAACGTTCAAAAGGGAAGAAATGAAGCATTTATTTTTGAAGTCTGTAGGACTGGAATTATTCAAATAGGAAGGATGCTTCAGACTTACAATATAAAAATTAGTGTTAGCCAAAGCACACTGGAAAGG
>JAAWVA010001430.1:0-10053 GCA_015227895.2 Colaptes auratus
TGAGCTGCTGGAACGTGGCCAGAGAAGGGCACAAACCCTATGAGGAGAGGCTGAGGGAGTTGGGATTGTTTAGCCTGCAGAAGAGGAGGCTCAGGGGAGACCTTCTTGCTGTCTACAACTCCCTGAAGGGAGGTTGTAGCCAGGTGGGGGTTGGTCTCTTCTCCCAGGCAACCAGCACCAGGAACAGAGGACACAGTCTCAAGCTGCACCAGGGGAGGTTTAGGCTGGATGTTAGGAAGAAATTCTTCCCAGCAAGAGAGACTGGCCATTGGGATGTGCTGCCCAGGGAGGTGGTGGAGTCACTGTCCCTGGAAGTGTTCAAGAGGGGATTGGATGTGGCACTTGAAGCCATGGTTTAGTTAGTCCTGAGGTGCTGGCTTCTAGGTTGGACTTGATGATCTCTGAGGTCTTTTCCAACTTTATTGATTCTAGGATTCTATGACATAGTTCAGACATCACAAGGCAAACTTGTGATTCTGGGACCTACTCTAGGCGATCCTGCTTTGGCAGGGGGATTGGACTAGATGATCCTTTGACATCCCTTCCAGCCCACAGTGTTCTGTGATTCTCTGCTTCTGATTAAACATTTATTGCTCATCAGTTGCATGCTGAATGTTTGAATCACAAAGAGCCATGCCCACCTTATCTGTTAAATGAAGGAGAGAGACCTTGTTGCACCAACTACACATTTTAATTTGATTCACAGAGTTTTCACAGCAAATACTGAAGGAAAAGCAGCTCTGCCTGTCAGGCTTGCCTACTTTCACGACTTGCAGTGACTAATCCTGTTTGATCTTTCAGTTTCCCTATTTGCAGGTATGGTTGCCAGCGTTTTTACTCTGGGTGCCTCCCTGCATTATCTAATATAGGTGAAATAATTTGATTTGCTTGTGAAGTTTGGTCAGAAGAACAGTTTCTTCCCAAATAGAATGGAACAGAAATAGAAATAGAAATAGAAATAGAAATAGAAATAGAAATAGAAATAGAAATAGAAATAGAAATGAATAGAATAGAAATGCATAGAAATGCATAGAAATGAATAGAATAGAAATTAATAGAAATGAATAGAATGGAATGGAATGGAATGGAATGGAATGGAATGGAATGGAATGGAATGGAATAGAAGACTAGACTAGACTAGACTAGACTAGAATTAACCAGGTTGGAAGAGACCTTCCAGATCACCAAGTCCAACCTATCACCCAACACCATCTAATCAACTAAACCATGGCACCAAGCACCCCATCCAGTCTGTTCCTAAACACCTCCAGGGATGGTGACTCCACCACCTCCCTGGGCAGCACATTCCAATGGCCAACAGCTCTTTCTGGGAAGAACTTTCTCCTCACCTCCAGCCTAAACTTCCCCTTTTAAACATGTTTCCTTGTAATGTATAGCCTGAATTACAGTGGCACTGGCAACTGAGGAGCAGAAACCAGCAGAGTAAATGTGGGACACAGAGCTGTGAGACAAGGTAGCTGTCAGCAAGGTCAAGAGCTTCTTAAGGCAGTTTTGCCATCTGGGAAAATACATGCTGCATCTATGCAGATGGGATCTGGAGAAGTATGGCCTACATTGTCAGTATCTGTTCTCTCTCTGTCACACATTCATGCCAAGAAACTACGTCATCATGGCATCAGTGTCTGAGCTCAGATCTTTACCCCACGCGAAGAGCATTTAACGAAGCTGAGAATGAGTTCTGCAGTGTCTCAGTTTCCTGTGTCTTTAACCTCCGGTGTGATTCAGCCAGCTCCCTTTTTCTGCTCAATCTACCCTTCCCCACATGCTTTGCTTCAGGAACTGCCATGCAAGTTACGTTACTGGGTTGTTTTAGTTGCACTCCCGAGCAATAGCAGCACCCTGAGCTACGTAAGAGGTGAAGACCAGAAGTTACTTAAATACGTAAGTGCACACGATCTTTTGCTGACTTCGAAGGCACTGCATAAGCCTTGCCTCAGCAACTGTATTGGCACAGAGTTTACCATCAAAACCATCCAAAAGTGTATTGTATTGTATAGTATAGTATAGTATAGTATAGTATAGTATAGTATAGTATAGTATAATATCAGTCAGGGTTGGAAGGGACCACAAGGATCATCTAGTTCCAACCCCCCTGCCATGGGCAGGGACACCACACTAGATCAGGCTGGCCAGAGCCTCATCCAGCCTGGGCTTAAACACCTCCAGGGACAGGGCCTCAACCACCTCCCTGGACAACCCATCCCAGGGCTTCACTACTCTCATGGGGAAGAACTTCCTCCTCACCTCCAGCCTGAATCTCCCCACCTCCAGCTTCAGTCCATTCCCCCTAGTCCTATCACTACCTGATAGCCTGAGAAGTCCCTCCCCAGCCTTCTTGTAGCCCTCTTCAGATACTGGAAGGCCACACTGAGGTCACCTGGGAGCCTTCTCTTCTCCAGGCTGAACAGCCCCAACTCCTTCAGTCTGTCCTCATAGGAGAGGTGCTCCAGCCCTCTGCTCATCCTCGTGGCCCTTCTCTGGACACCTTCCAGCATGTCCATATCCCTCTTGGAATAGGGGCTCCAGAACTGGAGGCAGTACTCCAGGTGGGGTCTCACCAGAGCTGAATGCTGCTTTTTTGACTGTTTCTGATGTTTAGTTCATAGCTCCAAGGATTTGCGTTTTCCCAAGCTGCCAATTTTTCCCATTGGACTTGAAATGGACAATAGCAGGGAGGTCATTGTGCCCCTGGACTCAGCACTGACCACACCTTGAGTCCTGTGTCCAGTTCTGGGCCCCTCAGGTTAGCAAAGATGTTGAGTTGCTGGAAGGTGTCCAGAGAAGGGCAACAAAGCTGGGGAGGGGTTTGGAGCACAGCCCTGTGAGGAGAGGCTGAGGGAGCTGGGGTTGCTTAGCCTGGAGAAGAGGAGACTCAGGGGAGATCTTCTTGCTCTCTGTAACTACCTGAAAGGAGGTTGTAGCCAGGTGGGGGTTGGTCTCTTCTCCCAGGCAACCAGCACCACAATACAATACAATACAATACAATACAATACAATACAATACAATACAACAGGTTGGAAGAGACCTTCAAGATCATCACGCCCAACCCATCAACCAATCCAACCCACCCAAAACACAACACAGTACCATACAGTACAATACAGTACAAAAGAGTACAATACAGTACAATACAGTACAATACAACCCACCTAAACAACCAAAAAACTAAACCCTGGCACCAAGCACCCCATCAAGCCTCTTCTTGAACACCTCCAATGAAGGTGACTCCACCACTTCCACAGGCAGCTGATTCCAGTGGGCAATCACTCTCTCAGTATAGAACTTCTTCCTAACTTCCAGTCTAAACCTGCCCTGGCGCAGCCTGAGACTGTGTCCTCTTGTTCTGGTACTGGCTGCCTGGGAGAAGAGACCAACCTCCGCCTGGCTACAACCTCCCTTCAGGGAGTTGTAGACAGCAAGAAGGTCACCCCTGAGTCTCCTCTTCTCCAGGCTAAGCAACCCCAGCTCCCTCAGCCTCTCCTCACAGGGCTGTGCTCCAAACCCCTCACCAACTTGTTGCCCTCTCTGGACACGCTCCAGTAAGACAACCTCCTTCCTAAACTGAGGGGCCCAGAATGGACACAGGACTCAAGGTGTGGCCTAACCAGTGCAGTGTACAGGGGCAGAATGACCTCCCTGCTCCTGCTGGCCACACTGTTTCTGATGCAGGCAGAAAGACACAGTCTTAACTTGTGCCAGGAAAGCTTTAGGCTGGAGGTGAGGAGAAAGTTCTTCCCAGAAAGAGAGATTGGCCACTGGAATGTGCTGCCCAGGGAGGTGGTGGAGTCACCATCCCTGGAGGTGTTCAAGAGGGAATCGGATGTGGCACTTGATGCCCTGGTTTAGTAGTCATGAGGTCTTGGGTGACAGGTTGGACTTGATACTCTTTGAAGTATTTTCCAACCTTATTGATTCTATAATTCTATGATTCTAAGGTCTACCACCAAATGGAAGTTATGATAGTTCCCTCAGGTGCTGGGAAGAAAGCAGAGGACACAGTTGCAATCTGTCATCCTCTGCCAGGGTACCAACATCCTCAGACGTGTTTTGTATTTTGACTGGATGCCTATAAATCAGCATGTCTGGGATTCTTTAGAGGATCAGCTGACAGGCAGTTTCATTTCCTGTTTGTATGTTTGGCTTGGGATAGTTATCCTTCCTTTGTAATTATTTTGGTTTTACATGCAATTATTTCTGTACTTCCTTATTTTAGCACATTGCTGATACTTTTAACTTCGCGCCTGTTCTAGGTAGCTCTTTCCTGGAGAATCTGGAATCAAAAAGGATCGGACATGGCACTTGGTGCCATGGTTTAGTAGAATAGAATAGAATAGAATAGAATAGAATAGAATAGAATAGACCAGGTTAAAAGACCTTCAAGATCATTGCGTCCAACCCATCAACCAATCCAACCCACCCAAACAACTAGACCATGGCACCAAACACCCCATCAAGTCTCCTCCTGAACACCTCCAATGACGGTGACTCCACCACGTCTACGGGTAGCCGATCCCAATGGGCAATCACTCTCTGTATAGAACTTCTTCCTAACATCCAGCCTAAACCTGCCTGGCACAGCCTGAGACTGTGTCCTCTTGTTCTGGTGCTGGCTGCCTGGAGAAGAGACCAACCTCTGCCTGGCTACAACCTCCCTTCAGGTAGTTGTTAGAGAGCAAGAAGGTCACCCCTGAGTCTCCTCCTCTCCAGGCTAAGCAACCCCAGCTCCCTCAGCCTCTCCTCATAGGGCTTGTGTTCCAAACCCCTCACCAACTTCGTTGCCCTTCTCTGGACAAATTAGTAGTCATGAGGTGTTGGGTGGCAGGTTGGACTTGATGATCTTTGAGGTCTTTTCCAGCCTTACTGATTCAATGATAATGATTCTTTACAAAGGATAGAATTCACTCATTCTGCAACATTAGCCTTACAATATTTTATCTTTTTAATTAAACAAACAAACAAAAAGCCTTTGAGGGGCCTCTGCAGAAATCTTCCAGATAACTGCCAAGGTTGAGCTATTTTGGTTGTGTGATTAAAAACCGCCTTTTCCCTGATTTAAAAAACAGGTTTGCTTCTTTCACACAATTTGATGCAAACATTACAGCCTGTCTTGGGTGCTTCTCAAAAGCAACTCCTTGAATGGGTTTAATCAGTTGTACTAGAGAGAGCAGGGATATCTGCTTTTAGTTCTCCCCAGTGCACCCTTTTAACGCTCAAAGACCTCACTGTAGTATAATGGCATGAGATTGAACACATCCAAGTGCTGCGTTCTGCACATTGGCCACGGCAACCCCATGCAGTGCTACAGGCTGGGGTCAGAGTGGCTGGAGAGCAGCCCAGCAGAGAGGGACCTGGGGGTGCTGGTTGATTGTAGGCTGAACATGAGCCTGCAGTGTGCCCAGGTGGCCAAGAGGGCCAATGGCATCCTGGCCTGCATCAGGAGGAGTGTGGCCAGCAGGAGCAGGGAGGTCCTTCTGCCCCTGTACACTGCACTGGTTAGGCCACACCTTGAGTCCTGTGTCCAGTTCTGGGCCCCTCAGTTTAGGAAAGATGTTGAGTTGCTGGAAGGTGTCCAGAGAAAGGCAACAAAACTGGGGAGGGGTTTGGAGCACAGCCCTGTGAGGAGAGGCTGAGGGAGCTGGGGTTGCTTAGCCTGCAGAAGAGGAGACTCAGGGGCGACCTTCTTGCTCTCTACAACTACCTGAAGGGAGGTTGTGGACAGGTGGGGGTTGGTCTCTTCTCCCAGGCAGGCAGCACCAGAACAAGAGGACACAGTCTCAGGCTGTGCCAGGGGAGGTTTAAGCTGGATGTTAGGAAGAAGTTCTTTACAGAGGGAGTGATTGCCCATTGGAATGGGCTGCCCGGGGAGGTGGTGGAGTCGCCATCATTTGAGGTGTTCAGGAGGATACTTGATGGGGTGCTTGGTGCCATGGTTTAGTTGTTTGGATGGGTTGGATTGGTTGATAGGTTGGACACGATGATCTTGAAGGTCTCTTCTGACCTGGTGTATTGTATTTATTGTATTGTATATATCTTGGCTACTGCTGAGCTTTACAATCCATTTACTTTCATGTGGAAAGTAGGAAGATTCCTCTACAGAATCCCAGCGATGCGAGCTCTCAATGACAGCGTTCCTGCTTCCAACCTCATTCCTCTGTTATCTGATATTCTGCTGGAAGGGTTTGGGCAGGATTTTGCTCATGCTTTTCTTTTTGGCATATACTCTAGACGAAATAGCTTGGGTTTTTTTCCCCCTCTTCTAAGCCAAGGCAGGTCATGCTGGTATTAGGGCAAGATGCCAGTTTGGTGCTCTCCAGTCTGTTGAATTTCCACTTTGTAAACTTCAAAAACAGCTGAGTATTTCCTTCCTCTTTTTGTTTTTCCTTGTGACTTTCAGTTTTTCGAATATTCCTGTTGGTGACACGTGCAAAGGTGGAGTGGCTTTTAATCACAGCTCAGGCAAAGGGTGTGGCAGAACACAAAGGTTCCTGACGATACACCTAGCCATAAAAGAGAGCAGCATGCTCTTCTTATGCAGCGTTCTGATATATTTAGTGGTTTGCACTTGTGTGATTCTTGTCCTTGTGAGACCCTGGGGAAAATGTAATGGCACGAAGCACAAATTCCCTACCTGGATTTCTGTCAGCCTTCAGTAAGAAATCCAGCAGAACGGTGAATAGGAAGTTTCTCAACAGCAGAACTGATTTTCACACATAGCTATATGTGAGATAAGAAACTTGTATCTGGGAGTTTGAAACACACACACACACACTAAGATAAGATCCAGACCAAGTGCAGGGAACTGTGCAGTTTGACCAGTGGCTACCCCTAAGTTTCCACACCGTTCAATTTACTGGCCAGGCCATCATCTGTGCTTAAAAGGGAGGCAATTACTTCAGAGCAGCTGAAACTCACATTTTCAGATGCAGCTCTGGTTTGTGTTCTGTTCACTGTTCCTACTTATTTCTGCATGCTGCCATCTGGATTCTACTTCCTTTCTACTTCCTCATGGTTTGCAGTTTCCTAAGTTCCTGTACATATTTTTTGCATTATGAGCAATCAGCAATTTTTTTTTTCAGCTCCAGGAATAGAGCTCAGCACTTTTTCACTTTATTTTTAGTCCAAACCGTCTACTAGAGAACTTCAGTTTGCTCGCGTCTAGCCTTCTGAGGCAGCTGACTCTGAGACCTGCCTGGCAGATGGCTCAATCCCTTTCTGAAAGCTAAGTGAGAATGGCTCTTTGTTTCTAAAAGACCAGCTGGTTGCAGATGCTCCAATACGGCCGATACGTGAAGGTGTGTCTGCGATCGTTGCCCGCGGGCCTCAGCATTTCCCACGCTAATCAAGATAAGACACTCCATTCGCTCCCAGTTGGCTTATATTGGGTTTGTTTGGCAATATAATAGAGTATCTCAATTTGAAAGGACATAGACTACCATCTAGTCTAACTGCCTGAACAATTAAAGGCAGATATCAAGTTAAAGCATGTTGCTAATGCCATTGTTCCAATGCTTCTTAAATACAGACCGGCTTGGGGCATTGACCATTTCTCTAGGAAGACTGTTGCAGTGTTTGCTCAGCCCTTCGGTGAAGAAACGCTTCCTAACTCCCATTCTAAACCCCCTTCGGCGCAGCTTTGAACCAATCCCACGCATCTTATCGCTGGATTCTAGGAGGAAGAGGCCAGCAATTCTCTATCCGCTTTTCCTCCTCAAGAATCTGTAGGAGGTCGCCCCTCGGCTCCTGTCTCTCCAAACCGGACAAAAGCAGAATCCAGAGTCGCTCTCCACAGGTGGTTTTTGTTGCTGGTTGGATTTGTTTGTGTTGCTTTTGGTGAGTTTTGTTTTCTCCAAGTTACGATTTAGCTGTTTGCTTTTGCTGTGTTTATGTTTGTGGCGCGGCGCCCGAAGGCTGCCCTTGGGTTCCCGGTGAGGCGGGCTGCGGGACTCACCCCGGCCCGGCGCGGGCCGCCCCTCGCCGCGGCTGTGGGCGGGACCCCTCGCCGCTGGGCAGCACCTCCCTCCCGCGGGCGGAGCTCCGCTCCCCAGCGCCGGGAGAGCGGGGTGCCGGGCGGCCGGCGCTGCTGCTTCAGCGGCGGAAGCCGCGGTGAACCCCAGCGGGCAGGAGTGCGAGGACCTGGGTGCTGCGGGTGCCGGTAGGTCCGGGGAGTCGAGGCTCCGGGGCCGGGCGAGAGGTCGGTCGGCTGGCGTCTCTCAGGGCGCACGGTGCGCGTTCCTGGGCCGGCAGGCGTTCGGGCGGCGGAGCGTCTCTCTGCCTGGCTCCGCGTTAAAGGCTTCCCCGAGCTGTGTGTGAAAGGGAGGCGGCTGCCCAGCGCCGTGCCGGGAGGACGACGCCGGGTTTTGTCCATCGCCTGTACCTTTCCCTGGCTGGCCCCAGTGGGGAGAGCAGCTGCGATGGAGCCGGAGCGCGGGGGCTTCATTGCTGCCGAGTCGGCGGTGTCTCTTTCCTTTACAACAAACTGTGGGGTCAATACCTTCTTCTTCAGCCTTTGTTAGGCATTCCACTTGCGTTGTATGTATTTAAACAAAAATCTAGGCTCTGTCTAACACAGATTTCCATTCTTGCTGACCTCGCTCTTGGTAAGCTCATCAGCAGGCTCAAGACAGTCCCAGAGTATTAAGTGCAGAGTCTGCAAAACACATGATGTGCTGATGATTGTAATTCTTTGTTGCTTCCAGGTACTTAATAACAACAAAGCATGATCGTTTTCCCACCATGTCTCTCGGGGCAGTAACTCTAGCCAGCTACAGCGGAACAGAAAGCTTCAAGCACCCCTGCTCCAAAGAGGTAAGGGGAGGAGGGCATCTAAAGGTGGTGTCAGCGTGTTCGTTAGCTGGGCAACAAGTGGGGGAGGTGCCACGGACATGACTTCTTTCAGAAAATAGCTTTTCGTTATTAGTGGTTGCAGTAAATATCTTTAAGTGCTGACGGTTCCATTGCAGAGCTAACTTTTGAAATACAGCCCCAGCGCTGGGGGGGTGGGGCTGACTCATTTATGCTATGAAGGATGTCAGAGTGGTTTTTATTGGCTATGACAACATGCTTTGGTACCTCCGTGCATCTCTCTCCTGCCATATTTGCTTCTAAGTGCTCTTTAATTGCATGCTATATATATAATTTATTTGTTTGCTGTAGCGTGGTAGTTAAATCCTAAAGGAGCTCTTTCCCCAGTCTGTGATACAGCTGAAATTGTAATATCTGGAAGGTAAATGGAACTATTTTGTCAGAATCCTCAGAGCACCAGGCTGCTTCTGCTAAGAGATGGGAGAGTTCGTTGAGAAAAAGAGTAAATCTTAACACTTAGCACTCAGTATTTACTCCTGTGCTCACCCCAGCATCAGGCAGCTGTGATGCTTGCCTGCTAAGCTGCAGATCTGAAATGTTACTCTTCAGTGAAAAGGGAAATTCTTTCTGGGCTTTAATTTCTTCTGCTTTCCGTAAGTCTGAAGCGTATCTGGTCTAGATCTGTTCTGAGTCACCTTGTTCTCCCATGGGACCATGTGGGGAACATAGAAGTCAGCACAGGGTGTCTGGCACACCTCTTCTCTTTGTATGGGATCACAGAGTGCAAGAGGCATGCTGAGGATGCTTCTGTGTGGAGACATCCTGTTGATGTCTTGTGAGTGGGGAAAAGACATGAGAGATGCCTTGGTTAAGTGCCTTTTCATGATGCATCTGTTGGAGCTGGGCACCCCTTTGCTTTCCCTGGTCTGCAGGTCCAAGACATATGTGAAGCAGTGGAGAGGGAGCAGGAGACAAATATGTGACCCTCACAAGTGATTTTTGCGTGTGGGGAGGAGACCTGTTGCTTTGCCAGCCTTAGTGTATCTTACTGCCTAGCTGGAATTCACCCTTTGGTGTCCCTGCTAAACTGCTTGCCCTTGTTTGGCTTACACTGGTCTGACAATCCAGCCTTAGTGTATCTTACTGCCTAGCTGGAATTCCCCCTTTGGTGTCCCTGCTAAACTGCTTGCCCTGGTTCAGCTTACACTGGTCTGACAATATGGTAAACCC
>JAAWVA010001431.1:0-10035 GCA_015227895.2 Colaptes auratus
TTTGAGCTGAATTCTGGAGATTCTGGGGGTCATTTCTTGAGTTTTGGGATGATTTCTTGAGATACCCTTTTTTTGGTTTGGAGTCATTTCAAGGGGTTTGAGGTAATTGAGGCTTTGGGGTGAGTTCTTGAGCTTTTGGGGCAATTTCCTCACCTCTTGGGGGAGTTGACTGGATTTGGGGGGCAGCGTCTTGAGTTTTGGGATTACTGCTTGGAATTCTGCAGTAAATTTTGTGATTGTTTGGGGTAATTGATTGAGCTTTGGGGCCATTTCCTGGATTTTGGGGGTCAGTTCTTGTGTGTCAGGTGAATTTGCTGGTACCTGTGGGGAATTTCATGAGATTTGGGGTTATTTCTTGGAGTTTGGAGGTGAAAAACTTGATGTTTAAGGGAATTCTTGAGGTTTGGGAGTCACTCTTCAATTTTGGGGGGGTGGTTACTTCTTGAGTTTTGGAGGTTCTTGGGATTTGGAGTAACTTCTTGGCGTTTTGGGGTCATTTCTTGAGGATTTGGGGCAAATTGTTGAATCCCTGGGGGCCGTTTCTTGTTATTGTGAGGTTATTTCTGGGGAATTTGGAGTAAAGCCTTGGATTTGGGGGCAACAGCTCAAGTCTTGGGGGCAATTTCTTGTGCTTCAGGATTAATTTTGTTGATTTTTGGGGTCATTTCCTGGGGTTTTGGGGTAAGATCATGAAGTTTGGGGACATTACCTTAAGTTTTAAGAGCAATTTGTTGGGGGCTGGGGCAGTGGCTTGCGTTTTGGGGCTTATTCTGTTGATCTGGGACAATTGCTTGAGGCTTTGGGATTTATTTCCTTGGTTTTTGGGGGGTCATCTCATGGGATTTTGGGGTGATGTCTTGAGGTTTGGGGGCAATATCTTAAGTTTGAGGAGCAATAGCTCGAGTTTTGGAGCTTTTTGTTGTTGCTTTGGGGCAATTGCTCGAGGTTTTGGGGCCAGTGATTTGGGCTTGGGGCAGTTTTGTGACTTTTGGGGCATACTTTGTTGATTTAGGGGCAATTTGTTGGAATTTGGGGGCAATTTCTTGAGGTCTTAGGGTTAATTCTTAGAGGGTGGGACCATTTCTTGAGGATCTAGGGTTAATTCTTGGGATTTGAGGGCAGTTTATTGACTTTTGGGGCTTACTTTGTTGATTTGTGGGCAATTTCTTGGATTTTGGGCGCAATTTCTGGAGGTTTTAGGGTTAATTCTTGAGGGTTGGGACCATTTCTTGAGGATCTAGGGTTAATTCTTGGGATTTGAGGGCAGTGTCTTGACTTTTGGGGCTTATTTTGTTGATTTGGGAGTAGTTTATTGGAGTTTTGGAGCTATTTCTTGAGCTTTGGGGATTACTTCTTGGGTGTAGGGGGCAGTTCCTTGAAGCTTCTTGGCAATTTCCTGGGGTTGAGGTTTTAGGGCAGTGGAGGGGGGGGGCACAGTTTTGGGGTTTTGGGGGGCAATTTCTTGAAGGTTTGGGACATTTTCTTGGGGGGTTGGGGCAATTTATTGGACTTTGGGGGCAATTTTATTGGGGTTTGGGGCAATTTCGTGGGGGTTGGGGTTATTTTGGGGGGTTGGGGCTTACTTCTGGAATTTGGGGCGGGGAGGAGGGGTGTGGGTAATTTCCTGGGAGGGTTTTTTGAGGCTCTGCCAGAATTTGCTGCTCTCTCAGTCCATCAGGTAGAAGAAACACGTCCAAAAAAAAAAATAAACAACCCCAAAATCATATCCTCCCCACCCCCAAAAAAACCCCACCCAAACCAAAACCAAATTCCAAAACCCATCTCTGTACAAAAGTTATTGTCTATTTTTTTTTAACCATTTCCCCTCTTTTTTTTTTTTTAATATTTTTCTTTCTTTTTTTTTTTTCTTCTATTGCATTTGGAGGGTGAAGGGGGGAGGGGGGGGAGGAGGGGGGAGGCAAAAATCAACCAAAAAGAAAAAGAAAAGAGAGACAAAATCCCCCCCCCCCCCTCAACACCACCCCATCCCCTCCCCCCCCCTCCCCCCCCCCCAAAAAAAAAAACAACCCTAAAATCAAGTCATATTTGGGTCTCCTGCACCTTGTCCTTAGGGTGGGTTTGGATTATATAGGGAGGCTCGGCCAGAGTTGTCCCGGGGGGGTGCAAAGAGTTGCCCAAACTGTTCTCTGTCCAGTGAGCCCCGTGGCCCCCCGCTTTGTAGGTGTTGAAGTTCATGTGGTCATGGAGGGTGGGCAACACCTCACCTGAGCTACCACCGCCGCCGCCGGCCGCCGCCGCCGAAGAGGCGTTGGTGGCGGTGCTGGCGGCAGCGGCGGGTGGGATGTCCTCATCCACCTGGATGATCTCCACCGTCCTGGCGGCCGTGACGGTGCTGCGCTGTTGGTGCCTCTTGCGGAGCTTGTAGAAGACGATCAGCATGGCGGCGGCCAAGAGGGTGACGGCCACGAAGCAGCCGATGATGATCTTGGTGGTCTTCATCACCTCGTCCAAGCTGGTTTGCATCTTGTCGGTTGAGTCGGCGGTGGGGACGGCCACCTGCTTTGGGGTCCTGGTGGTCTGGACCAGGACGGTGGTGGTGGTGGTGTAAGCCGGTTGGTAGCCGGTGGAGGTGGTGGGAACCGGCTTGCCGAACTTGGGGGAGATCTCCTCCGGGGAGACCTCGGTGGTCTCCACCGTGACGGTGGTGAAGAAGCTGTAGTTGGAGGTGTTGAGCTCGGCGGTGCTCACGTTGAGGTAAGCCGAGGCGTTGGAGTTGCCGGCCACGTTGGTCACCATGCAGGTGTAGAGCCCCGTGTCCGTCAGCAGGACCTGGGAGAAGTTCAAGGTCCCGTCGTTGAGGACGGAGAGCCGGGGGTGGTTGGAAGCGTGGCTCAGCACCGTCCCGTTGGGCAGCAGCCACCTGACCGAAGACATGGAAGGGGTCCGGCACTTGAGCTCCGCCACCCTCCCCTCGGAGATGTTGAGGTCCGTGGGAGCGTCCATGATGAAGGGCGCCGAGCACTGGAAGGCAGTCTGGTCCACCTCCACCAGGAACCTGCCCCGCATGTGGAGCGGGGCATGGCAGCGCCCGCAGCAGGTGGAGTTGGTGGGGATGTACTCCCGGAGCCACCAAGACAGCCACAGGATGTCGCAGTCGCAGTCCCAGGGGTTGTGGTGCAGGTGGAGCTCCACCAAGTACCTCAAGGGAGCGAAGAGGTCGGGGGTAAGGAGGAGAGGTTGTTGTGGGCCAGGTTGAGCTCCACCAAGGCCGTCAGGTCGTCGAAGGCGTTCCTCTCGATCAGGTTGATCTGGGAGTTCATGATCCAGAGCTTCTTGAGGGACTTGAGGCCGTGGAAGGAGCCGGGTTTGATCTCGGGGAAGTGGTTACCCGACATCTCCAGCTCCTCCAGGCCCACCAGGGGGGTCAAGTTGGGCATGTCCTTGATGTTGCACATCCCCAGGTTCAGGTACTTGAGGTTGTACAAGCCTTCGAAAGCCCCTTCTGAGATGTACTCCAACTTCTTCAGCTCCCCCAGGTCCAACCTCATGAGGGAGGGCACCCGGTTGAAGGCGTAGGAGGGGATGCTCTCGATGGGGTTGTTCCTCAGCCACAGCTCCCTCAGCTTGGAAAGGTACTCGAAAGCGCCACTGGGGATGACGGTCAACCAGTTATCAAAGAGCTCCAAGGTGTTGAGGCTGGCTAAGCCGTTGAAGGCCCCAACTTCTATCTGCCTGATGGAGTTCCTCCCCAGCTGGAGGACCTCCAGGTGGTGCAAGTGCCGGAAGGTGTCCGCTTGGATCAGCTGGATGTTGTTCTCCATCAAGTTGAGATAGCGGGTGTTGGAGGGGATGCCGGGGGGCACCTCGGCCAGGCCCCGCCGGTTTACACACCACCTTGCTGAACTGGTTGGTGCAGGAGCAGACGGACGGACAGCTCTGAGGGCCCGGGGAGGCGGCGGCCACGTAGAAGATCCAAGCGTGGACGGTCAAGTAGGAAACCAAAGCTGCTCTCCACGCCCGGTGACGACTCGGCCAAGGTTGATGATGGTGGTGATGATGATGATGATGGTGGTGGTGGTGGTCGAACTGGTGATACTGGTGCTGCTGCTGCTGGTGGTGGTGCAGAGTTACCTGCCACAAGAGCTTCATGATGTGGCACGATCATCATTCACCATCATCTGGGGGAGGTTTGGGGTTGGGGGTTGGTTGGAGTTTGGGGGGAGGGCGTGTGGAGAAGGAAGAAGCAGGTTTGGGGGTGTCCTGTTGGGGGGGGGGGGTGTGTGTCCCCACGCCACCGACCATCAACCACCAGTACTGCCCCTTAGCACCACCACCACCTTTCTTCTGGTTCTGGCTTGGTCAAAGGTGGAGGGGGCTGGGGGCTGGTTTTGAGATGGGGGTGGTGGTGGTGGTTTTGAGTCAGGGGGATGATTTTGGGGGAGTAGGGGGGGTTGGTTTTAAGAGGGGGGGCCTGGTTTGAGGAGGTTGGGGGAGGGTCACCAAGAATGAGAAGAAAAAAGGGGTTAGGCTAGCCCCCCCCCCCTTAAAAGACCAACAGTAGGTGATGGGGGAGGGGTGTAAGGAAACCCCCTCCCCCCCGAAAAATTAATCAAAGTGGCACCTACCTGAGGGGGGGTTGAAAGTGGGGGGGCAGGGGAGGTTAGGTCCAGTATAAAAATGAGGCAAAAAAAAAAAAAAAAAAAGAAAATGGCTCCTGGAGGCTGCAGGGGGGAAAGTACAAGGGGGGTAAGGGGGGGGGGAGGAGGTTTGGGGGTGTAAGGGACAAAAATTGGGGGGGGAGGGGGGCTCCGCTAAGCAGGGGCCCTGCAGCCCCCCGGAGCTGTCAGCCCCGCCGGGCACCTGGGGTGGCAGCTCCGGCCGTGGGGCAGAGCCGGGGGGGCAGGAGGGACCAGCATGGCTGGTGGGGGGGATACTGGGGAGGGAATGGAAGGGACTGGGGAGGGGGGAAAGGGGAAGAGGGGGGGGGGGGCGGGAAGTGGAGGGGAAAATGGGGTTAAAGTTGGGGTGGGAGTGGAAATGAAGGGAGAAATGGGAATAAAAATGAAAAATTCAGATTAAAAAGTTAAAATTAGATAAAATAGAAAAATAAGAGGGGGGAAGAAGGGGGGGAAAAAGGGGTCAACAAAAGGGGGAAATAAAGCAAGAAAAAGAAAATGAAAACAAATAGGGAGACAGAAAATTAAGATGAAAATTAAAAAAGGGAAACCAAGGGAAAAGGGAAAATAGGATAAAAGTGGGAAAGAAAATGAGAAGAGAAATAAGGGGGAAAGGGAAGGGAAGGAAAAAGAAGAATGAGGGGAGGATGAAAATAAATAGGGGAAAAGAAATATAGAAAGAAAGGGGAATAAAAGGAGGGGGGATAGAAAGAAAAATGGACTAAAATAGAGGGGAAATGGGGTTAAAAAGGAAAGAAAAGGGAAAATAGAGGCAGTGAAAAGGGGCAGTTAAATAAAAATAAAAGGGGAAAGAAAAGTTGAAAAAACAGAGGGGGGAGGGAAAAAATGAAGGGGGGAAAAAGAGAGAAAAATAAAAATAAGGCAGAAATGGGAATAGAGGGGACTGGAAATGGGGGAGGAAGGGGAAAATGGGAATAGAGGGGGAAGAAAATGAAAAGGGAAAGAAAATAGAGGGGAGGTAAAAGGTAAGGGAGGATAAAATAAAGGGAAAGCAAAGGGGAGAGAAAATAAAAGGGAAAATAAAATAAAGGGAAGGAAAAAAGAGCTAAGAGGGGAAATGGGGGTAAAAATAAAGGGAAAATAAGAAAAAGGGGAAATGGGGGGGGGAAGGGAAAAGAAAAGATAAAAAGGAAAAGGGGAAAAAAGGCAAAGTGAAAGGGGGGGAAAGGAAAAAGGAAGGGGGGGAATAAATATTAAAGATGAAAATTTCTTTAAAAAAGGGAAAAAAGAAGAAAAAATGTGACCAAAAAAAAAGGAATAAAAGGTTAAAAATTAAAAGGAAAAGGAGAAAAAAAAAGGAAAATAAAAATAAAAGCGGGGGGGGGGTAGGGGAAAGGGAAGGGGAAGGGGGGGGGGGGAGTAACAAAAAAAAAAATCAAATTAAGGCAGGGAAAAAAAAAAAAAAACCCGGCTCTAAAAATAGCCCCAAAGGGCAAGAAAGAAAAATGCAGGTAAAAAAGCAGCGGATTTCCAACCTCCAAACCCACCCCCCCCAAAATCGCCACCAAAACCAGGGACCCCCTCCCAAAAAAAAAAAGAACAAGAAAAAAAAAAGAAGAGAAAAAAGAAAAATAAAACCCGCGGAAAAAACCGCGGAGCGAAGCAAGCCCCCCCCCCGACACACACCCTCCCCCGCCCCCCTTTTTCTTTAGCGCAGGGAATTCAAGCTGGGGGGGAGGGGGGGGGGTCCGAGGTGGGATTTTAGGATTTGAGGTGAAGGTTTAAGGGAGAGGTGGGGGTGGGGGTGGGGGGGTCCCCGAATCCAACAACCCCCCCTTTTTTTTTTTTTTCCCGCGTTGTTTTGCGCGTCCCGCGGATCTCTCGCCTCCTCCTCCTCCTCCTCCTCCTCCTTCTCCTCCTCCTCCTCCTCCTCTTTTTTCAGCAGCGGGGGGGGGTGTTGCTGGTGCCGGCGATGATGATGATGATGGTGGTGGTGGTGGCGGCAGTGATGTCGCCGGGCATGGTCCGTCGTAAGGGGCGGGAGGGTGGGGGGAAGGGGGGGGGGGTGTTATAATAAGGGAAGTAAAGGGAGAGGAAGGGGGGGGGGAGGACACCCCGCGGAAATGTTCCGCGGGGCGCGGAACGAAGAGAAAGAAGCAGCAGCAGCAAGCGGCGGCGGCAGCGGCAGCCGCGCAGGCGGCTCTCGCATCCTTTTGTCCTTCACTTGCCAGTGCCGAGGAATTGCTGACGCATCGCGATGCTCAGCACCCAGCACCCCCCCCTTAAAACCTTAACCCCCCCCTTTTGAAAGTCCCCCCCTCCCGTCCCCCCGTCCCCCCCCAGATTTCACCAGAGGGTGTCTAAACCACCACCATCACCCCCCTTCTTCCACCCTGCTTAATGCCCCCAACCCAATCTGTTTGATGGCTTTAAGGAGCTTCCTCCTCCTCCTCCTCCTCTTCCTCCTGTTTTAATTTGGGGGGGGGGAGCTTTGAAAAGCTGCCCCCCCCCCCCTTCAAACTCCCTCCCCCCCCAATTTTATCAGAGGGTTTCAAAACCCCCCTTCCACCCCAAGCACTTAATACCCCCAACCCAATCTGTTAGCTGGCTTTAAGGAGCTTCCTCCTCCTCCTCTTCCTCCTATTTTAATTTGGGGGGGGCGTGTGTCTTTAAAAAGCTTCCCCCTCCCTTCAAACTCCCCCCCCCCCACGAAGTCCCCCCCCCACTATTGTGCAGAGGGCTTCCCCCAACCCCTTAATACCCCAAACCCAATCTGTTTGATGACTTTAATGAGCTTCCTCCTCCTCTTCCTCCTATTTTAATTGGGGGGGTGGGGGGGTTATGTGCCTTTAAAAAGCTTCTCCCTCCCTTCAAACTCCCCCCCCAAAAAAACCAAACCCTCCCCCCTATTTTACCAGAGGGCTTCCCCCACCCTCTTAATACCCCAAACCCAATCTATTTGATGGCTTTAATGAGCTTCCTCTTCCTCCTATTTTAATTTGGGGGTGTTTGGGGGGTGTGTGTGTGTGTTAGAAAGCTTTCCCCCACCCTTCAAATCTCCCCCCAACCCAAATCTCCCCTCCCCCCCGTTTTTACCAGAGAGCTTCCCCCAACCCTTTAATCCCTCCAACCCCTTAATCCCCCCAACCCAATCTATTTGATGGCTTTAATGAGCTTCCTCCTCCTCCTCTTCTTCCTCTGCCCAGTTTGAGATGTGGTACCCAGATAGGGATGTGGTGCCCAGATAGGGATGTGGTGCCCACAGTGGGAGATGGTGCCCATGGAGCTGATTTTGGTGCCCATGGAGCAGAGTTGGGTGCCCATGGAGCAGAGTTGGGTGCCCATGGAGCAGATCCAGGTGCCCATGGAATTTAGTTGCATGCCCATGGAGCAGAGTTGGGTGCCCATGGAGCAGGCTTGGCTGCCCATGAAGCAGAGTTGGGAGCCCATGGGGCAGATCCAGGTGCTCATGGAGCTTAGTTCATTGCCCATGGAGCAGAGTTGGGTGCCCATGGAGCAGGCTTGGGTGCCTATGGAGCAGATCCAGGTGCCCATGGAGCAGGCTTGGGTGCCCATGGAGCTTAGTCGCATGCCCATGGAGCACAGCTGGGTGCCAGTCTTGCCCAAGCCACCTCCACCCACCTGGGCCCACCATGCCCAGAGCTTCTTTTTGTGCCTTGGTGAAGCTTTGGAGCGGCCCCAGTGAAGAGACGAAGCTGGGTGGATGGGGGGAGCTAGAGCTGGGCAAGGCTGCCAGGCCGTTGATGCCCTGCCCTGTCGGTTGCCCACAGGTGGAGGTGGAGGTGGAGAGCATGGACAAGGCTGGGAACTTCATCGGGTGGCTGCACATTGAGGGGGTCAACCTGTCGGTGGCATTGGTGGAACATGCCCTCTCCAAGGTCCACTTCACTGCTGAGAGGAGCTCCTACTACAAGGCCCTGCTGGCTGCAGAGGAGGCTGCCAAGCAGAAGAAGGAGAAGGTGACCCCTGGCAGGATGGTCCCCCAAGGAGGGCCCCACCTTGAGGAGTGTCTCCACCCCAAGAGATGTCCCACCCTGGGGATGTCCCCATGTCTAGAGACATCTTCACCCTGAGGGATGGCCCCATGTCTAGAGATGTCCCACCCGGGGATGTCCCCATGTCTAGAGACATCTTCACCCTGAGGGATGTCCCCATGTCTAGAGATGTCCCACCCTGGGGATGTCCCCATGTCTAGAGACATCTTCACCCTGAGGGATGTCCCCATGTCTAGAGATGTCCCACCCTGGGGATGTCCCCATGTCTAGAGACGTCTTCACCCTGAGGGATGTCCCCATGTCTAGAGATGTCCCACCCTGGAGATGTGTGACCACCCCATGTCTAGGTCTTCCACGTTTCCCTGAGGGATGTCCCCATGTCTAGAGATGTCCCACCCTGGGGATGTCCCCATGTCTAGAGACGTCTTCACCCCGGAGATGTTCCAACTTGAGGGATGTCTCCCCGGCCAAGGGATGTCCCCACCCCAAGGCCCATGGAATGCAACAGCAGCCTTCTGGAGACCAAAGCTTCTCCTCCCATCTTGCCGATGGCATCAGCCATGGCTTTGAGGTCCTTTAACCAACCTGTGGTGTCCCACCCCGCCCAGGTCTGGTCCCACTACGAGGAGACCCCGGTGGAGGAGGTGGTGCATGTGCTGGAGGAGAAGGAGCGCACGGCCAACTACAAACCTGTCTTCGTGACGGAGATCACGGATGACCTTCACTTCTACGTCCAGGACGTGGAGACAGGTGGGGTGGACATCCCTGCAGGGGGTCTTCTGGAGCCAGGGAGAGCCACCAAGGCCACCAGAAGTGGGTTCTGGATCCACCCCTTTCTTCTGCAGGAGCCCAGCTGGAGAAGCTGATGGAGAACATGCGCACGGAGGTGGGCAACCACCCCCCCGTTGAAGGGTCCTACTCCCCGCGCCGCGGAGACTTCTGCATCGCCAAGTTTGTGGATGGAGAGTGGTGAGGATGAGGAGGGCCTGCACCACCTCAGCACCATCCTGAAGGGTGTAAGGTGGTGGTGAACCCACGTCTTGTGTGGGTTTTGGGGTGATACCTTCTTCTCTCTTGTCCTGCAGGTACCGGGCCAGGGTGGAGAAGGTGGAGTCGGCTTCCAAAGTTCATATCTTCTACATTGACTATGGCAATGTGAGTGGTCACTATCCTCCATCCCATCCATCCATCCATCCCTCTGTTCTGGAGCCCCATCAAGATGTGTCCTCCCAATCCCAGCACCATGAAGCCCACCATGAAGTGTCCATCACCCTTGGTGCCCTCCCAACCCCAGCACCAAGAAACTCACCACATATGCCCATCACCCTTGAGTTTCATCTCAGCCCTGTTATCCAGAAGCCCATCATGGGGTGTCAATTGCCCTTGGGTGCCCCAGAACCCCATCACCATGAAGCCCATCA
>JAAWVA010001432.1:0-10035 GCA_015227895.2 Colaptes auratus
GCTGCCCCTGCTCTGGCAGGGGCTTGGCCTGGGTGAGCTCCAGAGATCCCTGTGGCGGATGTCCCTCCCTGGCGGCGCTCCAGGCTGGGTGAGGGGCGCAGTGCAGCCGGGGGGTGTCGGCGGGCAGGGCGGGGAGGGGGCAGCCTGCTGTGCTCCCTGGGGGCTGACAGCCTTGCTCTGCTCTGCTCTGCTCTGCTCTGCTCTGCAGGTCAGGCCTCGTCCTTCACGCAGCAGCCGCAGGACCAGGTGGTGGTGGCGGGGCAGGCCGCGACCCTGCTCTGCGCCATCCCGCAGTACAACGGCGTCGTGCTCTGGATCAAGGACGGGCTGGCCCTCGGCGTGGGCAGGGACCTCTCCAGTAAGTCACCCTCCCCCCCCCTGCCCCTGCCCAGCAGCCCAGGCCTGACCCTGCCCTGCTGGGAAGGCCTCCTGCCCTGGCAGGGGTCCCAAAGCTCGGAAGGGGCTGCCCAGGGCAGAGCTGCAGTCTCCCTCCCTGGGGGGGTTGCAGCCCCGTGTGGAGCTGGTGCTGAGGGACGGGTGCTGAGCCTTGGGTGCTGGGTGGAGGGCTGGGCTGGGGCAGCTTGGAGGGCTCTGCCAGCTGGATCACAGAACCAGAGAACCAGGAATGGGTTGGGTTGGGGTTGGAAGGGAGCTCCAGAGGTCACCCAGGCCAAGCCCCTGCAGGCACTGACCTGGCACAGGCTGCCCAGGGGGCTGGCTGAGGCTCCACCCCTGGAGACACTCAAGGTCCAACTTGATGTGGCCCTGAGCAATCTGCTCCAGTTGGGCAAGATGACCTTGAAGGGTCTCTCTCATCCTAGAACCATAGAATGGTTTGGGCTGGAAGGGAGCTCCAGAGCTCACCCAGTGCAGCCCCTGCAGGCAGCAGGGACATCCCCACTGGAGCAGCCTGCCCAGAGCCCTCTCCAGCCTCACCTGGAAGAGCTCCAGGGATGGAGCCTCAACCACCTCCCTGGGCAGCCTGCTGCAGCCTTCCAGCAGCCTCCTGCTGCAGAGCTTGCTCCTCACCTCCAATCTCAATCTGCTCTGCTCTCATCCCAAACCATTGCCCCTGGTGCTGTCCCTGCAGGCCTTTGCCAACAGTCCCTCTGCAGCCTCCTTGTAGCCCTTCAGGTACTGGAAGGTTGCTCTGAGGTTGCTCTGCACAGCCCCAGCTCCCTCAGCCTGGCCCCACAGCAGAGCTGCTCCAACCCCCTGAGCATTCCCATGGCCTCCTCTGGAGCCTCTCCCTCAGCTCCAGTTCCCTCTGGTGTTGGGGCTCCAGAGCTGGCCCCAGCCCTGCAGGGGAGGTCTCCCCAGGGCAGAGCAGAGGGGCAGCTGGATGTATTCTGGGTCAAAGCACTTGGCTTGCTGCAGGTGTGACCTGACCCTCCCAAAGCTCTGGGGACTGAATGGCACATTCCCAAGGTGCAGGCTGAAGTGGTTTGTGAAGGTTGGAAGTGCCTCCTCTGACCTGCTCATACAACCCAGGCAAGCAAAGCAGGCAGGGCTCTGTGCCTGGGGGGAAGGCTCTGTGCCTGGGGGGAAGGCTCCTTGCAGCTGCTGGAGCACAGCAGCACCTGAGGCCTCCTCCAGCTGAGCTTTGGCAAATGACAGCCTGGTGATGAACTTCTGCAGGGCCAGAGGAGGCCACAGCAGGGCTGGCAGGGCTGGAAGCCCTCTGCTGGGAGCCAGGCTGAGAGACTTGGCCTTGGGCAGCCTGCAGAGGCTGTGGAGGCTCCAACCCTGGAGGTGTTCAGGGCCAGGATGAGACCTTGAGCAACCTGCTGGAGGAGAAGGTGACCCTGCCCAGGGCAGAGGGCTGGAACTGGATGATCTCAAAGGTCCCTTCCCACCCAACCCCTTGTAGGACTTTAATCAGAGGCAGCTCCATGGTTTTACCTTCCTGGATCATTCATCTCCCCTCCAAGACAGCTTCTGCCTGGGCTTCCCCAGCCTCCCATGGCTTTGGTGACTTGCAGGCTGAGAGACTTGGCCTTGGGGAGGAGAAGGCTCCAGGGACAACCTCCTGGTGGCCTCCCAGGCCCTGCAGCAAGCTGGGCACAGAGGCTGGAGCAGGGCCTGTTGGACCAGGCCAAGGGGGGATGGTTTGGAAGGCCAAGAGGCAGCTTGAGAGTGGAGAGAAGGAGAAAGGGTTGAGGCTGAGGCTGGGGAGAGCCTGGCCCAGGCTGCCCAGAGAGGTGGAGCTGCCCCATGGCTGGCACCAGGGCAGCTCAGGTTGCTTGGGGCTGGGAGCAGCCTGCTGTGCTTGGGGATGTCCCTGGGGGTTGTTTTGGATGAGCTGGAAAGGTCCTTCCCAACCAAACCAGTTTGTGACTCTCTGATGCCTCAGCCTTGCCTTCACCCAGTGTCCCTCCATGCACAGGGACTGAGGGTTTGCTGCTCCTGGGGAAGGCTCTGGAGCAGCAGAGGAGCAGTGCTGCCCTGGGCTGGTGGCAGCTTTCTGCCAAATGTCCTTTTCTAGTCCAATATTTCACCTAAAATTGTTGTGGTTGAGAGAGATCTTCAGCAGCCAACTGAACAGCTCCAGTGGAGCTGCACTCCCAGAGCTGCACACAGGCAGAAGTCTCCCTCAGCCTCAACCCCCCCAGCCCCCTCAGCTGCTCCTCCCCAGCCTCTGCTCCAGACCCTTCCCCAGCTCCCTTGCCCTTCCCTGGCCCAGCTCCAGCCTCTCAAGGTGCTGCTGGGAGCCAGGAGCCCAGCACTGAAGCCAGTCCTGACCTGGACTTAGGGAGAGGCCTTTCCTGAAAGCCTGGCAGTGCCCTGAGCCCTTCCAGGAGCTGAAGCCTCATCTGCATGAGCAGAGCAGAGCAGGGCACAGGGCACAGGAGACCTAAGAGGCTCTTCCTTCAACTCAGCAGACAGAAGTGCTGAGCCTGGAAGAGCTCCCAGCCCCAGCACTGCTGCTGAGCCACTGCCACTGCACCATGGCCTCAGCACCACAGCCTCAGGGCTTCCAAACCCCCCCAGGGCTGGGGACTGCACCTCTGCCCTGGGCAGCCTGGGCCAGGCCTGGACAACTCTCAAGGGGAAGGAATTGTTCCTCATATCCAACCTCAGCCTCCCCTGGCACAGCTTGAGGCTGTTTCCCCTCATCCTGTCACTTGCCTGGGAGCTGAGCCCAAGCCCCCCCTGGCTGCAGCCTCCTTGCAGGGAGCTGCAGAGAGCAAGGAGGTCTCCCTCAGCCTCCTCTGCTCCAGCCTCAACCCCCCAGCTCCCTCAGCTGCTCCTCCCCAGCCTTGCACTCCAGACCCTTCCCCAGCTCCCTTGCTCCTGTCTGGCCCTGCTCAAGTCAAGCAGCATCACTCAGAAACCAGGAGAGAATTGCTGTGCCTTGGTCCCCCTGGCTCTGCTCCTTCTCTAAAGAGCTTTTATCTTTTTGTCTCTCCCTGGTTTTTTCCCCCCAGCAATTAGTTACTCATTCTCAGACGTGCCTGAGCCAGCAGCCTCCTCTTCAGCTGCTTCTCAAAGCTCTGTGCCACCAATTCCAGACATAGGAGCAGCTGAGGGAGCTGGGGGTGTGCAGCAGAGGAGGCTGAGGGAGACCTCCTTGCTCTCTGCAGCTCCCTGCAAGGAGGCTGTGGTGGGGCTGGTGTGGCCCAAGGAACTAACAGGAGAAGAGGACCTGGCCTCAAGTTGCACCAGGGGAGGGTCAGGTTGGAGCTGAGGAACAATTTCTGTGCTGCCAGAGTGGTCAGGGCTGGCACAGGCTGCCCAGGGAGGTGGTGGAGTCCCCATGCCTGGGGGTGTTCCAGATCCCTGTGGCCATGGCACTGGGGCCATGGTTTGGGGCCCTGGTGGGGCTGGGTGGATGCTGGCCTGGATGAGCTCTGAAGGCTTTCCCAGCCTTAATGATTCTGTGCTGCTGTGACCTCTCCCCACAGGACCTCACCACACAGCTGGGTCACAGCAGCTCCACTCAAGTGTCTGTGCTTCCTTCCCCAGCTCCTTCTGAGCTCGTGGAGACCTGCAGTTCCCTCCCCAGCTTGGATGAGCTCTCTCTGCTGCTGGGCTGAGTGCTGAGGGCAGGGAGAAGCTGCCTGGCTCCTGGGGGGCTGCTGGGGATGCTGAACCCACACTCACTTAACCCCAGCATGGGGAGGGGTGGGGAGGGAGAGCATCCAGTCCAAGCCTGCCACCACCCAGCTCCTCTGGGAGCAGGGAGGACACAGGGAGCCCAGGCTGGGGCTGTCCCTGCCTGCCCCGGGAGGAGAGGACACAGGGAGGAAGGCTGCACCCTGCAGAGTGTCTGTGGAGGGCATGGGGCTGAGTGTGCAGAGGCAGAGAGCTGGGGGAGGCTGAGCCTGGATCCAGATCCCAGCATGGAGTGAGTGGGAAGGGACCCCTGGAGCTCACCCCTAAAGCAGGGCCCCCCCAGCAGCTTGCCCAGGGGGCACAGTGCCCAGGGGGGGTTGGAAGCTCTCCACACCAGCACACTCCACAACCTCTCTGGGCAGCCTGCTCCAGGCCTCCAGCAGCCTCCCAACAAACAACTTGCTCCTCCTCTTCACCTCCAACCTCCTGGCCTCCTCTCTCTGCCCACTGCCCCTTGGCCTGCCCCTGGCCACCACTCAGCAGAGCCTGGCCCCAGCCTCCTGCCCCCCAGGGGCCCTTCAGCTCTTGCTCAGCATTGCTCAGCTGCCCTCTGGGGCTGCTCTGCTGCAGCCTCTCAGCCCCAGGCCTCTCAGCCTTGGCTGCTGCCAGAGCTGCTCCAGGCCCCTCAGCAGCTTCCCAGCCTGCCCTGGACTCTCTCCAGCACTTCTCTGGCCCTCTGCAGCTGGGCAGCACACAGCTGCCCCCAGGGCTCCAGAGGTGGCCTCAGCAGGGCACAGCAGAGGGGCAGCACAGCCTCCCTTGCCCTGCTGCTGCCCACACTCTGCTCCATGCCCCCAGGCCCCCCTTGGCCTTCTTGGCCCCCAGGCCACCTTGCTGCTGCTGGGCAGCTTCTTGTCCCCCAGCACTGCCCAGCCTCTTGCCCCCTTCCCTGGTGACCCCTGTGCTGTGCCCTGCAGGTTACCCACGCTATCTGGTGGTAGGAGACCCACCTCTCTGGGGAGCACCACCTGAAGATCCTGCGGGCAGACCTGCAGGACGATGCAGTCTATGAGTGCCAGGCCATCCAGGCCGCCATCCGCTCCCGCCCGGCCAGGCTGACTGTTCTGGGTGAGTCTCTTCCCCCCCGCAGCCCCAGCACCACCTGCAGTTTCCTTTGGGGTTTTTTCATGTCCTCATGCCTATGGTGAAGCCTTTTGGGCAATGTTCTGTTGCTGGATGAACAGAAGTGGGAGGAAGAACTGGCTTGATGGCCAAAGAGTGGCTGTCCATGGGTCCATGGCCCAGGGGAGGCCAGGGACAAGCAGAGTCCCTCAGGGATCAGGCCTGGGCCCAGGCTTGTTCAACATCTCTGTGGGGGCCATGGGCAGTGGCACTGAGTGCAGCCTCAGCAAGGCTGCTGCTGACACCAAGCTGTGTGGTGCAGCAGACAGCTGGAGGGAAGGATCCATCCAGAGGGAGCTGGGCAGGCTGGAGAGGTGGGCACAAGCCAAGCTCAGGAGCTTCAACAAGACCAAGGGCAGGGTCCTGCAGCTGGGTGGAGGCAACCCCAGGCACAAATGCAGGCTGGGCAGGGACTGGCTGGGGAGCAGCCCTGAGAAGAGAGCCTTGGGGGTGCTGGGGGAGGAGAAGCTCCCCAGGAGCTCTCAGGGTGCACTTGCAGCCCGGAAAGCCAAGCAGAGCCTGGGCTGCAGCAGGAGAAGTGTGGCCAGCAGGGCAAGGGAGGGGATTCTGCCCCTCTGCTCCACTCTGCTGAGAGCACAGCTGCAGCCCTGGCTCCAGCTCTGGAGCCTCTGTGCCAGGAAGGCTCTGGAGGGGCTGGAAGGTGTCCAGAGCAGGGCCAGGAGGAGGAGCAGAGGGCTGGAGCTGCTCTGCTCTGCAGACAGCCTGAGAGAGTTGGGCTTGTGCAGGCTGCAGAGGAGAAGGCTCCCAGGAGACCTTCTGGTGGCCTTCCAGGATCTGCAGGGGGCTGCAAGCAAGCTGGGGAGGGACTTGTGAGGGTGTGAGGGAGGGATAGGACTGGGGGGGATGGAGCAGAACTGGAAGTGGGGAGCTTGAGCTTGGCTGTGAGGAAGAAGTTGTTGGCCAGGAGGGTGGTGAGAGCCTGGCACAGGCTGCCCAGGGAGGTGGTGACAGCCTCCTGGCTGGAGGTGTTTGCAGCCAGGCTGGAGGTGGCTGTGAGCAACCTGCTGTGGTGTGAGGTGTCCCTGCCCATGGCAGGGGGTTGGGGCTGGCTGAGCCTTGAGGTCCCTTCCAGCCCTGACAGCTCTACAATGCTATGAATGCACCATGGGAGCCCGTGGCTGCCTCTTGAGCCCAACCACAGCACCATGGAAGCTGGGGAGCAGGGTTGAGCCTTTCCCAGGTGCTGATCTTGCCCAGGAGCAGCAGAGAAGGATGTGCAAAGGAGGAGGGGGCATGGGATGGCAAACAGGAGATGGCTCCCAAGAGCTCGTGAAGGCCTCTCCTGGGTGGGAGAGGGGAGCTGAAGGGCTTTGCTGGGGGGCTGACAAGCTGGTGTGGAGACCTCGCAGCAGAGCTGCACAGTGAGACAGCCCAGAGCGGAGGTGGTGCCAGAGAAGGTCCAGAAGAACCCTTCAGAGACAGAAGGGTTGGGCATGAGGGACTCTTCCTTGCCCCGAAGGCTTGTCAAGGCCTGGGGCAGGATGAGCAGGGGAGAGGTGGAGCCCCCATCCCCGGGGGGTTTCAGGGCCGTGGAGGTGCTGGTGCAGACCTGGCCGGGCGGAGGGCTGGACCGTGCAAACAACTTCCCACCCCCGGCTCGCCTTTTCCCCTCTGCCTGCTTCTCTCCCCGCACCGCCCTACCCCCAAACCCTCCCCGGCTCCCACCTCTGCGTCCCTGCCCCTGCAGGCACCGCTGAGCTCCATCCTGAGCCCTGCTGCCGCCGCCTCCCAGGCCCCGCGGCGGCTGTGCCGGGCGGCAGCCTCCGGCGGCACCGGCGCGGCGGGCGGCGGCTGTCAGCAAGGGAGAAACTTTCCCCTCCTTAGCTCTCTCACCTTCCCCTCCCCCTGCCCGTGCCGTGCGGGCAGACCAAGGCCAGGAGGTTATTTAATTAGCGCTAATGATTTCCGCAGGGGTCTGGCCCGGGCGCGGCGGGGATGGAGCTGAGCCTCCCCCCCAGCCGGCACGGGCGAACCGCTGAGCGCCGGGGGCTGGCAGGGGCTGGGCAGGGGATGTCTGTGCCAGCAGACGGCGGAGCTGCTGGTCGGCCCCACGGCTGCCCGTGGGCGGCAGCTGTGGCTGCAGAGGGCTGCCCTAGGACCGGGGAAGCCGCAGCGCAGAGCGGCTTGGAGGCAGAGAACAGCTCAGGGTGGAAGGGACCTCAGAGCCCTGCCATGAGACACCTGCCGGCAGCCTTCCTTCTCCGGATGGAGCTGCTGAGCTCTCGCTCCTGCGGGCGTCTCCCTGCACCTTCCCCCCTGCACCTTCCCCCCTGCACCTTCCCCCCTGCACCTTCCTCCCTGCCCCTTCCTCCCTGCCCCACGCCGCACCTGCAACAGCTTCCCCTTCATCCCCAGTGCATCCCCACTGCACCCAACCTGATTTGCACCCAGCCTGATTCATACCAGCCTGATTTGCACCCAGCCTGATTCATACCCAGCCTGATTTGCACCTAGCCTGGTTCATACCCAGCCTGAATTTGCACCCAGCCTGGTTCATAACCTGCCTGAATTTACTTCCCCCTGAATTTGCTCCCAGCCTGGTTTGCACCCAGCCTGATTTGCATCACAGCAGCCTGGGGCTCTCCTGGCTTTGTCCACAGAGTCATGGAATGGGTTGGGTTGGAAGAGACCTTAAAGATCATCCAGTTCCAACCCCCCTGCCATGGGGCCACCAGCCCAGGTTGCTCAGGGCCTCATCCAGCCTGGCCTTGAGCACCTCCAGGCAGGGGACATCCATGACCTGTTCCAGCCTCTCTCCACAAGGTCACCTTGTCCAGCCCAGCTTGAATCAGCTCCACCTTGCCTTTGAGCACTCTGCTTTCAGAGTCTCTTCACAGACACCACTAATCTACCCCAGCAGCTGCAATGTGCAAGAGCCCTTCTGACTGCAGCCCTCCAGCCCTGTGTCCTCCCCTGCCCTCGCTAACCATTCCCTCCCCACTCTGCCTGTCATCAGTCACAGACTGGCTCAGGTTGGAAGGGCCCTCAGGGGTCATCCACTCCAACCCTCCTGCCCTGCCCAGGGACACCTCTCAACCAGGCTTGGCTGCCCAGGGCCTCATCCAGCCTGGCACAGGAGGCAGCCACAGCCTCCCTGGGCAGCCTGGGCCAGAGCCTCAGCTCCCTCCTGCTGAACAACTTCTTCCTCAGCTCCACTCTGACCCTGCTCTGCCTCAGCTCCAAACCACTCCCCCTTGGCCTGGCTCAGACACCCTCAGGAAAAGTCTCTCTGCAGCTTCCTGCAGGATCCCTTCAGGTGCTGGCAGCAGCTCTGAGGTGCCCCTGGAGCCTTCTCCTCTGCAGGCTGCACAGCCCCAGCTCCCTCAGCCTGTGCTGCCAGCAGAGCTGCTTCAGCCCTGGGAGCATCTCTGTGGCCTCCTCTAGACTTGAGCCCCATGGATGAGAAAATGGAGCTTTGAACCCCTTGGAACCACCTTTTTCACTTTAGATGTGTCAAGAGGGGATTGGAGGTGGCACTTGGAGCCATGCTTTAGTCATGGGGGCTGTGGTGAGAGGTAGGACTCGATGAGCTTTGAGGTCTCTTCCAACCTTGGTGATTCTGTGATTCTGTGTTGGGTCCTGCCCTTGGCTCACACCACCCCCAGGCAGCCCTCCAGGCCAGGGCACAGTGGAAAGTTGCCTGGAGGAAAAGGCCCTGGGGGTGCTGGGTGCCAGCAGCTGGGGAGGAGCCAGGGGGTGCCCAGCTGGGCAAGAAGGCCACCAGCAGCCTGGCCTGGAGCAGCAGTGGTGTGGGCAGCCGCAGCAGGGCAGGGATTGTGCCCCTGGGCTGGGCACTGCTGAGGCCACCCTTGATGCTGCCTTCAGTGCTGGGGCTCCTGGCTGCCAGCAGCACCTTGAGAGGCTGGAGCAGGGCCAGGGAAGGGCAAGGAAGCTGGGGAAGGGTCTGGAGCAGAGGGCTGGGGAGGAGCAGCTGAGGGAGCTGGGGGGGTTGAGGCTGGAGCAGAGGAGGCTGAGGGAGACCTCCTTGCTCTCTGCAGCTCCCTGAGAGGAGGCTGCAGCCAGGGGGGGTTGGGCTCTGCCCGAGGAGAGGAGAGGAAATGAGCTGAAACTGTGCCAGGGGAGGGTTAGGTTGGATATTAGAAGAAACTTCTTCTCTAAAAGAGTTCTCAAACACAGGACCAGGCTGGAGCCAGGGGGGGCTTGGGCTCTGCTCCCAGGTACCAAGGGACAGGACCAGAGGCAATGGCCTCAGGGTGCCCCAGGGGAGGTTCAGGTTGGATATTAGGAACAATTCCTTCCCCTTGAGGGTTGTCCAGGCCTGGCCCAGGCTGCCCAGGGCAGAGGTGCAGCCCCCAGCCCTGGAGGGGTTTGGAAGCCCTGGGGCTGTGGTGCTGAGGCCATGGGCTGGTGGTGCCCTGGCAGGGCTGGCTCAGGGCTGGAGCTGATGGTCTCGAAGTTCTTTTCCCCCCACACCACTCCCTGGCTCAGTGAGGGTTTTTCCCTCCTGGCTTGGTGCTGCCTTGTCCTTTCCTGCCAGCTTTTCCCCTTGCTGGGTATCAGGGCCTCCCCCAGTGCCTCCCAGCTCAGGCTCCAGCTGCTGTCACTCGTGTCTGACAGGAGCTTCCTGGGGCTGCTGCCTCCTGCTGCCCTGCCCAGCCTCGGAGCTGCTCTGCCTGCCCATGAAATATTGAAGCTGTTGTCTCGTCCTGTTCAGATCTACAGCCTGCACTCCAGTGGAGCAGAGCCTGCCAGAGCCCTGGCACTGCAGACAGGCAGAGAGACTGGGCCTGGCAGTGCCACCAGCACCAGGGAGGA
>JAAWVA010001433.1:0-10035 GCA_015227895.2 Colaptes auratus
AGAAGAAGAAGAAGAAGAAAAAGAGAAAGAGAAAAAGAAACAGAACAAGAAAAAGAAGGAAATAAAGATAAGAAGAAGAAAAAAAACCAAATAAAAATTAAAAAAAAAATAAGAAAGGGAAAAGAGAAAGCAAAACCCCAAGCACGTTCAAACACTGTCTGGCAGCTTCAGACCGGATTTTCAGCACCCTTCCCACATTTGGGGTTGGGTCTGATCTTCAAAGCTTGCTCTGCCCCCAGGGGAGCTGTCTGCACTCCTCACCTTGGTCTAAAGCAGACCCTGATGGCCTTGCTGTGGTAGTCAGCTGCACGGAGGGTGCTTGGCTTTGTTTCAGCATTCAGTTCGAAACTGTGATGTGAGGAGGAGGCTGCAGCTGAAGCAGACCCAAATGTACCAAAATATTCCTGTAAACTCGGGGGAAAAGAAACCACCAAGTTGCTCTTCTTCTGAGGACAGAGCTAAAACACAGCAGAGTGCTTAAAATACCTCTGTGCCTGCTCTGTCTCTTGTTCCTTCTCTCCAGTCAAGTCCATTAAAGGGAAATGCAGCAAAAAGAGCCTCTGTCTGAGGACACCTCAAGGGAAGAGCTCCAGATGTGCCCTGAACTTCTCCCTTCTGTGATAATCAAGACAGATTTCATGTAGGTTGAAGGCCTTGTGCACAGTCATCATAGGAATTTCAGCCCCCTGCTTGGATCCGGTCTTTGCACTACAGGACTTGATCCTAACAGTTCATGAAGTCTCCAAGGACAATTTAATAGGGGAAGGACTTCCTCTGACCAAGAAATGGGCATCTCCAGGGGTACTGAGGAGCTCCACTGGAGAAAGAGTGACAGGTACCTTGGGATGCATTGTCATGCAATTACACTGTTGCTCATTATGTCCTGCTGGCTACCTGCAGGCTTCTTCTATGGTGTCTCCTGGTCCATCACCACTATCTGACTCCTTTAGCAGCCATCCAGTGGATGTGTGTAGAGGAAAACAGAAAATCAGATGTAGGAGAGCAGGAAGTGGTTGCCCATGGAGGTTGTGGATGGCCCCTCCCTGGAGGTGTTCAAGACCAGGTTGGATGAGGCCTTGAGCAACCTGGGTAGTGGAAGGAGGCCCTGCCCAATGCAGGGGGCTGGAACTAGATGATCTTTAAGGTCCCTTCCAACCCAACCTATTCTATGCTTCTGTGAATCTCTGGCTCCCACTTTGGATTAAGCACTGAATGATCAACTCTTGTACACCTTCTCCTTGCACCTCATGGATCCTTCCTGGACATCACAATCATAGAATCATAAGGTTGGAAAAGACCTTCAAGATCGTGGAGTCCAACCATATAGCCCAGCTACCATGACCACTAAACTACATCCTGAAGTACCACATACCACATCTGCAGCTTCTTGAGCACCTCCAGGGATGGCAACTCCACCACCTCCAGTTGTGTTTGAGCTGCCCCTGATGTCAAAGGGGTGTCTGATGCGTGCCAGTGATGTGGAGAGAGCCTCTCCCTGGGCAATGCCAGGCAATTCTGTGAGGTTTTAGGGATCACCATGGATTCAGGGTTAGGAGAGCCCCTGAGACTTTGTATAATAGATTCAGCTGTGGCCAGAGCAGCAAGACTGTGTTCCTCTGACACGCAGGCAGGTGTGAGGAGGTGTTAATTCTTTCTGTAAACAGGTCTGTTATGGTAACAAGATGTCCAAAAGCCCCTTCCAAGCATGCACAGAGCCTGCTACAAATTCCCCTTTGTATGGCTGGGGGGTGGTTTGCAAAAACATCTTCCCCCATGCACACCAGGTGACCATATCCCCGGGAGATGTGTGTTCCTGGACCGGTGTTTGCAGTTCTAGGGCGGGTTTCTTTCTAGCCCCACAAATCCCTCCGGGGGGCACAGATGGGATCTGTTGGGATCCACACAGCCTAGAGTGTGAGAGGCACCAGTCCTAGGGAGGCAAAAGCAAACGGCCCCTCTCTGAGCTTTCATTCATCCTGCTCCAAGCTGCTGTGAATGTGCAGGAAGGTCTGGGGAAGGGCTCTTGTGTTCCTCTGAGGGAGCCCAGCGAGGCTGTTGATAAACATTGGCAGCTTGTCCCCAGCTCTGAGCCAGCAAACAGTTTGTACCTATGGTCAAGATGCAGCCAGCCTTTGGGATTTGAAGGCAGAGGCTCACAGGAGAGCACAGCCAGCATTTCTCAGGTGCCTGAAATGCCAGGGTGACCTCCAAACTCTGCTCACTCTCATGCAGCACCAAAAAGCCTGGGAGGTGTTAGGGTTCGGCTTCTCGGTGATTGGGTTTGCATCACACAATGTGCTTCAATGCAAGCAGCAGACAGGGAAAACGTGGCATGTTTAATGAGCTTGTAGGATTCTGGGCTCCTCAGTTCAGGAAGGACAGGGAACTACTGAAGAGAGTCCAGTGGAGAGCCACTGAGATGCTGAAGGGCTTGGAGCATCTCTGTGAGGAGCAAAGGCTGAGAGCCCTGGGGCTGCTGAGCCTGGAGAAGAGCAGCCCCAGAGGGGATCTGAGCAATCCTCAGCAAGAACGAAAGGCTGGGGGACAAGAGGATGGGGCCTGACTCTTGTCAGTGATGGCCAGAGACAGGACAAGGGGCAATGGGCACAAACTGGAAGCCAGGAGGTTCCACATAAACATAAAGAAAATCTTTCCTTGAGAGTGCCAGAGCCCTGCTGGAGCAGGCTGCCCAGATTGTGGAGTCTCCTCATTCAAAACCTGCCTGGATGTGTTTCTGTGTGATTTACTCCAGGTGGTCCTGCTCTAGCAGAGGAGTTGGACTCAATGATCCCCAGAGGTCCCTTCCAACACCTACCATGCTGTGATTCTGTGAGTAGAGCTATTTAGCCCATGTATGGTTACACAAATCCTGTGGAGACATTGGAGCAGTTTAAGATGCTCCTACCTTGACAGTTTCTGCTGACACCTCCTCTCCTGGGGGTCACCACTTCCATGGATGAAGTGGTGGAAGTGGCCCCCCAGTCATCATGCTACAAAGTCATCTGTGGTGGCTTTTGAAGATGCTTTAAGCCATGTGGGCAGTCTCTGCCTTGAGGCAGTTAATGACCTCGACAAGATCCTCCCTGGGGGTTTGATTCCATTTTCATCTCAAAATGCTTCAGTGCCCAGGACAGCACAGTGTAGGGTCAGGCACACCAAGCCTCTTTGATCTGACCTGGCAAAATCATCTCAAAATCAGTGGGGAAAAGGTCCTCTAAGACAAGAATAGGCATGTCCAGGAGGAAAGGAACAGAAACCTTCTACCCAGCTTTGGAGAGCTGGGGTAGGAAATTCTTTTCCCTCACGTTGGCTCTTTTGCCTTGGACTTCTGATCTGGGCCAGCCATTTGCTGTCAGAGGAGATGCTGCTGGAGACAGACACATCTCAATATTCACTCAGAGCTACCAAACCTGCATTCAGGACACCTGCCTGGAGTTATTTTCAGCACATAACCCAGGAAGTCCTTGAAGAAGGAATGATTGTGGGAGCTCTGTCCCTCGCTTGAGCTCATCTACCACATTTTCTTGATTGTAGGTGATCTGCTGACACTCTGCAGTTTATGCTGACTCTTTCTCCTTAATGAAAAGAGTCAAGACACAAGACCTGGTGTCACTTCCTGGATATTGGCTGTTAAAACACAGCAATTTCTAAGCCATAAAGTCACACATTAATGCAGAAAGGCAGCTGAGAAAATGTGTTCATTGCCACATTGATCTAGGTGGTTCGAGAACAAGTCTGGAGAGGAGCAGTTGAGGGAGCTGGGGTTTAGTCTGGAGAAAAGGGGGATGAAGGGAGGCCTCATTGCTCTCTACAACACCCTGAAAGGAGGTTACAGGGAGGTGGGGGTTGGGCTCTTCTCCTTAGTGATAGAAGGAGAGGAAAAGGTCTGAAATTGTGCCAGGGGAGGGTTAAGTTGGCAGTTAAGAAAGATCCTGCAAGAGTGGTCAGGCACTGGAACAGGCTGCCCAGGGAGGTGGTGGAGTCCCCATCCCTGGAGATGCTTATGAAATGGCACTTTGCAACCTGTATGAACTGCCATGGTGGTGCTGGGTTGATGGTTGGACTGGATGATCCTACAGGGCTTCTTCCAACCCAAACAATTCTATGCTTGTACCTGGGGAATTATATCTATCAAAATTCTATGTCATTATTGCATCTAAACTCTTTGCAGGCTCTGATTTCTCTTATTTCAACACACCAAAAGGAAGAGTCCAGGCAACTGAAAAGGAAGACAAAAGTGCAGTTTCTAGTGCTCCATAAGAAAACCTTTAAATTTAGCATGAAGCAGGAGGAGAGACTTTCTGTGCTCAGTGGTGTGTACATAGCCTGGAGGAATCATCCTGAACCTCACAACCCAGGCTCTAAACCTAACAAAAATGATGATTCTACACCTACAAAACCATTCAGAAGAGCACACCAGAGCCTAAACACTGGTTGGTGAGGCAGAAGTCTTCATCAGCAATATCCATGATGTGTACAATAACCGAGAGCCATGTCCTGCCTTACAGCAGCATGACACAGTGAAGGGAGGAAGGAGTCTCTGAGGTGTTTCTGGTTTCAAAGTGGGTTAAACAGCACTTGAAAAGCTGTCTGTCCCTTCTGGTGTCTTCTGCAAAGAGTGGAGCTGGTGTAGACTGGCCAGGTCCTTTCTCCTTGCAAGTCTTGCTTGGTGGAGTTCAGGCTGTGTCATGTAACTTCTCTTTCACGCAGGTACTGAATCATAGAATTGTCAGGGCTGGAAGGGACCTCAGGGCTCAGCCAGCTCCAACCCCCCTGCCATGGCCAGGGACACCTCACACTGCAGCAGGTTGCTCACAGCCACAGCCAGCCTGGCTGCAAACACCTCCAGGCAGGAGGCTTCCACCACCTCCCTGGGCAGCCTGTGCCAGGCTCTCACCACCCTCCTGGGGAACAACTTCTTTCTAACAGCCAATCTGAATCTACCCAGTTCTAGTTTTGCTCCATCCCCCCCAGTCCTATCACTCCCTACACCCTCAAAAGTCTCTCCCCAGCTTTCTTGTAGCCCCCTTCAGATACTGGAAGGCCACAATTGGGTCTCCTCAGAGCCTTCTCCTCTCCAGGCTGAACAACCCTGACTCTCTCAGTCTGTCCTCAGAGCAGAGCAGCTCCAGCCCTCTGCTCATCCTCGTGGCCCTTCTCTGGACACCTTCCAGCACCTCCAGATCCTTCCTGTAATAGAGGCTCCAGAACAGGACACAGTGCTCCAGGTGTGGTCTCAGCAGAGTGGAGCAGAGAGGGAAAATCACCTCCCTTGACCTGCTGGCTGTGCTTCTTTTGATGCAGCCCAGGATGTGATTGGCTTTCTGGGCTGCAAGTGCATGGATGACCTTCATAAATGTGCTGCCCATGGGCCTAGCAACCAAGCTTTGTGCATTGCCTGAAGCATTTGAGTTGAAGCATTTAGTCTCTGTGGGGATTCACTGAAGTGCATGAGCAGGTCTCCATCCCTTCAAACTGGCACTAAAAGCATAAATAATTAACAGGCTGGCAGAAAGGCACAGCCTGCACAGAGACAAAAGTGGGCAACAGAAGTGGAAAACAGAATGAATCCCAGCATGTTAGGGGCTGGAAGGGACCTCAAAAGCTCATCCAGTTCAACCCCTCTGCCAGAGCAGGATCCCCTAGAGCAGCTCACACTGGAATGCATCCAGACAGGTCTTGAACATCTCCAGAGAGGGTGAGATATGAAAGCCCTTTTGCTTTACAGCAGCTAATCCATGTTCATGCATTTTAAGGAATCTTGACTATCTCCCTGATAAACACATTTACTGGCTGAGGTGCCTGGTGAGATCACAGAAGTGTTTTAGCTGGAAAAGACCTTTAAGGTCAAGTCCAACCACCAACCCAACGCCACCATGGCCATTAAACCATGTCCCTAAGTGCCATGGCCGCATGGTTCTTGAACACCTCCAGGGATGGGGACTCCACCACCTCCCTGGGTGGAGCCTGGTCCAAACCCTGACCACTCTTGCAAGAAAATCTCTTTCCTCATCTCCAACCCAAGCCTCCCCTGGCACAATGTCAGGCCATTTCCCTTCCTTCTGTCACCTGACACTGGGGAGAGAGTCTATGGTTGCTTTATCTGTGTCACTGTGATACCTGATAGCCTCCACTGCGCTCACAGGTTGTCATTCTGTCTGGCACCAGGCTCAGCCAATCTGACATGCTCAATGAAAAAGTTGACACATCACAGCTCTATGTAATTTACAGCCTGACCACACCTTTGATTTGAGGACAGTTCCTGACTCCTTGCCTAATGCTTCCAGCTTCCTCTGGAACACTTTTGCTTCTCTAATCCGTTCTACTTGGTCACCTTACTGCCTAGCTCTCTAGTATGTCCCTATGCTATTCCTCTCTGTATTTGATGCTCAGGAGAGGAAAGAATTCACTATTATTATTAACTATTTCCATCCCTGTTACATAGTAAAATTAGATCCTGTGAGAGACCACAATTCACAGATAGGTTTGTGTTGCTTTTTTAACCCTAGTGGGCTTGAAAACAAAACTATCCAGACAGGGGACAGTGGTTTGAATTAGAGAAGAGAAGATTTGGATTGGATGTGAGGAGCAAGTTCTGCACTAGGAAGGTGCTGGAACGCTGGAACAGGTTGCCCAGGGTGGTGCTTGAGGCTCCATCCTTGGAGGTATTCAAGGTGGTCAGGCTTGACAGGGCTCTGGGCAACCTGATCTAGTGGAGGATATCCCTGCTGACCTTTGGAGGTCCCTTCCAACCCAACCCATTCTGTGATGCTGTGATTCTATGCAAGCCAATACAAGTTTATTCCAAAGGCCCCAACAATCCCTGAAGTCTTTCTGGATAGGATAGGATAGGATAGGATAGGATAGGATAGGATAGGATAGGATAGGATAGGATAGGATAGGAAGGGAAGGGATGGGATGCGATAGGATAGGGGGGAAGGGAAGGGAAGGGAAGGGAAGGGAAGGGAAGGGAAGGGAAGGGAAGGGAAGGGAAGGGAAGGAAGGGAAGGGAAGGGAAGGGAAGGGAAGGGAAGGGAAGGGAAGGGAAGGGAAGGGAAGGGAATTAACCAGGTTGGAGAAGACCTTTGAAGTACAGAAATATCCTTTTGGGGCCATGGGTGGTGTTTTAGGGGCTCAAGAAAAGCAAAGAAAGAAACTCTGGTTCAAAATCCATCTGGAAGGCCTCCTATTTGCAACATGCATGAGTGGCCTGTGCATGAATCAATAAACCTCTGCTGTGCATCACAGGAGATGGTAGAGCTTGTAACAGACTGTAGCTTGCCAGAAGCTACAGGCACCTCCTGGAAGGACTGTTGGGAATGTGGCTGTTGAAGCCAGTGGGATTGCTCCAGCACAAATAAAACCTGAATATTTCCATGCCAGCCTAACATGTTATTTGCACAGAGCCCTGTTTGGATCAGTGGTGTTAGTGTTAGTGGAATGAATCACAGTTGTAGGATCATTCTGGCTGGAAGAGACCTCTAAGAGCACCAAGGGAAATTGTTAAGCTGGCACTGCCAGGTCACCACCAACCCATCTCCCTTGGTACCACATCTACATGGGTTTGAAACCCCTCCAGGGATGGGGACTCCACCACTGCCCTGGGCAGCTTGTTCCAGGTCTTGACTATCCTTTTGGGGAAGAAATTGTTCCTCATGTCCAACTTAAACCTCCCCTGGGGCAACTTGAGGCTATTTCTTCTCATCCTGTTAATTTTTCCTTGGGAGAACGTGGCCTCAACTACATTGTAGAGAGTTGTAAAGAGCAATGAGGTCTCCCTTCAGCTGAACAACCCCAGTTCCCTCAGCTGCTCCTCACATGACTTGTGCTCTAGAATCATAAAGTGAGCCAAAGTGAGTGAGAATGGAACTGAAAAGCAAGGCAAACACACGTACCAAGACCTTCTTGTGGCCTTCCAGCATCTGAAGAGGGCTACAAGAAAGCTGGGGAGGGACTTTTGAGGGTGTCAGGGAGTGATAGGACTGGGGGGGATGGAGCAAAACTAGAAATGGGTAGATTGAGATTGGATGTCATGAAGAAGTTGTTCCCCATGAGGGTGGTGAGAGCCTGGCACAGGCTGCCCAGGGAAGTGGTGGCAGCCTCCTGCCTGGAGGTGTTTGCAGCCAGGCTGGCTGTGGCTGTGAGCAACCTGCTGCAGTGTGAGGTGTCCCTGGCCATGGCAGGGTGTTGGAGCTGGCTGATCCTTGAGATCCCTTCCAACCCTGACAACTCTATGATTCCATGATTGAGGACCTTCAGCCTCATTTCTGATGGTGTTTAGCCCCCAGCCCGCTGCAAGATGGTTGTTCAGTCAGTGATGTCTCTGTGCACACAGAGTTAGCTCTGAGGTTTTCCTCTCTTTGTTGCAGTCTGGGAATATGAGATGAATTTTCAGCTAGAGGTGCAGCAGTAATAAAAGCTGTGAGAATTCATGGGAAGGCCAAGAGCTAATTTCAGAGCCTCATTACTTCAACTTCTGTCAGTCACTCCGCGGAGCCTGCAGCCAGGGTTCTCACCTCACCTACTTGCACAACATAATTTAAGCAGGAAAATTAGATGGCTTTTGGTGAAATGTCGAAGAGTGTTCTGTAAACCTGCAACCTGCACGGCAAATGAAGTGCTTTGCTGCTCTCTCTTGTGCATTTATCAGAAGCTTTTCCCAGCATGGGGGTGTTGGATGCCCGTGGGATGCCAAGTCACAAGAACGTGGGAGGAGTGAGGGCAGGGAAGGTGAGGGGGAGACTCACAGCAATGGGCATTTTAGTGTGTTGGTTGCTCCCTCCCATCCTGGGACCTCAGACACCCAGAATTCCAGCATGATGAGGGTTTGAAGGGACCTCTGGAGATCATCCATTCCAACCCCACTGCTGAGGCATCTTGCCCAGGATCACAATGGGCAGGGGGGGGTTGGAATCTCTGCAGAGAAGGAGACACCACAACCTCTCTGGGAAGCCTGCTGCAGGTCTCCAGTACCCTCACAACAAAGAATTTTCTCCTCCTGTTCAGGTGGAACCTCCTGAATTCCAGTTTGTGGCCATTGCTCCTTGTCCTGTCACTGGGCAGCACTGACAAGAGTCTGGCTCCAGCCTCCTGCCCCTCACAGGTCCTTTAGCTCTTGGTGAGCATTGCTCAGATCCCTTCTGGGGCTGCTCTTCTCCAGGCTCCACAGATGTCAAATGCAGCTGGTGAGCAAGCTGAAAACTTGTGCCTGCCATGTTGAGATGTTTAGCTGGAGCTGCATTTGGAAACAGACCATGGAAAGAATTGACCAAAAGCTTCGTTTGCTGCAGGACTCCTGTTTTGGGAGCCAGCCCCTGAATTGCTCTATGTCAGTTTCTGACTCCAGTGAGACACAGATGAAGCAAACAAGTGCTGGTTAAACCAAGGAGGGACATGGACTTAGCAGCCTTTCAAAAGACAGGACCTAAATTTAAGGTGTCTGACAAATGGAAGGAGACAACAGCCTGGAAATGGAAGAGGAAGGAGCCCTCAGGAGCAATGTCTATAGAGCTTCAATCTCTGCATGAATAAATGGGAAAAGCTTTTAACTAGCCTCAGAAAATGGAAGAAAGGAGAAAAACTGGCCACAGCTGGTGACAGCTGTACCAAAGATGTGGAAAGCAATGGTGATGGGGAAAAGAATGGAGATCACTGAGCCACAGAATGGTTTGGGTTGGAAGGCACCTTGAAGATCATCCAGTTCCAATCCCCCTGCCATGGGCAGGGGCAGCTCCCACTAGCCCAGATTGCTCAAGACCTCATCCAGCCTGGCCTTGAACACCTTCAGGGAGGGGACAATGACACAGAGATGTCATGACTTAGGCATGGCAATGACAGGACACAGGTTCTGGCATCACTGATTGATAGCCAGGGATAAGTGACAAAGGGATCTGGAGACCTTACCAGATCTGCTCTCTTATCATCTCTACTGCTGTCCACAGGTGGAACAACACTCTAGGCTTCTACTGTATTATTTCCAAGACTGAGAACCTGAAGAAACCCAGGCAATGCCACCTAAACTAGGGCAAATCAGAT
>JAAWVA010001434.1:0-10027 GCA_015227895.2 Colaptes auratus
GGGCTGGGCTGGGGCTGGGGCTGGGGCTGGGGCTGGGGGCTGAGCTGGGGCTGGGCTGGGGCTGGGGCTGAGCTGGGGCTGGGCTGGGGCTGAGCTGGGGCTGGGGCTGGGGCTGAGCTGGGGCTGGGCTGGGCTGGGGCTGAGCTGGGGCTGAGCTGGGGCTGGGGCTGAGCTGGGGCTGAGCTGGGGCTGGGGCTGAGCTGGGGCTGAGCTGGGGCTGGGGCTGAGCTGGGGCTGGGGCTGGGGCTGAGCTGGGGCTGGGGCTGGGGCTGAGCTGGGGCTGAGCTGGGCTGGGGCTGGGGCTGAGCTGGGGCTGGGGCTGAGCTGGGGCTGGGGCTGAGCTGGGGCTGGGGCTGAGCTGGGGCTGGGCTGGGGCTGGGGCTGAGCTGGGGCTGGGCTGGGCTGGGGCTGAGCTGGGGCTGGGCTGGGGCTGGGGCTGGGGCTGGGGCTGGGGCTGGGGCTGAGCTGGGGCTGGGCTGAGCTGGGGCTGGGCTGGGGCTGGGGCTGGGGGCTGGGGCTGGGGCTGGGGCTGAGCTGGGGCTGGCTGGGGCTGGGGCTGAGCTGGGGCTGGGGCTGGGGCTGAGCTGGGGCTGGGCTGGGCTGGGCTGGGGCTGGGCTGAGCTGGGGCTGGGCTGGGGCTGGGGCTGAGCTGGGGCTGGGGCTGAGCTGGGGCTGGGGCTGGGCTGGGGCTGGGGCTGGGGCTGGGCTGGGGGCTGGCTGAGCTGGGGCTGGGGCGGGGGCTGAGCTGGGGCTGGGGCTGGGGCTGAGCTGGGGCTGGGCTGAGCTGGGGGGGCTGAGCTGGCTGGGGCTGAGCTGGGCTGGGCTGGGGCTGAGCTGGGGCTGGGGCTGGGGCTGAGCTGGGGCTGGGGCTGGGGCTGAGCTGGGGCTGGGGCTGGAGCTGGGCTGAGCTGGGGCTGGCTGGGGCTGACTGGGCTGGGCTGGGGCTGAGCTGGGGCTGGGCTTGGGCTGGGGCTGGCTGAGCTGGGGCTGAGCTGGGGCTGGGCTGGGGCTGGGGCTGAGCTGGGCTGGGCTGGGCTGGGGCTGGGGCGGGCTGGGGCTGGGCTGGGGCTGGGGCTGAGCTGGGCTGGCTGGGCTGGGCTGGGGCTGGGCTGGGCTGGGGCTGGGCTGGGGCTGGGGCTGAGCTGGGGCTGAGCTGGGGCTGGGCTGGGGCTGGGTCTGGGGCTGGGGCTGAGCTGGGGCTGAGCTGGGGCTGGGCTGGGGCTGAGCTGGGGCTGAGCTGGATGCTCTCAGAGAGCTTTCCCAACCCCACCAGTCCCAGGGCTTTCTCCTGTCTCCCACCACCCCGGGGGGGCTGCTGGCCCCCCGTGCCCCCTGCTCACCTTGATGTGCAGCTTGGCCTTGGTCAGCAGGCTCAGGGTGGTGTGCTTGCTGGTGTCAGCCCCCAGGGGCACCTGGCCCTTCAGCCTCTCCAGGCACAGCCGCAGGTGGGCACGCCTGCAGGGAGAGCACAGCCTCAGGCCCTGCTGCCCACCCCCCTCCTGGGAGCTGAGCTCAGCCTGGGGGCTTCCCCCCTCCAGCTCCTGCTGCAAACAGAATGGTAGAGGTTGGAAGGCAGCTCCAGAGAGCATCCAGTCCCAGCCCCTGCCAGAGCAGGCTCACCCAGGGCAGGCTGCACAGGAACACAGCCAGGGGGGGCTGGAAAGGCTCCAGGGCAGGACCCTCCACACCCCCTCTGGGCAGCCTGCTCCAGGCCTCTGTCTCCCTCACCCCAAAGGAGTTTCTCCTCCTGCTGAGGTGAAAGCTTCTCTGGTCAGGTTTGTGCTCATTGCTCCTTGGCTTATTGCTGTGCACCACCACAAAGAGCTTGGCCCCCTCCACCTGACCCCCAGCCCTCAGCTATTGATAGGCATTGATCACATCCCTCCAGCCTTCTCCTCTCCACACTGAACAGCCCCAGGGCTCTCAGTCTCTCTTCACAGGGGAGATGCTCAAGTCCCCAAAGCATCCTCTTGGCTCTCTGTTGGCCTCTCTCCAGCAGGTCTCTGTCTCTCTTGACCTGGGGAGCCCAGAACTGGACCCAGGAGTGCAGCTGTGGTCTCAGCAGGGCAGAGCAGAGGGGCAGGAGAACCTCCCCAGCCCTGCTGGCCACACTCTCCCTGCTGCCCCCCAGGATGCCATTGGCTCTCTTGGCCCCAAGGGCACTTTGCTGTCCCATGCAGAGCCTGCTGCCCACCAGCACTCCAAGGTCTTTCTCCATGGAGCTGCTTCCCAGCAGGGCAGCTCCTAACCTGTCCTGCTGCCTGCTGCTGTTCCTCCCCAGATGCAGGACCCTGCACTGGTCCTTACTGAGCCTGCTGAGGTTCTCCTTCCCCCAGCTCCCAGCCTGTCCAGCTCTGCTTGGATGGCAGCACAGCCTGAGGGCTGTCAGCCACCCCCCCAGCTCTGTGCCCTCAGAGCTTGCTGAGGGAGCTCTCAGTGCCCTCAGCCAGGTCCTTGATACAGACACTGAACAAAACTGGGCCCAGGGCTGAGCCTTGGGGAACATCACCAGGAGAAAAGCAGGGCCAGGCAGAGCAGCCTCAGCCCAGGGGGGAGAGAGGCAGGGGGCAGGAAGCTCTCAGACTCCAGAGTCATAGAACCACAGAGCTGGAAGGGAGCTCAGGGCTCAGCCAGTCCCAGCCCCCTGCCATGGGCAGGGACACCTCACACCCCAGCAGGCTGCTCACAGCCACCTCCAGCCTGGCTGCAAACACCTCCAGGCAGGAGGCTGCCACCACCTCCCTGGGCAGCCTGGGCCAGGCTCTCACCACCCTCCTGGGGAAGGACTTCTTCCTCCCAGCCAAGCTCAATCTCTCCATTGCTTTGGAGCTTCTCCTCCTGCCCCCTGGGCAGTGGCTGGGAGCAGTGGGAGCTGCTGGAGTCCCCAGCCCTGGAGGCCTCACAGCTGTGCAGATGTGGTGCTGGGGATGTGGCTCAGGGCTGGGCTTGCCTGAGGAAGGTTCACCACTGGACTTGATGGCCTGGAAGGACTTTGCCAACCTAAAGGACCCCCCAGGGAACTCTGGCTCTGCTCAGCCCCAGCCCCAAGAGCCAGGCAGTGTCTGCAGGGGCTGCTGGGGTGGCAGCACTCCAAGACCATCACTTTTTGGGGGCAGGCTCTCTGCTTTGGGGCTTTTTCCACCCAAAAGGCTTCCCTGCAGGGATGCTCTGGGGTCCCAGCTTTGCTCCACCAGCAGCTGAAGCCACCCAGGCTGACACCCTGAAGCTGTGAGCCCTTGGGAGCTCCTGCTCCCTATTTTTAGTAGGAAGGAGATGGTTTCAGATCCATCTCCTTGGCAGCTCTGCCCAAAACAAAACCAAGTCCCTGAGGAAACCAAAAGCTCCACAGGAGGCTGCCAGGATCCTCCCTCACTGGAGAACACCCAGGGGGGCAGGGAGGAGAGGGTGGGCAGCAGGGCAAGGGAGGCTCTGCTGCCCCTCTGCCCTGCCCTGGGGGGTCCACAGCTGCAGTCCTGGCTCCAGCTCTGGGCTCCCCAGCTGCAGAGCCTGAGAAGTGCTGGAGAGAGTCCAGGGCAGGCTGGGAAGCTGCTGAGGGGCCTGGAGCAGCTCTGGCAGCAGCAGAGGCTGAGAGGCCTGGGGCTGAGAGCCTGCAGCAGAGCAGCCCCAGAGGGCAGCTGAGCAATGCTCAGCAAGAGCTGAAGGAGCTGTGGGGGGCAGGAGGCTGGGGCCAGACTCTGCTGAGTGGTGCCCAGGGCCAGGCCAAGGGGCAGAAAGTGGCAGCCAGGAGATGGCAGCTGGAGAGGAGGAGCAAGGAGTTTGGTGTGGGGTGCTGGAGGCCTGGAGCAGGATGCCCAGAGAGGTGTGGAGTCTCCTGGGGAGAGCTTCCAACCCCCTGCACCTCCTGGGCACTGTGCCCTGGGTGCTGCTGCTGGGCCCTGGGGCAGGGGCTGGGGGAGGACCCAGGGGTCCCTCCCCCACCCCTCCAGCCTGGGCTTTGGTGGCATTGCTAACAGTCAACCCTTCCCTGCTGGCACCCCCCTGCCAAGGGAAGCCCTCACTGCTCTCCAAGGCCCTCTCCCAGCCCTGGGATGCTCTCCCCATGGGCTGAGTTCACTCAGGTGCAGAGCTGCAGCCCCAGGCTGAGGTCACAGCTCTTGGGCAGTGCTTGCAACATCCCCAGCCCTGAAATCTCCTGGTGGAGGTTTTGCAAGGACCTGCCTGGCTGGTTTGGGGTTTCCTAGGAGGAAACCAACCCTGTGCCTACACAAAGCACCTCCTGAACACCACCACCAGGACAGGAGCCCTGTAGAGGCTGCAGAGCTGGGCCCAAGGCAACCTCAGGAAGTCCAACAAGGCCAAGGCAAGGCTCCTGCAGCTGGGGCAGGGCAATCCCAAGCACAAAGCCAGGCTGGGGGAGGAGGGGCTGAGAGCAGCCTGCAGGAGAAGGCCTTGGGGGTGTCAGTTGGTGACAAAGTCCCCAGGAGCCAGCACTGGGCCCTGGCAGCCCAGAGGCAGCTGAGTGCTGAGCTGCAGCCAGAGCAGGGAGAGCAGCAGCACAGGGAGGGGATTCTGCCCCTCTGCTCTGCTCTGCTCAGAGCCCACCTGCAGCACTGCCTCCAGCTCTGGGGCCCCCAGCACAGGAAGGACCTGGAGCTGCTGGAGAGGCTCCAGAGGAGGCCACCAAGGTGATCAGAGGCTGCAGAACCTCCCCTGTGGGGCCAGGCTGGGAGAGTTGTGGCTGTTCAGGCTGGAGAGGAGAAGGCTCCAGGGAGACCTCAGAGCAGCCTTCCAGGACCTGCAGGGGCTCCAGGAGAGCTGGGGAGGGACTTTGGCCAAGGGCTGGGAGTGCCAGGCTGAGGGACAATGGCTTTGAGCTGGGAGAGGGGAGACTGAGACTGGAGATGAGGAAGAAATTGTTGAGAGTGAGGCTGGGGAGAGCCTGGCCCAGGCTGCCCAGGGAGGCTGTGGCTGCCTCCTGCCTGGAGGTGTTCAGGGCCAGGCTGGATGAGGCCTTGAGCAGCCTGTGCTGGTGGGAGGTGTCCCTGCCCGTGGCAGGGGGCTGGAGCTGGATGAGCTTTGAGCTCCCTTCCAGCCCAACCCTTTCCATGGATCTCTGAGCCCAGCCAGCTGCAGGCTGCAGCAGAAGCCTTTGGGCAGATCATTGCCTGAGCTGGGGAAGAGCTGCCTGGAGCATGGCAGCCAGGGGGGATGCAGCTGCAGGGGGTGGGGGCCAGGCCCAGCTCTGCTCCCTGCCTGTGACACACAAATCCTGGGCTCAAAGGAGCCTCCTGCTGCTGGCCACTGGCAGCAGGCCACAAGCAGGCAGGCTGCAGGGGGGCAGGGTGGCCACCCCAGTGCCTCCCCACACACCAGCAGCAGGCTCAACCTGGGGGTTCTGCTTCACAGCCAGAGGTGAAGCATCTGCAACAGGCTCTGCCTGGGCACAGCCCCCAGCTGAGCCCCCCCTGGCTCCTGGGGGTGAAAGGAAAAGCTCCCAAAGGGTTAATTTCCCCAGGAGAGGAACTTCCCAAGCCCCCCTCACTGCCCTGGGGCCCTCTGCCTGGTGCTCTCCTCCCTGGATCAAGCCAAGCTGCTCCCTGTGCCAGCAGGAGGAAGCTGGCAGGGCTTGGCCAAGGCCAGGGCTCAGAAGCTGGGTGGGTTGAAGGGATCCCCAAGCATGAAGGGAATGAATTCCTGGTGCCAGGGAGCAGCTCACTGCTGCAGCCTCTCCAGAGGGGGAGAAAATATGGAGCAGATCCTGCAGCTGCTTGTGCAATGAGATTGCAACAGGGCTCTGGCCTCAGCAGGGAGAGAGGGGCAAGGAGAGGGTGAAGAAATCAGGGCTGGGGGAGAGGAACCTCAGGAGGTTCAAGCAGGGCAAGGGCAGGGTCCTGCCCCTGGGGAGCAACAACCTCCTGCAGCAGCACAGCTGAGGGGGAACCTGCTGGGAAGCAGCTCCAGGAGAAGGAGCTGGGGGGGCTGGGGGACAGGAAGGTGCCCAGGAGCCAGCAGTGTGCCCTGGGGGCCAAGAAGGCCTCAGTGGTGTCCTGGGGGGCAGGGAGGAGAGGGTGGGCAGCAGGGCAAGGGAGGCTCTGCTGCCCCTCTGCCCTGCCCTGGGGGGCCACAGCTGCAGTCCTGGCTCCAGCTCTGGGCTCCCCAGCTGCAGAGCCTGGGAAGTGCTGGAGAGAGCCCAGGGCAGGCTGGGAAGCTGCTGAGGGGCCTGGAGCAGCTCTGGCAGCAGCAAAGGCTGAGAGGCCTGGGGCTGAGAGCCTGCAGCAGAGCAGCCCCAGAGGGGAGCTGAGCAATGCTCAGCAAGAGCTGAAGGAGCTGTGGGGGGCAGGAGGCTGGGGCCAGACTCTGCTGAGTGGTGCCCAGGGCCAGGCCAAGGGGCAAGGGGCAGAAAGTGGCAGCCAGGAGATGGCAGCTGGAGAGGAGGAGCAAGGAGTTTGGTGTGAGGGTGCTGGAGGCCTGGAGCAGGCTGCCCAGAGAGGTTGTGGAGTCTCCTGGGGAGAGCTTCCAACCCCCCTGGGCACTGTGCCCCTGGGCAAGCTGCTGTGGGTGCCCTGCTGGAGCAGGGGCTGGGGCTGGGGGAGCTCCAGGGGTCCCTCCCCATCTGCACCATGCTGGGATGTCCAACTGCTGATTTTCTCCACCTGTTAAGACCAGACCTGAACCTCTGTGGCCTTTCCCCCCCCCTCAGGAGACTCTGGCCCTGCTCTTACAACACCAACTGCCTGAGCTCACACAAATCATCCACTGGCAGCAGGATGTGGCAAGATTTGAGGCATGGCCAGACCCTGCCAAGGAACAAGGATGAAGGACACCAAAGTAGCCCCACAGAGCACAGCTGGCACTGGGAGGTGTGGGGCTGAGCCCCAGGGTGATGCCCTCCCCCCAGCTCTGATCTGGCCTGGGAATGGGTTGAGGGCCAGAACCCTGGAGCCCTTCTCCTGGCATGCTGAGGGCAGGGCTGAAGGCTGTGCCCAGGAGCTGAGTTCCATTCCCACCTCCTCATGGTGCTATGGCCAAGGACAAGAGATGCTTCGAGCCTGCTCTTGAGGATCCTAAAGGTCCTCTCCAACCTGAACCACTCTGTGATACTGCCAATAGCCTGGGGGCCCTCTGGGGGCCCTCACTCCAGGAAGGACATTGAGCAACTGGAGCAGGGCTAGAGAAGGGCAGCAGAGGGTCCTGGCCAGGCTGGAGCCATGGCTGAGGCTCAACAAGGCCAAGGGCTGGAGCCTGCCCTTGGGGCACAACCACCCCAGGAAGGCTCCAGGCTGGGGCAGAGCTGCTGGAAGGAGCTCAGCAGGAAAGGCCCTGGGGGTGCTGGGTGCCAGCAGCTGGAGAGGAGCCAGGGAGTGCCCAGGGGGGCAAGGAGGGCAGCAGCAGCCTGGCCTGGAGCAGCAGTGGTGTGGGCATTAGGAGCAGGGCAGGGTTTGTGCCCGGGCTGGCTGGGCACTGGGGGGAGGCCACAGCTGGAATCCTGGGGTCAGGGTCTCTGACTGCCAGAAGGACTTGGAGGGCTGGAGCAGGGCCAGGGAAGGGCAACAGAGCTGGGGAAGGGTCTGGAGAACAGGGCTGGGGAGGAGCAGCTGAGGCAGCTGGGGGGGGTGAGTCTGGAGCAGAGGAGGCTGAGGGAGGCCTCATTGCTCTCTGCAGCTCCTGAGGGGAGGCTGCACCCAGGTGGGGGTTGGGCTCTGCTGCCTGGTCTCAGGTGCTAGAAGCAGAGGCAATGGCCTGGAACTGTGCCAGGGGAGGCTCAGGTTGGAGAGGAAGAACAATTCCTGTCTTGCAGGGGTGGTCAGGGGCTGGCCCAGGCTGCCCAGGGAGGTGGTGCAGTCCCCATCCCTGGAGGGGCTCCAGAGCCCTGTGGCCATGGCAGCTGGGGCCTGGTTTGGTGTCCATGCTGGGGGTGGGGCTGGATGCTCTCAGAGGCTTTTCCAACCCAACCCATTCTCTGATTCCAAACCAAGCAGCACCAGGCAGCTCCTCAGCAGCACTTCCCATCCCTCCTCTCCCACTCACAAGCCCTGGAAGAGCCACAGCTTGCCCAGCCCCTGCTCCCAGGCAGCCCCCAGCACTGACCTGTTCTTCTCCATCTCATTGTGTGTCGACCTGGAAAAGAGAGGACAAGCTGTAAACTTCTCCATCCCAGTGGATCAGGGCTGGGACCCACAGGGAAGGCTCCTGGGGAAGCTGCAAACCTCAGGGCTGGGACAATGGTGAACAAGGTGGAAGGGACAGGGCCAGGAGGGAGAACTCTCCAGAGAAGTGGCAATGAAAGGATCAGGAAAGCCCCAGGAGGGGATTGTTATGTGGAGAGGCTGAGGACTGAGAGCCAGGACCGGGATCAAGCAGCTCTGTCCATGCCAGGACAGCAGGCAGTGAGCACTTGAGGCTGGTGGAGCTCAGGGCAGGGGAGGGAAGCTGCTCCAGCACAACACAAACCCCTGCTGGGAAGAAAAGGAGGCTCTGGGTGACTCTCTTATTCCAAAGGAGCTTTGGGAAGGAGTCCTGCAGAAGAGGAAGCCGAGGAGGGCTGGTGAGCAGCAGCACAGACACCAGGCTGCTCTGGGAGGGCTGTGCAGGGTCTGAGGGGTTGTGGCTCATGCCAGGAGCTGCAAACCAGCTCAGGCCAGGCTGGTGAGCAGGAACAACTCTCTGCTGCTCTCCTGGCAAAAGCAGGACAGGCTTCCAGGACAGGCTCCCAGGACAGGCTCCCAGGACAAGGCTCCCAGAAGAGGTTTCCAAGCTGTGGAGATGTGGAGCTGAGGGCCATGGGTTGGTGGTGACCTGCCAGGAGCTGCAAACCAGCTCAGGCCATGCTGGTGAGCAGGAGCTTCTCTCTCTGCTGCTCTCCTGGCAGAAGCAGGCTAAGCTTCCAGGGGGATGGGAAGGAAAGGGAAGCTTTCCCCAGCAGATTGTGTGGCCATGGCACTTGGTGCTTTGGCTTCATGGCCATGGTGGTGCTGGGCTGATGGTTGGACCCCAGGATCTCAGAAGCCTTTCCCAACCCAAACAGTTTTGTGCTCCTGGGATCCAAGAGCTCTGAGCAAGGAGTGGCTGGAAGCCAGCTGGGGGGGGGGGAAGTTTGTTCAGAAATTCCTTTGGAGGTTCTCATTTTAGTGAAGCTCAGAAAACACAAAGGAGGATTGACCCTGGGAGGGCTGGAGCAGGGCCAGGGGAGGGCAACAGAGCTGGGGAAGGGTCTGGAGAGCAGGGCTGGGGAGGAGCAGCTGAGGGAGTTGGGGGGGGTTGAGGCTGGAGCAGAGGAGGCTGAGGGAGACCTCCTTGCTCTCTGCAGCTCCTGAGAGGAGGCTGGAGCCAGGTGGGGGCTGGGCTCTGCTCCCTAGGAACAAGTGATGGGAGGAGAGGAAATGGCCTCAGGTTGCCCCAGGGAGGCTCAGGGTGTGGCCATGAGGAACTTTCCTCCTGAAAGGTTGCCAGGCCTGTGCCAGGCTGCCCAGGGCAGTGGTGCAGTCCCCACCCCTGGAGGGGTCCCAGAGCCCTGGAGCTGTGGTGCTGAGGGCTGTGGGGTGGTGGTGCTGGGGCCGCGCAGGGCTCAGGGCTGGACTGGGAGAGCTTAAAGGCCTCTTCCAACCAGAACAATTCCATGAGAAGGAAATGTGGAGTGCTGAAGATCCACAAATTCCCTCAGAGGCTGCTTGAGAGACTTGGGGAGGCCTCAGGCACCTTCTGCTCCCTCCGTGCCCCCCAGGCGCCCTGTGTTGGGGGCGGCGGCGAGGCCCTGGCACGGGGAGGCGGCGGCGGCCGCCGGGGCGCTGCGGGCACGCCGCTGTCACAGCGGCTGCCAAAGTTCAGCTGTCACCACGTCACAGGGACGGCTCCACTCCCAGCCAGGAAGATGTGACAGGTCTGGTGACATTGCCACCACCCTGCTCCTCCCTGGGCAAACAGCCCCAAAACCATCCCAAGAGCGCGGGGCGACAACCGGCCGCCGGTGCCGCCGGCGCCACCCTGCCCGGCTTCGGCTCTGCCTGCGGGGTGGCGCTCCAGAGCCAGCCCTCCCCGAATGCCCACCTCGGGGGGCTCAAGGGGATCT
>JAAWVA010001435.1:0-10022 GCA_015227895.2 Colaptes auratus
TCATTCAGAGAAGCAGCATATGGAACACTGGCTGTTCAGCAGCTCCGACAGCAGCCAGATGGGAGCACTGATCCCTACTAACAGTGCTGCTGTTGTAACCTGAGTTTAATTTCAGGACCCCTGGGCTAAGATATCCCTGGAAAAAGATGTAAGAACAGCAGGAGAAAAGAGGCAAATAGTGTCATGTTACACTAAATACCACCAAGCTGAAAACTACTCTGGTGTTGCAGTAACCATCAAATCAGGAGGTCATTGTTTGTCCCCCAGTCTCCATAAATCATAAAAGTCATTCATTTGCCCCTCAGTCTCCATTAAATCATAGAATCACAGAACTGTCAGGGTTGGAAGGGACCTCAAGGCTCAGCCAGTTCCAACCCCCCTGCCATGGGCAGGGATGCCTCACCCTAGAGCAGGTTGCTCACAGCCACCTCCAGCCTGGCTGCAAACACCTCCAGGGAGCAGGCTTCCACCACCTCCCTGGGCAACCTGTGCCAGTCTCTCACCACCCTCCTGGGGAACAACTTCTTCCTGACACCATTCATTTGTCCCCCAGCCTGCCCTGTGTTTTCTTTTGGCTTTTTACCCCCAGGTCAATCTTTTACCTGCTAGGATTTTAGAGCCTCACCAAGTGCATAGCACAAGGGATTTCCACCACTCACTCCAGTTTTATTTTGCATCTTCCCTGACTTCTTTAGAGCACCACTAGATAGCACCAATCTACTGTCTTTGCCCTGCTTTAAGCGATTTCCCTGTTCTGTGCAGTGGAGGAAGCAAAAGCTCCAAAACACAACCACCCGACTGTGCTGTACCTCCAGCTAATAAAAGGTCAAAAGCCTTCAAGAGTCTTTCTGACCCCACTCAATGAGAAAGACCTGCTCTAATTTTCCTGGCACGCATTCTAAACTGAAATGGGGGAGTGGATGGCTTGTTGGTTTGGTTTCCTTTAGCCTATCATAATGTCTCTAGCCAGTTAATATTGTGCAAAATGATAATCTCGCCTCTCTCGCTCGTTTTCAGCTTCCACCTGCAACACCTCCTGGCCAACCAGTCACACCAGACCCACCTGTCAGCACTGAGAACGGTCAGGGTAAACACTGAGACTCCAACTGAGGTCAACTGGATGAAAGAGAGCAGCTTGCACCCAATCCTTCCGAAGAGCCACGTATCCACGACGTAACGTGTTGCATCGACGGCACACAAAAGTCACGCAGGAGCAGGTCTCCAAACGCCAGGCTGGTGATGAAGATGTTGGGAACCGTCTGCATGGCTTTGATCTTGAAAAGACTTTGATGAGGATAGCATTTCCAAGGAGCCCCACTGCAATGATCACAGCATAGGTGATGTAGATGGTGCAGAGGATCTCTAATCCCGGGAAGGAGTCTTCGGTCCATTTCTCGCTCGCGGTTTCGTTCTCGGGGGCTGATGTCAGGTCTGTAGCGTTTGCAGTTGCACACAAAGTCTCATTAGCTGAGTGCAAGGATACTTGAGGCATTTCTTTAACTCTTTCTCCTCCCCAGGCTGGACTTAAACTGCTCAACAAAATGGTTTGTGATCTGGCTTGCAGCATGCTAGCGAGGTCATAGAGAGGTAAAGGCTTGTGCGTGAAATTCAGATTGCCGTCGCACAAGAGCTACTTCATCCCCTCTTGGGTCTCAAAACATGCTAGAAGAAATGCACACAGATCTTCTTCTGAACTGTGTATGAGGGGAGAAATTTTTTATTGGCTTTTTCAGCTAGTGGAGCAGAGAGGGAGGAGGGGAAAAAAAAAAGAGAGGAGAGGAGTTCTTTAAAGATGTTATCTGAAATGGTGTGGGTTTTTTCCTTGGAGGTGGCTGGCAAGGAAGTGCTGCATTGTAATTGCTGTGGCATTAGGGTTTGATAACTGCTTAGCTGATGTTTGTTAATACTTTGCAAAATGTTGTGAAAGGAATCACAGAATGGTGGGGGATGGAAGGGACCTCTGGAGAGGGACCTGGGGGTGCTGATTGACACCCACCTAAACATGAGCCAACAGTGGCCCAGGTGGCCAAGAAGGCAATGGCATCCTGGCCTGTATTGGGAATAGTGTGGCCAGCAGGAGCAGGGAGGTCATTCTGCCCCTGTACTCTGCATTGGTTAGGCCACACCTTGAGTACTGTGTCCAGTTCTGGGCCCCTCAGTTTAAGAAGGACATCGAGATACTTGAATGTGTCCAGAAAAGGGCAACAAGGCTGGTGAGAGGCCTTGAGCACAAGCCCTATGAGGAGAGGCTGAGGGAGCTGGGGTTGTTTAGCCTGGAGAAGAGAAGGATCAGAGGTGACCTGATTGCCCTCTACAACTACCTGAAAGGGGGTTGTAGACAGGAGGGGGTTTGCTCTTCTCCCGGCAACCAGCACCAGAACAAGGGGAACCAGTCTCAAGCTGTGCCAGGGGGGTTTAGACTCGAGGTGAGGAGGAAGTTCTTCACTGAGCGAGTCATTCGTCATTGGAATGGCTGCCCAGGGGTGGTGGAGTCCGCCGTCCCTGGAGGTGTTCAAGGGGAGATTGGACGTGGCACTTGGTGCCATGGTCTAGTTGTGAGGTTGCTGGGACAGGTTGACTTGATGATCCTGGGGTCTCTTCCAACCTTGGTTATACTGTGATACTGTGATACTGTGAGATCATGGAGTCCACCCCCGCCTTGCCAGAGCAGGACCACCCAGGGTGGGTCTCGCAGGATCACATCCAGGTGGGTTTTGAACGTCACCAGAGAAGGAGACTCTACAACCTCTCACAGTATCACAGTATCACCAAGGTTGGAAGAGTCCTCTCTGGCAGCCTGCTCCGGGCTCCAGCATCTTCACAGTAAGAAGTTTTTTCTCATGTTGAGGTGGAACTTGCTGTTTCCAGTTTGTGCCCATTGCCCCTTGTCCTATCACAGGACAGCACTGAAAAGAGCCTGGCCTCCTCTTCCTGACACCCACCCTTCAGATATTTATAACATTAGTAAGATCTCAAGGGAAATGGATAAAACTACAGCACAGGAGTTCCACCTCAACATGAGGAGGAACTTCTTCACTGTGAGGGTCTCAGAGCCCTGGGACAGGCTCCCCAGCAGGGTTGTGGAATCTCCTCTCTGGAGACTTCAGGACCCACCTGGATGAGTGTTCCTGTGTGACCTGTGCTGGATTCTCTAGAATCCTAGAATCACTGTGGTCCTGCTCTGGCAGGGGGATTGGAGTCAATGATCTCCAGAGGTCCCTTCTTAACATCCTGTGATCCTGTGACTGATCTTTATGCCTTGAAAAAGAAGATCAGTAGATGGAGGGGGTCTTTCCCTTCAGGTTGGTCTTCAGCTGTGACCTTTGACTGGAGAAGAAGCATTGCTCAAGTCACAAAAGGAACCTTATAGCCAAGTGCCTTTATTTTCAGCTGCACACGCACACAGACACAGAAAATCAAGTTTGTTTCATTTACTCAAATGAAATCATCAAAAGTACTGCTCATGAAAAGTTCCCTCTCCCAATCCCCACCCTTCCAAACACAAACAGGCCACAGGTAGCAGGTGGTGATAGACCAGATGGTAAATAGGATAGGATAGGATAGGATAGGATAGGATAGGATAGGATAGGATAGGATAGATAGGATAGGATAGGAAAGACCAGGTTGGAATAGAATAGAATAGATAGAATAGATAGAATAGAATAGAATAGAATAGAGAATAGAATAGACCAGACCAGGTTGGAAGAGAACTTCAAGATCATCAAGTCCAACCTATCACCCAACACCATCTGATCAATTAAACCATGGCACCAAGCACCCCATCAAGTCTTTTCCTAAACACCTCCAGTGATGGTGACTCTATCACCTCCCTGGGCAGCACACTCCAATGGCCAACTACTCTCACTGGGAAGAACTTCTTCCTAACATCCAGCCTAAACCTCCCCTGGCACAGCTTGAGACTGTGTCCTCTTGTTCTGGTGCTAAGGCTGTGGCCAGGTGGAAGGAGGAGGCACTGAAACAAAAAGGTTGCATGGATTAAAAATTCCAATTGCTTTTTCTAGTAGTGCTTTTAGAGGAGTTCTTGTCATGATCAGCTGTGATATCTCCTTTTATGCAGGCACAGTATGTGGGTTGTTCACAGATTTAGGTGCCTTTGAGGATGCCTGATTGTGCTGTCCACCCCACCAGCCTAGTGCTGTGCATCATATTTAACACAGAGGCCAACAACTGTAGCAGATTGTGGACAGCTTAATGTCAGATAGTACATAAACTGTTTAGGTTTCCTGCATAGGAGAAGCAGAGTATCACTAAACACTGGCAACTAATTCCTCTCCACCAGTGAATGAGACAGTGGTGGTGTAACTGCAACTGGAATTTAGCTGGAAGAAATTGGTGGCTTGCATTGAATTGCATTAGAGGTTGGCTGATGCACCAAAGTTCAGCTAGCAGCATGGATCCCAACTTCTGCTCTACTCTGCCCTGCTGAGGCCACATCTGGAATATTGTGTCCACTTCTGGGCCCCTCAGTTCAAGAAGGACCTCAGGGAACTGTTTGAAAAAGACCAGCACAGAGCCCCAAAGCTGCTGCGGCAGTGGAACATCTCCCTGTGAGGACAGGCTGAGGGAGCTGGGGCTTGGAGCAGAGGAGCCTGAGGGCTGCCCTCCTTCCTGTTGATAAAGATGTGCAGGGCAGTGTCAGGAGGATGGAGCCAGGCTCTGCTCAGGGATGTCCAATGACAGGGCAAGGGGCAATGGGTGCAAGCTGGAGCAGAGGAGGTGCCATGGGAAGGGAAAAAATTGTCACTGTGAGGGTGACAGCCCTGGAGCAGGCTGCCAGCCCTGGAGCAGGCTGCCCAGAGGTTGTGGAGCCTCCTTCTCTGGGGCATTCAAAACTTGCCTGGCTGAGTACCTGTGTGACCTACTCTAGTGACCCTGCTCTGGCAGGGAGGTTGGACTGGATGATCTTTCAAGGTCCTTTCACCCCCTAATGTTCTGTGATTCTGTGATTCTTCCAGTCCCTCAGAGCCATCCAAACGGTGAGGGCTGACAAGGGGAAACCTGAGGCTCACTTTATTCTGTCCCTCCATCATTCTGTATGGTGGGATAAATGCCCTGAATACCCTTGTGTAAGTGATAATCCAGAGGACATGAGCTAGGAGATGCTCCCAACAGTTGGTCTGGGAGCTGATTCAGGTATGAAGGAAAGTGACAGACTTCTAACCTGTATTTAAACCTCTGAAGGACAACAACATGTGCCACAGATGAAAGCAACCCCAGAAAGTGGCAAGGGCTTGAAATGGTTACTCCTGGTACTTCATGAGCTGTTTATTGCTGTGTGGGACCTGATTCATACATCTGAACCTCAATGCTCAGTTTGTGTTTGCTTCACACATCAGGCTGGATGAGGCTCTGGCTGGCCTGATCTAGTGTGGGGTGTCCCTGCCCATGGCAGGGGGGTTGCAACTAGATGATCCTTGTGGTCTTGTGGTCCCTTCCAACCCTGTCTGATACTATGATACTATGATTACTTGGGAAGTCAGACACATTTCCCTGCTTTCTCTCTAATAGGGCACAGTCTAAGCCAGCTCCCAGCAGCAGGAAATCCCAGCTGGTGTGTTGTTTCTGACTGAGAGGTTGTATTTTTCCCAGCTTTCTGTCTCCTTAGGGAATCATAGAATCATTAAGGTTGGAAAAGACCTCTGAGGTCATCAAGTCCAACCATCAATCCAGCACCACCATGGCAATAAAACCACGTCCCAAAGTGCCATGGCCACAGGTTTCTTGAACACCTCCAGGGATGGGGACTCCACCACCACCCTGGGCAGCCTGTTCCAGTGCCTGACCACTCTTGCAGCAAAGAAAAAATCCTCATATCCAACCTAACCCTCCCTGGTGCAACTTGAGGTCATTTCCTCTTGTTCTATCACTTGTTTCTTGGGAGAGGGACAGACACCCACCTGGCTCTAACCTCCTTTCAGGGAACTGTAGAAAGTGAGGAGGTTTTCCTCAGCCTCCTTTTCTCCAGACTCAACACCCCCAGTTCCTTCAGCTGCTTCTCACCAGCCCTGTCCTCCAGCCCTTCACCAGCTTAGTTGCCCTCCTCAATCTGGCAGAAGGAAGCTCTGTTTTTCACAGCTCTTCTTGCAGTCCTTGCATTATGGCAGGTTTTAGACAACCTGCCAGTTGCTCTCTCTATGTAGCAGAAGACACAATCTTCATCAATCATTATGAGGGGAAAAAATCACACTGAATAACATTCTGGAGACCAAACAGAAGCCTGAAGGACAGCTAGTGAGCATCAATAAAGAATTGATGTGTGGTGGCAGAATTGCAGTGCTTCTGTTCATCAGTTTTGTCTGCTCTTCATTAGTGGCCTGGGCAGAGAGCAGGCAGGAGAAACTGATCACATTTTTAACACAGATTCCAATGGCTTTCAGTTGTGCAAATCCAGGTGAAGAGGAAGAGAAAACAAGTCCAAAGTGGTATTTTAGAACCCTGCCTCCAGTACCTGAAGGGGCCTACAAGAAGGATGGAGAGAGACTATTTACAAAGGCCTGTAGTGATAGCACAAGGGGCAATGGCTTCAAACTAAAGTAGATTCAGAATGGATGTTACACTAGACTAAACTAGACTAGATTAGACTAGACTAGAATAGACTAGACTAGACTAGACTAGAATAGAATAGAATAGAATAGAATAGAATTAACCAGGTTGGAAAAGATCTTTGAGATCTTCGAGTCCAACCTATCACCAGCACCATCTAATCAACTAAACCATGGCACCAAGTGCCTCATTCAGTCTTCTTCCTAAACACTCCAGTGATGGTGACTCCACCACCTCCCTGGGCAGCACATGCCAATGACCAGCCTCTCTTTCTGGGAAGAATTTCTTCTTCACCTCCAGCCTAAACCTCCCCTGGTGCAGCTTGAGACTGTGTCCTCTTGTTCTGGTGCTGGTTGCCTGGGAGAAGAGACCAACCCCCACCTGGCTGAAACCTCCCTTCAGGTAGTTGTAGACAGCAAGAAGGTCTCCCCTGAGCCTCCTCTTCTCCAGGCTAAGCAACCCCAGCTCCCTCAGCTCTCCTCACAGGGCTGTGCTCCAGACCCTCCCCAGCTTTCTTGCCCTTCTCTGGACACCTTCCAGCATCTCAACATCTTTCCTAAAGTGGGGAGCCAGAACTGGACACAGGACTCAAGGCCAGTTAAGAACAAGTTCTGCACCATGAGGATGGTGGAACACTGGAACAGGTTGCCAGGGCGGTGATTGGGGTCCCCATCCCTGGAGATATTCAAGGTGAGGCTTGGGGAGAGCTCTGAGCAGCCTGATCTAGTTGGGGATGCCTTGCTGAGTGCAGAGGGCGTTGGACTGGCTGAGCTTGGAGGTGCCTTCCAACCAGAGAATTCTATGATTCTCTGATCCTTCTGGCATGAAGAGGAAAGCCATGTGAGTCATTCTGGCTATCCTTTCAAGCACCAGGTTGCACAGAGGATTAATATCTTCTTGAACTTCACACTGGGGAAAAAGAAAAACCACAAACCCAACAGTAAAATAGTTTTTTTTCTTTTTTCCTATCATTTAGCTGTGGCTTTTAATGCAAATGTTCTGTTTTTAATGCAGTGTGACTGCTGACTTCAGTCAGCTCCATGTGCTGCCTGGTGTCACCCACTCAGGAAAAAAATCTTTTGAAGAACCATTTGTTCTGCACCAAGCTGGAATCTGGAGAAAACAGCCAAAAATCACAGATTCACAGAATTTCAGGGGCTGGAAGGGACCTTGAGAGCTCATCCAGTCAACCCTCCCTGCCAGAGCAGCAGCACCTAGAGCAGGTCACACAGGAACACATCCAGGTGGGTTTTGAATATCTCCAGAGGAGGAGACTCCACAACCCCCCTGGGCAGCCTGTGCCAGGGCTCTGTCACCCTCACAGGGAAAATATTCTTCCTCATGTTACCATGGAACTTCCTCTGCCTCAACTTGTGGAGATCTGTGCTAACAGTCAGCAAGGTACTTTGAACTTCACCTTACCTATAGCTCTTGTTTTAAGTTTCTCACCCTACAACAGTTCCCTGTGAGCATTGTTCCTTCTTTAATCATTGGTCACTCTGTCAATGTGGTTCATGAGCAAGGCAGATACCAGTTCTGGACAAAAGCACCCTGGACTTCAAGCCAAGGCTAATGCCACCTTTGATCTCTTTGTCCAAGTTCTTCAGTCCTTTAGCACAGTTGAGTTGCTGGAAGGTGTCCAGAGGAGGGCAATGAGGCTGGGGAGGGTCTGGAGCACAACCCTGTGAGGAGAGGCTGAGGGAGCTGGGGTGCTTAGCCTGCAGAAGAGGAGCTCAAGAGAGACCTTCTTGCTCTCTCCAACTCCCTGAAGGGAGGTTGTAGCCAGGTGGGGGTTGGTCTCTTCTCCCAGGTAACCAGCACCAGAACAAGAGGACACAGCCTCAAGCTGTGCCAGGGGAGGTTTAGGCTGGAGGTTAGGAAGAAGTTCCTCACAGAAAGAGAGATTGGCCATTGGAATGTGCTGCCCAGGGAGGTGGTGGAGTCCCCATCCCTGGAGGTGTTCAAGAGGGGATTGGATGTGGCACTTGGTGCCATGGTTTAGTATTCAGGAGGTGTTGGGTGACAGGTTGGACTTGATGATCTCTGAGTTCTCTTCCAGCCTTATTGATTCCATGAAATAAGCCTGAAGTAGTTGTCCCCCTGTGCTGGCACTGGTGAGGCCACACCTTCAGTACTGGGTTCAGATTTTCCTCTCTTGGCACCAATTTGGCTGTTTCATTAAATCCTTTTCCATTTCAACCCGTGGGTCTTCTTTCCCCCAAGTCCCCTCACTCCAAGAGAAACCCTCACTCCAAGAAGGACACTGAGGAGCTGGAGCAGGCCCAGAGAAGGGTAACAAAGCTGGTGAAGGGTCTAGAGAACAGGGCTGGTGAGGAGCAGTTGAGGGAGCTGGGGTTGTTTAGTCTGGAGAAGAGGGGGCCCAGGGGAGACCTCACTGCTCTCTGCAGCTGCCTGAAAGGAGGTTGCAGTGAGGTGGGGGTTGGTCTCTTCTCCCTAGTAACAAGTGGATAGGAGAGGAATGGCCTCCAGTTGCACTAGGGGAGGTTTAGGACATTAGAAGAAATATCTTCCCTGAAAGGCTTCTCAAACACTGGAAGAGACTCCCCAGCGAGGTGGTGGACTCCCCATCCCTGCAGCGTTTGAAAGAGGCCTTGTGCTGTCGTTGGGCATCCCCAGCAGAGCCTGGCTCCATCCTCTGGGCACTCACCCTGCACGTCCTTATCAACGTGAATGAGGTCACCCTCAGGCTTCTCTCCAAGCTAAAGAGCTGATGCCATCAAAGAGAACAAAAACCCCAACCCCTTGAAACGTATCCTTGATTTCTTCTTCTTTTTCCCGTGACAGGAACAATCAGGCAATGAAATAATACCAGCAAGCAGAATTCTTCTGGGAGGCACCCTCAAAACTCTCAATGACACCTTTGATGTGGAGCCATTAAGGTGCCATTGCATGCTAAATACTTCGTGATGGGTAAAAGCTGAGAGCATTGTGCCTGAGACTTGACAACCTCCCGTGCAACAGGCAGTTGTCTTCCCAGTGTTTTTGATTTTTAATCTCAAACCTTTCTCTCTCCTCTCCTCCCCCCCCCCCCTTCCCTTTCTTTCATTGTCTCAGTAATAACTGCCTGCTAAGTTTAGAAGTAATTGCACATCTTGGGCAGGAATATTGCCTACCTGCAATGCCAGCCACAGTCATAAACTGCCAGAAGGAAGCTTCAGCTCGACTGGCATCTAGCTGCCACCCTAGGCAATATTTATCTGGCTCCTGTCTACAGTTAGCCCATATCTGGGCTCAGCTCCAGCAGTTGCTCTGTCACCTGGGGACCCCCCCCCCAGCACAGAAGGGGACTTGGAGGAAAGAAGACCCACAGGTTGAACTGGAAAGGGAGTTAATGAAACAGCCAAATTGGTGCCAAGGGAGAAAGAGCTCTAACTAGAACAGCAGAAGTGCAGCAGTCACAGCATTCAGTGTTGGGCCTGAGGAGAGAGGGAGAGAGA
>JAAWVA010001436.1:0-10016 GCA_015227895.2 Colaptes auratus
ACTTTTACTATCAGAAAGATTAGCATTACCTGATAAGCAAATTCCCCTCAGTTTTATTCCTTTTGTTTCATGCTTCTTACTCTCCTCCTTAAAGATGTAGGGAGGATCTCATTTGCTGTGAACATCACTGATTTTTATATCTTAGAATCAAGACCTGTTCTGATTTTGCCAGCTATCTTTTCTGTTTATTCTACAGGGTTATTCTGATTCCAGCAGACACATTCCCTACTTCATTTGTATACTCTATAGATTATAGAAATACATCTATAATTCTACTATACTAATGTATTTCTATAATCTTGCATGTTTTCCTGTTTGCCCCTGTTTTCTTGAGCCCCTTTGTGCAGCCATGCCCTATGTTTCTGTTTGCACACTGTGGTTAACAGTGCTACAGTGCTATAGGGTGCTTATGAGCAATTGTGCTGTTTCTGTGACCTTGTCTCTTTTTCACTGCAAGGAAATACTAATTATTTTGTACTTCAAATGTTAGAGGTGGTTTTGTTGTGCCTAGAAACATGGGTTCAACAGTTGACTGCATCTGTGAGGTGTCATTCTGATGTTAACATCAAATGGGAGGTGACAGCATGCACTTGAGCCACTGAAGTTCATCACCTAACAATGGGCAATAATGAAGAAGATAGGGACAAGCTGGGTTACTCAGAAAGAGGGAAAAACAAGCTATCTGCAATTTCATGGTGAAGCATTTATTTGTTCCAGGAGATACAGATACTCTGCCACCTCACAGAATGCATCAGGTTGGAAGGGGCCCTCAATGGTCATCTTGTCCAAGATCCCTGCAGTCAGCAGGGATATCTCCAACTAGATCAGGTTGCTCAGGATCTCATCAAGTTTGACCTTGAATATCTTCAGGGATGGGGCCTCAACCAACTGTCTGTACTGTTCCAGTATTTCATCACCCTCACTTTGCTGTGCTGGGAACTTAACAGAGAGGAGGCAATCCAGAAGGTTCTTAGAGCGTATGGAAGACAGCTTCTTGATGCAGCTGTTAAGTGAGCCTCCCAGGGGTCAGGCCCTGCTTGACCTGCTGTTCTCAAATAGAGAAGGGCTGGTGGGAGATGTGATGGTAGGAGGCTGTCTAGGGTGCAGCGACATGAGATAGTGGAGTATTCAATATGCAGGGAAATAAGGAGGAGCAATAACAGAATCCTCACTTTAGGCTTCTGGAGGGCAGACTTCAGCTTGTTTAAACAACTAATTCAGAGAGTACCCGGGGCAGCAGCCCTTAAGAACAAAGGGGTCCAGGCTAGTTGGACCTACTTCAAACAGGTGCTCTTGAAGGCACAGGAACAGGCTGTGCCCACGTGCCAAAAGATAAGCCAGAGAGGAAGGCTCTGGGCTGTTGGAGAATGGCTAAAACTAAGGGACATGATTCTGTGGAACAGCTACTTGAACAGAATGTGTAAGCTGTACTCCATCTTGTTGTTTACTGCCATAGTTAGCTGGCATGCTGATGCTGCAAGGTCACTGTGGCCTTGTAGCAGTCCTTGCAGCTGTGTTTGTAAGATAACAGGATGGGAAAGGAAGAGTAGTTAGAAGGGAGTTTTCTGAGATTGTACACAGACCTAATTGCAAGTAGGCTGGATATTATAATGTGGCCTTCAGTCAGAGACCAATAGAATAATGACATTTATGCATATTTAGCTGAGATGCTTTATAAGCTGTGTATCCGGGCAATAAAGTTGAAGCGTGCTTATCAATCATATTGATTGCTGCCATCTTCCCTCACCGCTCCCGACACTGGGCCTGGATGGGCAAGCAGCTCCTGAAGGAATTAAGGGGAAAAAAGAGGCTGTATCACTTTTGGAAAGTGGGGGGACGCAACTAGTGATATGTTGAAGGATGTTGTTAGACCATGTAGGAGAAAAATTAGAGAGGCAAAAGCCCAGTTAGAACTCAAGCTGGCCACTTCTGTAAAATACAATAAAAAGCATTTTTAGAAATATATTAATGCTAAAAAGAGGGGCAAGAAGAACCTCCACTCTTTATGGGACCTGGAGGGGAACATTGTAACTAAAGATGAGGAAAAGGATGAGGTTCTAAATACTTCTTTGCCTCCATTTGCAACATTAAGGCAGGAGGACTTCAGAATAACTGGCCTCCTGAACTGATAGATGAGGTCAGGGAGCAGTGTGGTCCCCCTGAAATCCATGAGGAAGCAGTTAGGGACTTGCTGAGCTGCTTGGATACTCACAAGTCCATGGGAGCAGATGGGATCCAACCTAGGGTGCTGAGAGAGCTGGCAGATGACCTGGCCAAGCCACTCTCCATCATTTTCCACCAGTCCTGGCTCACCAGAGAGGTCCCAGATGACTGGAAACTGGCCAATGTAATCCCCATACACAAGAAGGGTCAGAGGGAGGAACCTGGAAACTCCAGGCCAGTCAGCCTGACCTCAGTGCCAGGCAAGATGATGGAGCAGATCATCTTGGGGACAATCACAGGGCACCTGCAGCATGGCCAAGGGATCAGGCCCAGCCAACATGGATTTAGGAGGGGCAGGTCCTGCCTCACCAACCTGATCTCCCTCTATGATCTGGTGACTGGTGGATGTGGAGGAGGCCGTGGATGTAGTCTACCTGGACTTCAGCAAGGCCTTTGACACTATCCCCCACAGCAAACTCCTGGCCAAGCTATCAGCCATGGCTTGGACAGGATCACACTGCGCTGGGTTAGGAACTGGCTGGAGGGCCGAGCCCAGAGAGTGGTGGTGAATGGTGCCACATCCAGCTGGTAGCCAGTCACTAGTGGTGTGCCCCAAGGATCAGTGCTGGGCCCCATCCTGTTCAGTATGTTTATTGATGATCTGGATGAGGGGATTGAGTCCATCATCAGTAAATTTGCAGACAACACCAAGCTGGGGGCAGGTGTTTGTTAGAGGGTAGGAGAGCTCTGCAGAGGGACCTTGACAGGCTGGACAGATGGGCAGAGTCCAAGGGCATGAGATTGAACACATCCAAGTGCCGGGTGTTGCACATTGGCCACAGCAACCCCATGCAGTGCTACAGGCTGGGGTCAGAGTGGCTGGAGAGCAGCCAGGCAGAGAGGGACTTGGGGGTACTGGTTGATAGTAGGCTGAACACGAGCCTTTAGTGTGCCCAGGCAGCCAAGAAGGCTAATGGCATCCTGGCCTGTATCAGGAATAGTGTGGCCAGCAGGAGCAGGGAAGTCATTCAGTGTACTCAGTGTACTCAGCACTGATAGGGCCACACCTTGAGTCCTGTGTCCATTTCTGGGTCCTTCAGTTCAGGAAGGACATTGAGATGTGTCCAGAAAAGGACAACCCGAAGCAATGCTACAGGCTTGGGCCAGTGTGGCTGGAGAGCTGTCTGGCAGAAGGGACCTCAGGGTTCTAATCAGCAAGCAACTGAATATGAGCCAGCAGTGTGCCCAGGTGGCCAAGAAAGCCAGTGGCGTCCTGGTTTGGATTAGAAATGCTCTGTCCAGCAGGAGTAGGGAGATGTTTGTCCCCTGGTACGCAACTCTGGTGAGGACACACCTTGACTAATGTGTCTGGTTTTGGATACATCAATACAAGAGAGATGTGGAGGTGCTGGAGCCAGTGCAGAGGAGGGCAAGGAAGCTGTGAAGGGCCTGGGGAATAAATCTTACAAAGAGCAAGTGAAGGAGCTGGGAAAGCTTAGTTTGGAAGAGGAGGCTGAGGGCAGACCTCATTGCTCTCCACCACTAACTGAAGGGGGGTTGTGGAGAGGTTGTTTCTGGCCTCTTCTCCCGGGTAATTCATGATAGAACAAGAGGGAAATGCCTCAAGCTATGACTGGATAGGTTTTAGACTGGACAGTAGGAAAAAAATTTTCCTAGCAAGAATGGTCAGGCAATGTACTGCCCAGGGAGGTGGTGGAGTCACCAACTCTGGAAGTGTTCAAAGGTAGAATGGAATAGAATAGAATAGAATAGAATAGAATAGAATAGAATAGAATAGAATAGAATAGAATAGACCAGGTTGGAAGAGACCTTCAAGATCATCGTGTCCAACCTATCATCCTACACCACCTAATCAACTAAACCATGGCACCAAGCACCCTATCACGGCTCCTCCTAAATACCTCCAATGATGGTGACTCCACCACCTCCCTGGGCAGCCCATTCCAATGGGCAATCACTCTCTCTGTGTAGAACTTCTTCCTAACCTCCAGCCTAACCCTCCCCTGCTGCAGCTTGAGACTGTGTCCTCTTGTTCTGGTGCTGGCTGCCTGGGAGAAGAGACCAACCTCTGCTTGTCTACAGCCTCCCTTCAGGTAGTTGTAGAGAGCAATAAGGTCACCCCTGAGTCTCCTCTTCTCCAGGCTAAGCAATCCCAGCTTAAATGTGGTTTTGGGGATATGGTTTAGGGGTGAACCTTGTAGAGTTGGGTCAATGGTTGGACTTGGTGATCCTGAGTGTCTTTTACAACCTGAATGTTGCTGTGATTCCATGACTTAAATTATTGGATTTTTTTCCCAAGGAGAGAAAGAGAAGCTTAACAGTTCTTTTGGAAGTTGAAAATCATTCTGGTAAGAATCAGGATGTGACTGCAGTATCTGTAGTATCTTCATAGCATGACAGCAGGATAGAGGTTGGAAGGGATCTCTGCAGGTCATCCAGTCCAGCTGCCATGGCAAGGGAGAGTCATCTAGAGAAGGTCACACAGGAACATGTCTAGGTGGATTTAGAGTATCTCCAGAGTTGGAAACTCTAGCACCTCTCTGGGCATCCTGTTCCAGGGTTCTCTCACCCTTTAATTAATGAAGTTCCTCCTCATGTTTGATGGAACTTCTTATGTTCCAGTTTGTGCCAGTTACCCCTTGTCCTGTCACTTGCCACCACTGAACAAAGACTGGTCCCAGCTTCCTGACAATCAGCACTGATGAGCTCACCCTCAGGCTACTCACTTCCAGACTCTCTCTCCAGCAAGTCCCTGTCCTTCTTGAACTGGGGAGCCAAGAACTGGATTCAATATTCCAGCCATGGCCTCATCAGGATGGAGTGGAGGATGAGTAGAACTCCCTCGACCTGCTGGCCACACTCCTTTTGATGCACCCCAGGATACCATTGGCCTTTTTGGCCACAAGGACACATTGCTGGCTCATGGTCATCCTGTTGACCACCAGGATTACCAGGTCCTTTACTTCAGCACTGATCTCCAGCAGGTCATCCCTCAACCTGCACTGATCCATGGAGCTGTACTTCCCTGGATGCAGGACTTTACCCTTGCCCTCCTTAATGATACATCTTAATGATATATTGCGCATTAGACATGAAATTTTACAAGTTATGCCACCAAAAAATTATTTAAACTTTTGATTTTAGAGAGGAAAGATTAAAAGAAAAAAAAAAAGGATATTTAATGGACATTCACATTTTTCAGTAAAATGTTTCATATGACCCTGGGTAGTTTAATGAGAAGTTTTAATAATGGTGTTCTGGGGATTAAAAAATAAAATAAAAAGCCATTTAAACTACCAAACAAGCCTTAAGACAGTGAGTATAAACTTGGACCCACTTAAGAGACATCCCTATGGAGGTTTTCTCTATTTCATTTGTAAAAGGGAAAAAAAAAAACAACAAGCAAACATTTTTCAAACTTCTACCATTGAGTTGAGAAATAATGGAAGAAAATAAAATGTGTGGTGATGAAGGGATTGAAATGCATCCTGCCTTTTAAGAGCTGTAGCCACAGACTTCTTTCTGTTTTTACTTTGTTTTCTTCTTTCTTCCCCCCCCCCCCATTCTTTTTAAACATAATAGTTTCATTGGAAGGCTATTTCCTGTTAAAATTCTAAACAACTCTATATCTGATCTACTGAACTGTAAGACCTCAAAGGTCTTGAAATTTCCTTCCTTTAAATACCATTGTCCTCAAGGTGTATTGTGTCAGGATGGAGGATTTTTTTCCAATAAACAAGACGAGAAAAGGCTTTTATGGACTAGAGTCGAAGTAGCTAGTGTGTATTTGTAAGGGTTTTAGCTGAGGATGGTGTATGTTAGGTTCTTTACCACTGTGTAGAAGATTAGTTCCTTCAGCACAGTCTTTATAAATCTCTGCAGTTTTAGACATTTATGGCAAGCAGGAGAGGAAGGCTGGGGCAGGTGTTTTTGAGAGCATAGTTATGTGAGGGATTTGGGGGTTTCTAAAGTATTGCATCTTCTTTCTGCGTACTTAAGTGACAGAAAATGAGAAAACTCAGAGATTATCCCTAAACAACATCTCTATTGCCATGATTGAAAAGACAATTCTGTATATGATACACTTAGTCTCACACTTAAGAGGCATCTTACATTCCTGTCCTTCATGAAAAACCACACTACTGTACAGCTTTTCTGGGCAAAATAATGATTGGTCTTGGACATTTCTTCGTAGCACTATGCAAATACTGAATACAGAATTAACCAGGTTGGAAAAGACCTTTGAGGTCATCAAGTCCAACCTATCACCCAACACCATGTAATCAACTAAACCATGGCACCAAGCACCCCATCCCATATCTTTCCTAAACACCTCCAGTGATGGTGACTCCTCCACCTCCCTGGGCAGCCCATTCCAATGGCCAATCTCTCTTTCTGTGAAGAACTTCTTCCTAACCTCCTGCCTAAACCTCCCCTGGCACAGCTTGAGGCTGTGTCCTCTTGTTCTGGTGCTGCCTGCCTGGGAGAAGAGACCAACCCCCACCTGGCTACAACCTCCCTTCAGGTAGTTGTGGATGGCAATAAGGTCTCCCCTGAGCCTCCTCCTCTCCAGGCTAAGCAACCCCAGCTCCCTTAGCCTCTCCTCACAGGGCTGTGCTCCAGGCCCCTCCCCAACTTTGTTGCTCTTCTCTGGACATGCTCCAGCAAGTCAACATCTTTCCTAAACTGAGGGGCCCAGAACTGGACACAGGACTTAAGGTGTAGCCTAACCCATGCTGAATACTCAGTTTACTCAATACCTATGATAGCTGTAGGTAATAAATTCACTACTATTTCCTGTTTTGAAATTATTCTAGTTACTGCATATTTTCTTGGCAAATGCCATTAGTTATATATTAAAGAAGAGGTGATAAGAAAACATAAAAGTAGGTATTTTAACTAGGCTTTTAAAAATTCTCATGTCTATACCTTACTAATTACTTTAGCCTAATGGCTGATAATTATTATTATATGTGAAAAGTATTTTTAAAGCATCATAAAGAGCATCCATTTGACAGTGAGATTGGTGCTGCAGTCTTAGTTGGTGACAGTGGCAGAAGAGGATTTTATGCTGTTTGTGTGCATATGGCAATGGCAGAAAAAGTAAATGGTGACTTTTTTTGGTGAGGCTCTAAGCCATATCTGAAGAAGGCAACTTTGCAGCAGGTTTATCAATGGTTTATCAATGGTTTAGAAGGAGAAGTGCAAAAAAATAAGAGTTCTGTTACAATAGGCTTCTTGAATCCTTCTTCTAGCTCTACTAAAGAAACACAGAAGAGACAATGAAAGAAAAAAGGCACAGTTGTGTACAAACAATTGTCACACTTACAATTAGTAACTGTTAAGAGTAATAAGAAGGTAGGAAAAGCCACTGACCTTTTACAGGTAGGACACAATATTTGTGGACTTCCTTCGTAAGAATGATGTGCTAGTAAATGTTGGATATTGGATGTTGTACGCTGTGGGATTCCAGCTACAGGGTAACTAGCCAAGAGACAAAGATGACAGAGGACTGTTTTCACTCAAGAGGTACTCAGAAAATGGCCAGTTCTTCTTTTCTGAAGGTTATGAAATCACATTATGCTTTATTCCTTTCTTCTGGCATAACTCCTCAGGAGTTGCCTTGCAACTCCAGATGGCATGTTCCGCTTTTGAAGTCACTCCCTTTGACCAATAGCGTTTGATTAAGTTTATGTAAATGAGAAATCTCTCCTTGGCTTTGAACCTCTTTTACCAGTCCCAAGTAGCAGGAAATCTTAAAGAAGCTATGCTGATTCCTTTTAGCTTTATATTCTCGATGTTTCACTTCACATGGCTCAAAAGAAAGGGGGAGAGGTAATAGGGAGAACTCAAAGATCCTGGGTTTAAATTCTTGCATGTACATATGCCTAGAAAACAGGACTAAGCGGCAGAGCTTGAAATACTCACAGATAATGAAAATAATAGCATAGGCTGTTTGCCAGAATTGTGCATTTTCACAGCACTTTCTGAAGGCTTTTGATACTATTGATGATTCAATGGCTGATATAGCTGCCTTAGATCAGAGCACTGCATTCTGATATTACAGCTTTGGAGAGAAGACAGCTCTCTGTTTCATCCTCATTCCAACTGTGGGTTCTATCATACTCCCACTCTCTTATTTGCTGTCTCTTACAATCACAGAATTGGGTAGAAAAACTGCATTCAGAGCAGTTACAAATTTAGTAATAGGTGCTTAGCATCTCTGTTGTGTGTTTGGTGAATAATAACTGATGACTGTAAAATTAACATTTTGATGAAAGTTTATGACAACAGCAAGCATGGAAAGTCTGCAGGAGGAATGTTACAAGATACTTTTAATGAAACTTGTTTCAAAGTTATTTGTGGCATTCAGTATATTTTGTACATACAACTCTTGTGCAGACTCTTCTTCACCTGCATTAAATGCTTTTCTTACTGAGACAAGATGATGTTATTTTTGTAAAAGCTGTGTGTGCTTCAGTAAATCATGGGAAATAGGTGAATGTGAAAGACAAACTGGAAAATTTCAATAGAAGGCTTCAATATCTGCCCATTAAAACCAAAAGGGAAAAAAAAGGGGCGTGGGGGGAGTTATGTTTTTTTAGGCAGAATTTTTGATGTCAACCTTTTACCAGTCTTTATTTTAAAAGTGATGGAGTTTGGAAAGGGTTTTTCACCACACCAAATGGGCAAGAGGCTTTTACTGTGTCAGAGCGAGCTCAAGTAATGACAATTTTTTTAAGTGTGTTTCTTGCTGTATGGGTTCAAAAAAACTTTAAATATTCAGAGTCCAGAGCATTAGGAATTTCACATTGAATAGTATTTTCTGAAGCCATTGCCATCACTGTTGCTGCCTGCTGTGTGATTGCAGATGACATCTCTGTGCTGTAAGCAGCTGGGAACGGTTGTGCAACTAAAGATAGATAAAGGAAATCATTGTTAAGACGATAGTTTGAAAGTGTAAGCTGAGTGATGAAAAATCTTGTCAATTCTCTCATCCCCTTTTAGTTTTGCAAGGATACTGGGGCAATAAAGAGATACCTACTGAAGATAAGAAGAAGTATCAGGAGAAAAAAAAGCTTCAGTGGTTTAGCTTAGCTCTCTGTACATACAGTGCTGCAGTTTGAAATACCCATGTTTTCAAGTCATGGGTACATTGACATCTTTCTAAAGCACTGCTAATGGTAACAATTTTCTTTTATTGTACTGCATATGGGTGGAATGAGAGCTCTAGGGGTAAAACTCACATAATGTTAAAGTTAGTTCTCAAATATTTAGATTGGCCATAAAGTAGCAGTCTAGAAAAATCTGATTGCCATGGTGCTTGGGCTGCACTTAGACGAAGCATTTTCTGCCAAGTGTGGGATATTGCATCTGGAGCGGGGGGGGAAATGTTGTGAAATGAATAAAAGTACTGGGAAAGAGTTTCTAAACATTCAGTGTGTACAAGTTGTTGTTTAGATTCAAAATATAAGTAGTTATTTAAAAGTCCTCTTGAAATATAGTAAAGGTAGTATGTGGAGTGTTTGGGGAATAGGTGTCTCATAAAAGAACTAAAATAGTACATTGGCATTAAGTGAATGACATTAATGATAGGTTGCGAGTTCTTTAACACCTGAATGACTTGTTAAAGACTGAGTTGTGAGGTTGTAAAAGAATGTGATATGGTTCATACAAATCTTGGATTAAAAGTAGGTGATTTGAGCAAAACAGCATTGGTCTGCCTTTTTTTTTTTATCCATAGAGAAAGGTTTGTTTATCACAGGATTAAGCTGACAGTAGGGAATAACAGAAGCTATGGAACAAGAGAACCATTTTTTCTCTAATAAAAC
>JAAWVA010001437.1:0-10007 GCA_015227895.2 Colaptes auratus
TCGTAGTTTCATAGTTTCATAGTTTCTGTAGGGTTGGAAAGGGACCACAAGGATCATCTAGTTCCAACCCCCCTGCCTGGGCAGGGACACCCCACACTAGATCAGGCTGGCCGAGCCTCATCCAGCCTGGCTTAAACACCCCCAGGACGGGGCCTCAACCACCTCCCTGGACAACCCATTCCAGGGCCTCACCACCCTCATGATGAAGAACTTCCTCCTCATATCTAGCCTGAATCTCCCAACCTCCAGCTTCATTCCATTCCCCCTAGTCTTATCACTACCTGATAGTCTGAGAAGTCCCTCCCCAGCCTTCCTGTAGGCCCCCTTCAGATCCTGGAAGGCCACAATGAGGTCACCTCGCAGCCTTCTCTTCTCCAGACTGAACAGCCCCAACTCCTTCAGTCTGTCCTCACAGGAGAGGTGCTCCAGCCCTCTGATCATCCTCGTGGCCCTTCTCTGGACACCTTCCAGCACCACCAGATCCCTCTTGTAATAGGGGCTCCAGAACTGGACGCAGTACTCCAGGTGGGGTCTCACCAGAGCTGAGTAGAGGGGGAGAATCACCTCCCTTGACCTGCTGGCCACACTTCTCCTGATGCAGCCCAGGATCTGATTGGCTTTCCGGGCTGCAAGTGCACATTGAGAGCTCATGTTGAGCTTCTCCTCCACCAGCACCCCCAAGTCTCTCTCCTCTGGGCTGCTCCCCAGCCAGTCACTGCCCAGCCTGGATTTGTGCCTGGGATTGCCTTGACCCAGATGCAGGACCCTGCCCTTGGTCTTGTTGAAGCTCATGAGGTTGGCTTGTGCCCACCTCTCCAGCCTGTCAAGGTCCCTCTGGATGGCATCCCTTCCCTCCAGCGTGTCTGCTGCACCACACAGCTTGGTGTCATCAGCAAACTTGCTGAGAGTGCACTTTAGAACAATGCATGCAGAACCCTAACATTACTGTGGTACTTAATTTATGAGAGGTACAAGAGACAAAAGCAATTTTAAAAGCTGGAGATTTTCTTTCAATCAGGAAAAGTTCAGAACAGGTAAAGACTGATAAAAATTAATTAAATAGCTCTAAGATCATACAGTGACTAGAATGACCACCAAGTGAGCCTACTCAGCTGTAATAGACGGGAAAAACTTTTACTGAAAAATAGGCAACAATTTAGTGAGTGCTTTACAAGAGCAAAAAGAAAATGAGAACAAAAATACTGAAGGTATTCTGGCAGATGTTTTTAAGTGAAGAGTCGACTTTGGTCCATTTGCTGTGCATATCGATTCCAATGGCACAGGAAGTTCTGAGTCTGAGGATTGCCCACTGGAATCAGCTGCCTGTGGAAGTGGTGGAGTCACCTTCATTGGAGGTATTCAAGAAGAGGCTTGATGGGGTGCTTGGTGCCAGGGTTTAGGTTTTTTTTAGTTGTTTAGGTGGGTTGTATTGTACTGTCGTGTACGTATTGTACTCTTTTGTACTGTATGTACTGTATGGTACGGTATTGTATTTTAGGTGGGTTGGATTGGTTGATGGGTTGGACGTGATGATCTTGAAGGTCTCTTCCAACCTGTTGTATTGTATTGTATTGTATTGTATTGTATTGTATTGTATTGTAAGCTTAGGTTTTACCCTGGAGAAGAAAGGCAGAATGGATGATAATCCATATCTCTGAAAAGCTTGGGGGGGAAGAAAAGAAAAGGAAAGAAAAGAAAAGGAAAGAAAAGAAAGAAAAGAAAGAAAGAAAAGAAAAGAAAGAAAAGAAAAGAAAGAAAAGAAAAGAACAGAAAAAGAAGAAAGAAAAAAAGAAAGAAAAGAAAGAAAAGAAAAGAAAAGAAAAGAAAGAAAGAAAGAAAGAAAAGAAAAGAAAAGAAAAGAAAAGAAAAGAAAAGAAAGAAAAGAAAAGAAAAGAAAAGAAAAAAAAAAGCAAAGAAAAGAAAAGAAAGAAAAGAAAAAGAAAAGAAGAAAGAAAAGAAAGAAAAGAAAAAGAGAAAGCAAACATACCAGAACTGATTTCAAATTAAACAAACACACATTTCCTTGGACTGATTAACTTGGAAAACATGGCAAGTCAGAATAGGTTATGAGTTTGCTCTTGATGTACTTAAGACTATGATCATGATGGCAGCCCATGTGAGGGGAGAGATCCAAGTAGCAATCAGAATATAATATGAAAGAATATTTATAATGACAAAGGGAATGTTACTGAGGAAAGAAAGCAAATAGCAGTTATCTGCAAACTGTCATAAATACTCAAAGACTTGAAGCATCCTTAGTCCAGAGGTGCTTTGGCAGTTGTCTTCAGACTAACATCTGGTCCAATAAGAACAGCATGGTCACAATTGTCTAATGAGCCACAAGCATTAAGGAAACCTGCATATCATCACAGCCAAACACAGGAGACCTTAGCCTGAGTAACAGGATATGGTATGGTGCATCTCTTTAACTGCAGGGAGCCAGCATTAGTTGAAAACAAACTGTTTGTTTTGACATGTATTGTTAAAACTTAGGCATGTGAAACTCCAGCAGACAGGATCTCCCTCTGGAGGCGTTGACAGGCATCTACTGTTTTTTGTTGCCTGTGCAGGAAAATATGTGTTTTTAGAAAACTAGTTCAGGAGCTGCTACAATGTATTTGCCAGTTAAGTGACTTAAGCTGGAACGTGTGGGTCCCATTCCCCAAATATAACAAATATTTCTTTGATTACAGATATCATATCTGCTAATCAAACACAAGATGCAAGTGCTGCAAACTCTCTCTCTGGAACACCTGTCAGAAGTGAGGTAGAACAGTTTTAAGTACATAGGATTGAACTTCTAAAAAGTAAGCTGGAAAAGGACCAAGACAGTGATTCTCAGAACAATTGCTCAGGAGGGGAGGATGCAGAAAGGGGTCCCAGCTCTAAAGATATGAATGGTTAGGATAGGATAGGATAGGATAGGATAGGATAGGATAGGATAGGATAGGATAGGGTAGGATAGGGTAGGGTAGGTAGGGTAGGGTAGGGTAGGGCAGGGTAGATAGGATAGGATAGGATAGGATAGAATAGATAGAATAGAATAGATATAATAGAATAGAATAGAATAGAATAGAATAGATAGAATAGACCAGGTTGGAAGAGACCTTCAAGATCATTGTGTCCAACCTATCATTCAACACCACCTAATCAACTGAACCATGCAACCAAGCACCCTATCAAGTCTCATCCTGAACACCTCCAGTGATGGTGACTCTACCACCTCCTTGGGCAGCCCATTCCAATGGCCAATCGCTCTCTCTGTGTAGAACTTCCTCCTAACCTCCAGCCTAACCTGCCCTGGTACAGCCTGAGACTGTGTCCTCTTGTTCTGGTGCTGGGAGAAGAGACCAACCACCACCTGGCTACAACCTCCCTTCAGGTAGTTGTAGAGAGCAATAAGGTCACCCCCGAGTCTCCTCTTCTCCAGGCTAAGCAACCCCAGCTCCCTCAGTCTCTCCTCATAGGGCTTGTGTTCCAAGCCCCTCACCAACTTCGTTGCCCTTCTCTGGACACGTTCCAGCAAGTCAACTTCCTTCCTAAACTGAGGGGCCCAGAACTGGACACAGTACTCAAGGTGCGGCCTAACCAGTGCAGTGTACAGGGGCAGAATGACCTCCCTGCTCCTGCTGGCCACACCGGTTATCACCTGTCCCTTGTCTTATCTGAAGTCAGAGTTCTCAGGTTTACATGAAAATCTTTAACTATACCACACATGGTGAGCTCTGAGGTAACATATGGAAAAATGTTGAACGACATACAGTAAGACCATTTAGGCATACCAAAATAGCAAACAATGTTTGGAAACAATATCTGCAAGGTAAATATCAGTGTTTACCTCATACAGCAAGAACAAAAGCCAACTTAGAAAAAGAACTCATGTTTATCATCAAGAGGAAGTGAATGAAGAGAGCGAATTAGGCACAGATTTTTTATGTTAACTGAAGAATTTATTGCTCCTACACTCAGTCTCGTTCCCCTGAGAAAGCTTTGCAAGTGGATATTGCAGCTGACTACACGGTTATGAATATTGCACCCATTCCTGCCAAAAACACTATGCTTAACACAGAAAAATCTAACTAGGATGTGTGGGTTTTGGTTGCAAACAACATAAAAGCATGCAGAGTTTGGTGCAGCCACACACACACGAGGGCATGCAATTTACAGCCTCTAGACACAGAAATGTTGCGTCTCATCTTTTATTGTCTTCCCTTGTAAAAAGAGTTTGAATGCCTTAGGTAACCTTCTTTTTTTTCACTAGCAGGTGAAAAAGGCATCTAAGATATAGCTTATTCTATAAATGCTTATGAAATTGCCAGTATCTGGTAATCTTTTGTAGCATTACATTGCAGGATAGCATCAACGAAGCATGAGACCATTACGTATTACATTTTTACTTTTTATGAGGAGGATTAGAAAAGAAAAAACCCAAAATAAGCCCAAAACTCCTTCATATTCGAAACATTACAAAGGAAACAAAATTTGCATGAGTATGCAAAGGCAAGTTCAAATAAACAAGCCATTAAGAATGGTGAGTTGCAAGCCATTAACATAAAAGTTAAATGAATCTTGCACCTAACATCTCTTGCATTAAAATAGGATTTTTTCCAGTAAATTGCTGTCTATTAGCAGTAAACAAACTTCCCTGAGAAGGAAGTAATGAATGTTGTCTGCCATTTTGTCCAGGATGCTTTGAGCAAGGGAATATTTCATCAGAATGAGCAAATAAGAGATCACACATATCTAAAAGAACAGGCTAACCACTCTTCCCCAGCAGCACCATTTCCTGAGAAACTTACAAGCAGGAAATATAGGAAATATGAGTGGGCAACCCCCTGTGAAGTCAAACAAGTAAGATGAAGAACAAAGGTATGAGCAAACTAAAGATAAATATTGCTTGAGTGAATATGTTGAATTTAGACAAGATAATATACCTGACTGTATGTTTCAATTTTGAAATTGAAATTGCATTGGAAAAAATGTTAAGCTGACATTATAAAACCTAGATAACTTGAAAAGGAAAAGAATCTTAATTTTCAGGTTACAAATTACTTTTTGTTATAAAAGAGATGTGTAGATCCAATGCTCTTTAATATCTTCATTGATGATCTGGATGAGGGCATTGAAGCCATCAGTAATTTGCAGATGACACCAAGCTGGGGGCAGGAGTTGATCTGCTGAAGGTTGGAAGGGCTGGACAGGCTGGACAGATGGGCAGAGTCCAATGGCATGAGATTTAACACATCCAAGTGCTGCATTCTACCATTAGCCACAACAAACCCATGCAGTGCTACAGGCTGGGGTCAGAGTGGCTGGAGAGCAGCCAGGCAGAGAGGGACCTGGGGATACTGATTGACAGTATGCTGAACATGAGCCTGCAGTGTGCCCAGGTGGCCAAGAAGGCCAATGGCATCGTGGCCTGCATCAGGAACAGTGTGGCCAGCAGGAGCAGGGAGGTCATTCTGCCCCTGGACTCAGCACTGGTTAGGCCACACCTTGAGTACTGTGTCCAGTTCCAGGCCCCACAGTTTAGGAAAGATGTTGACTTACTGGAACATGTCCAGAGAAAGGCACAAAGTTGGTGAGGAGAGTTTGGAGCACAAGCCCTATGAGGCAACCAGCCAGCACCAGAACAAGAGGACACAGTCACAAGCTGCCCCATGGGAGGTTTAGACTGGATGGTAGGAAGAAATTCTCCATAGAGAGAGTGATTGCCTTTGGAATGGGCTGCCCAGGGAGGTGGTGGAGTCACCATCATTGGGGGTGTTTAGCAAGAGACTGGATGGGGTGTTTGGTGCCATGGTTTAGTTGATTAGATGGTGTTGGATGATGGGTTGGACGTGATGATCTTCAAGATCTCTTCCAATCTGGTTTATTCTATTCTATTCTATTCTAGTCTAGTCTAGTCTAGTCTAGTCTAGTCTGAAAACTCAGACAAAAATTAAAATATTTTGGTAAGAGTGAAACTCAAAGTAGATTTTTCCAGTGTTGCAATTTAGCCACATGAATAGAAAACAAACAAAAAAAAAAAAGTCTCAATTTTTTCATATTAATCCTTCTTTTATCTACATGGTAAAGGAATGAGACAATACAATACAATACACCAGGTTGGAAGAGACCTTCAAGATCATCGCTTCCAACCCATCAACCAATCACCCACCTAAACAACTAAACCATGGCACCAAGCACCCCATCAAGTCTCCTCCTGAACACCTTGTTCTGGTGCTGGTTGCTGGAGAGAAGAGACCAACCCCTTCCTGGTCACAACCACTTTTCAGGTAGTTGTAGAGAGCAATGAGGTCACCCTGAGCCTCCTCCTCTCCAGGCCAAACAATCCCAGCTCCCTCAGCCTCTCCTCATAGGGCTTGTGCTCAAGGCTCTCCCCAGCCTTGTTGCCCTTCTCTGGACATGTTCAAGTATCTCGATGTCCTTCTCAAACTGAGGGGCCCAGAACTGAACACAGTCCTCAAGGTGCCTAACTAATGCAGAGTACAGGGGCAATGACCTCCCTGAAATCATTTTACGTCCTTTAATACTATATATCCTTCTTTACAGGAGTTACTGATACATGGAAATGTAACAGCTTTTATTTGCTTTCTTTTTCCTTTGATACCGCCTGTAAATGTAGCTCGACCCTATCTGGCTGGGCATGAAGGTATAAAATCAATAGATCCCTGCTAGTGTGCAATCAAAAACCTCTCTTTCAAAACACCAGGAAAGTCAAGGCCTCCATACACAGAAACACTACTTGCAGCTCTCTGTCAGTGCTACAGACACTGTCCCCAAGGCTCCATCATATTTTAAACAGAAAAAGAAAGTCTGGTCAACAATGCCAGCATCCGAAAATTGAAAAGATTACTCCTCTTCAAAATAAACCCCAACACATTAGTGGTATTGTTGTTGCTGTTGTTCTTACAGCTCTGATTAAAGATTGTGGGTTTATGTTTGTATAATGGATTCTGTAGGGTTAACACAACAAGACCTTATTTCATTCTATCCCTTTCCACTGGCTATTTAAATAAAACACTGGCCTGCTTTCACTTCCCCAACAAACCAGTTCCTAATTTTGTCAAACCACAAACAACATGTTTAACAGGTTAGGGGGGCAACAGTATTACTGTAATGAACAAGTGTCTTTAACCTTTTATGACTGCAAACTTACACAGATTACATGTATGGCCATGTGTTTGTGGCAGAAGTGCACATATCTATATGAATAAATACAATGTGTGTGTATGTTTGTGTCACTCTCAAGGTACCAATTAACTCAACAAATAGCCCCCAAAAACCCAAGAGGTGACATTTTTGCCCGGAGCATGGAACAGATTACAATAAAATCAGTGGGAAAATACAGACTGGTCTAATGAAGCAGTCAATAGTGAATCAGAACATTGCAGCCATGTCTCTAACAAGCAATGGAGTGTGACATGGAAACTGGAATGATGTCATCATTGTTATCTGCTGAGCTAGAAGGGGAATAAAACTATCATCAGGGCATATTTTAAAGCTAACTACACCTGCTAAGAAGCTGGGATCACTATTCCAGTTACAGAAGTCACATACAGCACTGGGCTTTAGTATCTGAGCTTGCTCCTTGGCACAACTCAGTTCTTCAGGAGGTGACACACCAACAAGATGAGCTCTAGCCAAATCTTACCGCCAAAGCCAACAGGTAGAAATGTTTTCTGGTCTTATACCTGCCTCTAGAAGCCACCTTGCATTCTTTATCTTTCTGGTTGCTGTCATGTGCCACATCATGCAATAGTTTCTTTTTGTTTTGTTGTTGGGTTTTTTTCCTTTGAGACCACCACATACTGGTTTTTGTTTTTTCCCCCTGCAGTGTAAACACTTGACAAAATGTATCTTTAAATAGTAGCCTTTCTACAAAAGTACAAATTCTGATTTCTCTGAAAAGTACAATGCATATAGAACAAAGGTAAAATATCTGCTTATATTTTCTCTTGCTTGCTTTATAATTTCTCAGCACAGAAGAAGCTCTAGCTGGGGAAAAAAAACCCCACACTATCTAAATGCCTGGGCTTTAGAAATAGGACAGCATTCAGAAACATCTCTTTCTTCCACATTTCTTTATGGATTGCCACTAGGCAGCATCTGCACATTATGCTGCTTGCTGTGAATACATGCTTCAGGTGTTTGTTTCTCCCTAAACATTGCATGAAGAGCAGCTGCCTCAGAGAATCCTGGACTGCATTCCAGGCTCTGAGGCATGAAAGTTATGTCTCCTGGTTTTTTTTCCCCTTGGTGGTTTGCTTGGATTTGGTTTTTTGTTGGGATTTTTGTGTGTGTGTGTGTTTTGGGGTTTTCGGGTTTTGTTTTGGTTTGGTTTGGTTTTTTGGATTAAGCTTTCTAGCCCCAGGCATCTTCAGTTTGCATCAGCAACTAACATATAAACTATTGCAGCATCTCAGGCAAGACCCTTACAGCAGCATTTCTCCTTTGCCACTTCTTTCTTTCCTGCAGCATCCATTCTCTAACCCCATTACATAACCCTATACAGAGTGCTGACTGAACTCAGAGAGCAAGAATTCAACAGGACCTTTGCACTTCACTCTGCAACACCCTTTTGACTTGCTTCTTGTGCTATACAAAGAGAAAAGACTGCAGATGATTTGTGATAAAGCTGCAAAAAAAAATTTAAATCTCATAGCCATGTTTTTCCCCTCTCTAAACATGCAACAATGGAACAGAATTTCACCTTTCCCTTCAGAACTTGTTGTTGCTTCTACTAAAAGAAAAATCTGTAGATATGCAATTACCACAGCTCTTCCTCAGTGCTGTTTCCTGGGACTGTGAAATCAGTGGTATCCTTCTGAAGCACCAGTACTGACACTGACAATGTGAATTTCTTAGTTTGCCATTTTTCCTGCCTCATATTTGCTTTTGTCAATGTTTCTGCATTCTGTATGTTGTGAAAAAGAAACAAATGAATGAGTATTCAGACTATTGATAGTGATAAAATCATAATAATTCTTAAATGTTATTAAACATGAGCCAGCAGTGTGCCCACATGGCCAAGAAGGCCAATGGCATCCTAGCCTCTATCAGGAACAGTGTGGCCAGCAGGACCAGGGAGGCCATTCTGCCCCTGGACTCAGCACTGGTTAGGCCACACCTTGAGTCCTGTGTCCAGTTCTAGGCCCCTCAGTTTAGGAAAGGTTTTGACTTGCTGGAACATGTCCAGAGAAAGGCAACAAAGTTGGTGAGGGGTTTGGAGCACAAGCCCTGTGAGGAGAGACTGAGGGAGCTGGGGTTGCTTAGCCCGGAGAAGAGGACTCAGGGGAGACCTTATTGCTCTCTACAACTACCTGAAGGGAGGTCATAGCCAGGTGGGGGTTGGTTTCTTCTCCCAGGCAACCAGCACCAGAACAAGAGGACAAAGTCTCAAGCTGCACCAGGGGAGGTTTAGGCTGGATGCTAGGAAGAAGTTCTTCATAGAAAGAGTGATTGCCCATTGGAATGGACTGCCCAGGGAGGTGGTGGAGTTGCCATCACGACAGGTGTTTAGGAAGAGACTTGATGGGGTGCTTGGTGCCATGGTTTAGTTGATTAGATGGTGTTGGATGATAGGTTGGACACGATAATCTCAACGGTGTCTTCCAACCTGGTTAATTCTATTCTATTCTATTCTATTCTATTCTATTCTATTCTATTCTATTCTATTCTATTCTAAAGAGAAACTACAGGAGTTTTAATGTGCAATGCATCAATATCATACATCAAATTACCTTCTTCAGAGAATTTGCAGTCTATCATCACAAAATAGTCTACAAACAGTACCATATGCCCCGAACAGTCAAGAAACCTGCTTATTAAAGCTTTTGTTAATGCAGTCCCATCGTATGCACGTGGCTGCTTGATAGGTCTCAGTACCCAATGCATTTACTTCTCCAGTGAAATTATTCAAACTTTCATCACATGGTCTAGTACAGGGAATGTCTTAAGACAAAATTCTAAGCTGTAAAAATACATGAAAAAAATGGTTTACT
>JAAWVA010001438.1:0-10001 GCA_015227895.2 Colaptes auratus
GCGGCACACAGCGTTATAAACCGCCCGCCGCGCCGCTGGGGGGCGGAGCCGCCGCCACTACAGCCGCGGCTCCACGTGACCACAACACCGGCCGCCCACTTCCATTGGCCAGAAGGCGGCGGAGGGGGCGTGTCCTATGGGACGCGCATGCGCGCTGCCTGAAGGGGCTCCATTCATGAAAACGGAGGGAACGGCCGAGGCCACGTGGTGGCCGCTCAGCTGAGCGGGGTGGGAGGGGGGAGATCCTGCATCCCCCAGCCTGGGCACCACCGGGAGCACCGGCACTCACCTCCTGACCCCCGAAACCCGACGGCATCAGGCCCCTGGTCCCCTGAGATGCCTAGCCCGGGGAACTCCCAGCCCCCGGGGATGCGCAGCACCAGGGAGCTCAAGGCCCTGAGGGACCCCCACGGTGCTAGAGGCTGTCCAGCCTCAGGCACTCCAATCCCTTCAGGGGATGCCCAGCCCCAAGAACCCCTCGCTGGGCTGGGGATACCCCAGTCCCCCGGGATGCTCAGCCCCAGGAACCCCTCATTGCCCTGGGAATAAGCCAATCCCCAGCCCTCCTTGCCCCCCCCAGTCCCAGCCGTGGATCCAGGAGGGCCATAGACTCTCTTTATTCACCCAAACAATTAAATAGTAGCATTTCCTTCCTCTGTTTTGGGTGTTTTGTTGGTGTGGGTTTTTTTTAAACCAGAAGTGGTTAAAAGCAGGCTGCCCCCCCCCCCCCCCGCCCCATGGGGCTGGCCCCACTGCCAGGGCAGGGGTGGGCACGAGGGGCATTTATATTACCATTTATAAATAGAAAAATAAAACTCTCAAGCAGGGCAGGTTAGCAGTTAGCACAGTTAGAGCCAGGTCTGGTGTGGGGGTGCCTGCAGCAGAACCCCCCCCCCCCCCGTCCACCCACCCTGCGGCGTGAGAATGGGGACGAGGACACCACAGGTGCCAGAGGACCAGACCCAGAGCTGGGGCACACAGCTGGGTGCTTGGCTGATTTGGCATCACCCCCTTGGGCTGGGTTTGGCCCCCCCCTGGCAGGGTTCAGCAGCCCCAGTTCCTGCATAGCTGTTAATAAAGCAATAAATAGAGGGACAGAGAGGGGGGGACCAGGGCAGGGGACCCAGCAGTGCTGCTGGGGGGGGGCTCCTGGGCATGGGAGGGGGCTAAGCCCAGGTGCCCAGGGCTACTCCATGGCACCCTGTCTCCACTGCCCTTGGGCAGCGCTGAGCTGAGAGGCACCCAAACCTCCCTGGCAGTGCCAGGGGTGCCCTTACCCCTCCTCCCTAAGTTCAAGGAGGGGGTCCAGGGCCAGAGCCCCCCGCTTCCAGTGTGTGGTAACTTGGGGGGCCAGCGAGCCCTAGGCCTGCAGAGCCTCGGGGGCCAGCATGCCGCCGGCCAGCCGGTAGAGCAGGCGGGAGTACCAGTGCATGCCAGCCTCCGGCAGCGTCCCGTTACCGGCCTCGGGGCGGGCGGGCAGCAGCGAGAGGAGCCCGTGGAAGAGGCGGAGTGGGGCGAAGGCTCGGTGTGCCCAGCGGTGACTCTCCAGGACGGCGTAGCAGGATGCCAGCACCCCGTTAACCAGCAGGGTCCCGTGGGAGGTGAGGGGGGCAAAGACCCCCACGCCATCCTCCCGTGAGACCCGCAGCACCCGCGCGGGGCGCAGGCCCTGCCCGCCGGCCCCGTGGGCCAGCACCGCGTCCCCCGGGCGCACACGGCGGGCAAAGACGGGCGAGAAGGCGGCGGCGGTGCCGTTGGCCATGCCGCGGGCAGCGAAGATGAGGTGGGACGGGGTGAGGAGCAGCCGGAGCGCGGGGCTGGCCGTCTCGATGGCCACGAAGGAGGCTCGTTGGGCCAGGTCGCGGTCCAGGAAGAGCAGCACCTGGGTGGGCACCAGGCGCCCGCCTGGCTCGGCGCCCAGCACCCAGTCGCCCTGGCGCAGGTCAGCCAAGCCCCGGCGCTCGCCGCTCCTCAGCGTCACGGTGGCGTGGCCGGGGAAGCAGCCACCGGTGCGGACGGCCAGGGAGTTATCTGGTGGGGGGAGGAAGGAGAACGCAGTGGGTCCCCTCTCTCGCTGGTCACCTCCACTAGCCGGGGTGCCGAGTGGAGCCACCCGCCCCCCCAAAACACCCCCGGAACAGAGCGGGGGATTTTCCGAAGCCCCCCCGCCGCCCAGCCCTGTTCCTGCGCAGAGCTCCCAGGGAGGTTGGGTGCTGCAGGGCCCCTTTGTCCGCCCCGCACTGACGCCCTTTGTTCGGGGCTGGGGACGGTGACATTTGCGGCCGCTTTCACTTTCTGTCGATTGTCATTTCTGGGCAGGATGGAGGCTGCCGGCCCGGAGCGGCTGCCGGGCGCGGGGGGGCACCGGCTGGCTTGTGACCGTCCCCCACCGGCTTAGCCACCCTCACCTACCCCACACCGGCAGCTGAACCACGAGGGTGGCTCCAGCGAGGCAACACTTGGAGGGGAAAAGAGGGGGCTTTGGTCAATGTGTGGGCTGGAAAGGGCCTGGGGGGGGAACTGGGCTGGAGCCAGAGGCAGGCTGAACCCTCTGTGACCAGAGGCCAGCTAGGGCAGGGCTGCATCCCGCGCGGAACAGGGCAGCGGGGGGGAGCCACAGGCTGAGCTGCTCATGGGGCTGGCGGCCCCCACTGTGCGGTACCTGCTCTGACGGAGACGTGGATGTGAGCCTTGGACTCGTAGTAGACCCAGTCGAAGCCAGCCTCGACGGCCAGGCGCGCCAGCATGCCGTACTTGTGCCGGTCCCGGTCGGAAGTGGTGATGTCCAGGGCCCGTCCCTCGTAGTGCAGCGAGTCGGGGAGGTGGTGCCCGTCCTCGTCCCAGCCCTCCGTCACCCGCAGCTTCACCCCCGGCCACATATTCATCACGGCGATGGCCAAAGAGTTCACACGCTCCTTGCAGCGCTGGGGGGGGAAGGGGGGGGAACGACACAGACCAGCACCGGGGTCACCCCCAGACCCACCACAGTGCCTGGTCCCCTCCGGGGGGGTCCTGCAGATGGATGCTGTGCCTGCGTGGGACCTGAAGGGGGGCAGGTGAGGTGTCCCCCACCGGGCACAGAGGGGGTTGTGGTAGATCTGCTCGCCCCCCCCCCCCCGCTTGGGAGCAGGTTGAACGTTAACGTGCCCCGGGGTGCTGCTGGGCAGCCGGGCAGAACGGGCAGGGGACCGGGACAGGAACGGGACGGTGTCACCTTCCCCGCGGCCATGGCCATGACTGATTAACCTGGGGGCGGCTGTGGGGCAGGGCTGGGGAAGCAGCTGACCGTGAACCAGAGCTGAGGCCCAGAGCGGCCCCGGGGGGTGGCGCTCGGCAGGGCAGGGAGGGAAGCAGGGCCTGAGGGGCACCATGGGGGAAACTGTGCCTCCGGTGCCCGGAGCTGAGGACAATGTTGGGGGGGTCCAGGGACCTCGGGGTCCTTTCCCCAGCGGCAGCAGTGGTGTGGGGCGCAGGGGTCAGAGCTTCATTCTTTTCCCACCACCGCCCCGGTAGCCGCCGAGGTCACAGTATCCCTCCGCACCCCGGTGTCCCCCACTCCCCCGAGCGACAAAGCAGCTCCCGGGAGCACGGGGCCGCGGGCCCGGGGTGGCTCGGCTGAGCTGGGGGGGCAGTAGCGGCGGGGGGGCAGGAATGTGCCCGGCCCGGCCCGGCCCGGCCCAGCGACAATGAGCGCTTCCAGCCCGGCACTGACCTCAGGCCCCGGGAATGCCGGCACGGCCACAAAGGGCTCTTTCAGCCGCCCGCATCCCGGGCCGGCTCCGTGCCCGCGGCCCCGCCGGTTCCCGCCGGCCCGGCCCCACCACCCCCGCCGCCCCGGCCGGCGGGAGCCTCCTGGACCACTCGGAGCATCCCCTGTGGCCATGGCGACCGCGGGGCCGCCCCTCGCCATGGCAACCGGGAGCATCCCGGCGGGTGCGCGGAGCATCCCGAGTTCCCGCCGCCCTAGATCCACCCGCCCCGGGTACCGGGGCTGCACTCTCCCCGCTGGCGCTGCCCCGGGGCAGGGGGAGAGCGGAGCCACCGGTATCCCGTGTCCCTGGTCCAGCGGCAGCCCCCCAGGCGCCCCCAGCCTCTTTAAACCTCGACGTCAGGTCCTTAACGTGGAGCGACCGTCCCTTCACGGAGCTCCGGTGCTGCCCCGCCGCCGCGGGCCATGGAACGGCGACGGGGACCGGGAGGAGGCAGAGGGCTGCCCCGGGGGGCTCCGTGCACCCCAGGAAGAGTCGGTGCTCCCCGGGGAAGCTCCGTGAGCCCCCGGGAAGGGTCCGTTCGTCCAGGGAAAGGTCGGTGCCCCCCGGGGAAGGTCGCTGGGCTCCCGCCCCCTCCGTTCCCTCCTCCCCCGCGTCCCCGGGAGCGAGGCCGGGCCGGGCGCAGCCCCCACCTCGGTCATGAGCCGGTCCGCCCCCGTGTTCTCCTCGTCCTTGAAGATGATGTCGGGGTTGTAGTTGGGTACCAGGTCCCTGAAGCGCTCTGAGCCCCGCAGGACTTTGCCCTCCGCCTTCCCGCTCGCCCCCAGGGTCTGCTCGGGCACGTTGGGCACGAACTGCTTGTAGAGCAGCGGCGAGAGCTGCCGCCGCCCCAGCCGCCGCCGCCCCACCGGGCCCCCGTCCCGGGCCGCAGCCCAGCACCGGAGCGGCCAGCAGGCAAACGAGCAGGCCGAAGGCGAGCGGGTTCCGCCGGGGCATCCCGGCCGCCAGGCCCCGTTAACGCCGCGGGCCCCGTTCAGTCGCCAGGGGCACAGGCGGCCGGGGCGGGCATGGTCCCGGTGCGGTGGCTCCGGGGTTTTTAGAGGGTCGCGGTGCCAGGGGCGGGTCGGTGCCGTTTCCTTCTCACACCCACGGTCCCGTCGCAGCTGCGGGATCCGCGGCCGCCCGGGACTGACAACCCCCCCTCCCCCGCTGGTGCCGTCACCCACTCGGGACAGCCCTCCCCCGCGGCTGGTTCCGCGCTCGCGGGCCCGGCACCCCCTCGCCTGCTGCGATGCCCCAGCCCCGGGGACTCCCCGACACAGTCCGAGCTTCGGCAAAACCCTCCGACGGCTGCGTACCGGCACCGGGCGCCACGCACCCCGGTCCTGGCACGGGCACCCTGCGCCTGGACCCCGCTCCTGGAACTGCCGTGGGACCGGAACGGAGACCTGAAGCCACGTCCCGATTTTGCCCCCAATCTCCTGCTGGACCCCGCCCGCCGGTACCGGCTTCTCTGCCCGCTCCCCTCTCCCGTACCGGGACGCCCCCTAGCCTGGCCTTAATGCCGCACGTCTGGTCCCAGGACCTCTCCCGGGTCCTGTCACCGCCTCTCGGGACCGGGCACCCACCCCACGGCTCCGGCTCCGACCGCTCCTCTCCTGTCGCTGCCCCTGGCACCGGGAACACCCGTTATCCTAACGCTGCGCCGCCGGTACCGGCACCTGCTCTGTTCCCCGGCACAGCCCCGCTCCCGCTGGGAATCGCCTCTCGGCACTGCCCCGGTAGCACCTGTTCGGTCCGACTCCCGGTACCGGTAGCTGCTGCTGGCCCAGCCGCCGGTACCGGCTCCCCCGGGCGCCGGTCGGTACCGTGCGCTGCCCGCAGCCGCCCCGGCCGACTTGCCCCCACCTGCAGCCGCTCGGCTCCCGCACTGGGCAGCCCGGTCGGGCCCCGCCTCGGACCCGGCCCCCGGCGGCGGCGGCAGCGGCCACATCCCCCGGGGCCGCCCCCGCCGCGCTGCCCTGCCCCGGACTGTCCCCTCCTGCGCGGCGGGACCGGGGCACCCCGCGGCTGGGCTCCGCCAAGGATGGAGGCACTCCCGCGGCTGGCTCCGGGCTGCCCCGGGACAGGGGCACCGATGGGGGCAGGGCACCCCTGGGAAGAGACCCCCGGGGGCGGACCCCCGCCCGGCCCCACCCTCGGCACCCTCCGAGCTCCTGGGGAAGCACCCAAGGGTGTCGCGGGCTCGGCGAGGGCAGGAGGCAGGAGCGGGGCGGTGGAAGGGTGGGAGCGGGCTGGGGGGTGCCTGCCCCCCCCCGCAGCGCCGGTGCCAGCCCCGGGGTGGCTGGGGGGGGCAGCTCGCGGGGAAATCGCGGGCACCGATGGCCTCATTTCCTGCAATATAAACCAAGCTTCCTGCGCTTCCTGCTCGGCCCAGGCCCGGGGGGGGGGTCAGGGGAGGGCAGCCTGACCCCCACCCCACCCCCGTCATGGGGTGGGGGGGGCAGCCTGGCTCAGCCCCAAGAGGGGCAGGATGGGTGGGGGGCCGGTTCCTGGGGCAGTTTCCTCTCCGGCAGCGGGGACCCCCCCCGCCGATGACCGTAGAGGTCGGACCACCCCCCCGCCCCGCCCCACGCCCCTCGCCGGGGGCAGCTCAGCCCTCCCCCCCCAAAGAAATTCAGGCCCCCCTGCTGTCCCTCATCCCTTCCTGCAAGAGGCTCAGGGGCAGGAATAGGGTTAATTATGACCCCCCAGGGAAAACTGAGGAGTGGGGGGTGGGGTGGAAGGATTGAGACCCCCACGGGTAGGGACTCCCCCCCCGAAGGAATAACCCCCCCCCGGTTCAGCCTTTGTTCTATAAAACCAGAGTTTGTTTATTGCTCCAAACACCTCCTGAGGTAACAGAGACCTGAGAGACAACCCTGGGGTGACACAGGGAGTGGGGGGCGCCCCCACTGCCAGCACCGTCCCTGAGGGGGACCACACCCGGGGTGCAGCCAGGGGAGTGTAAACTGGGCGGGGGGGCTGCAGCCCGCACAGCCCCGGGGGGGGGAGGGCTGTGGTGGGGACACAGCCCCAGGCCGAGGCTCAGCAGTGCAGCAGCTTGGCAGAACTCGGTGGGGAGGAAGAACCTCTGCTCCCTGCGGGACTCTGCTGCCCCTGGAGCACCAGGTGCCGCCAGAGGCCAGCTCAGCACTCGGGGGGGGGCGGCGGGGGGCACGTCCCTGGCGCCCCCAGCCCTAGCAGGGCTGCCCGAGGGGCCGGCGGCGGGCGACAGGCAGCGGCAGCTTGTGCAGACCTGGGCAGAGGGAGGACGTCAGAGCCGGGGGGGGGGCAGCCCAGGGCTTGCCCCTGCGTGCCCACAGCCCTCTGCTCACCCAGGGCCCGGAGGAGCTCGGCCTGGACGGCCCAGGAGACCCTCGTGAGCAGGCAGAGGGCGGTGAGCCCCGCGAAGCTCAGGTTGTAGAGGAAGACGATGTGGAAGTTCCCCAACCAGTCGGAGCGGCCAAAGTCCCCCAGGAGATCGAAACGTGTGATCCCTGGGGGGGGAACAGTCAGGACAGCCCCCCCCCAAGCCTAGGGACCCCCCAGTCGTGGGGTCACCCTGCTCCCACCCCCCTGGGAGCTCACCCAGTGTCCTGGAGAACACAGGCAGGGCCGAGCTGAGCACCAGCAAGGAGACGCAGTTCCCAATGATCTGGGGGGGAGGGAAGCAATCTGGGGGGGGGGCGGCAGGGCCCCAGGTCTCCTCTCCCGGGCTGGCAGCTCCAGAGGCTCTGCCAGCACCCAGGGCTGTGCTGGAGCATTGGGGGGACGCCTGGGGACACCACCCAGGGAGACCACCAGCAGGCTCTATAGGGACCTGGGGGGGTCCTGCGCCCCCGGCCCAGGGCTCCCACCTTTGTGAGGGGGGTGTCCTGCCTCCGGGGGAGGAGGTGAGTGAAGAGGGGGGAGCTGTAGAAGCCCACGACAGAGGAGACCATCAGGTAGCTGCGGGGGGAGGGTGTTAAGGAGGCCACAGAGAGGGACAGGGCTGGGACAGGGCTGGGACAGGGCTGTGGGGCTGGGGACAGGGCTGGGGCAGGGCTGTGGGGCTGGGGGCAGGGCTGGGGACAGGGCTGGGGACAGGGCTGGGACAGGGCTGGGACAGGGCTGTGGGACAGGGCTGTGGGGCAGGGCTGGGACAGGGCTGTGGGGCTGGGGGCAGGGCTGGGGACAGGGCTGTGGGACAGGGCTGTGGGGCTGGGACAGGGCTGTGGGGCTGGCACAGGGCTGTGGGGCTGGCACAGGGCTGGGGACACTAAGGTCCACCCCAAGGATACAGGATGAGGACGACCTGCAGGGCAGCTCCAAAGGAACCAAAGATGGAGAAGGAGACCTGGCCCAGGGATGCATCCTGCTGGGACAGAAGGAGGGTCGTTTGGGGGGGGGGGGAGCAGACCCCAGGCACAGGGTGGGACACAGCCCCTTGCTGTCCCCTGTCCCCTCCCCCAGGTACCTGCACGCCCCTGGGCATGGCAGCGTCGTCCAGCAGCAGCTCCAGGACGTGGAAGCAGACAATGAGCACAGAGATGCCCTGGGAGGAGCGGGGAGGGAGTGAGAGTGGCTGAAGCCGGGGTCAGGGGTCAGCCCCCCCACCCCCCAAGCCTTGGGACACTCACAGTCAGTGCCAGCAGCCCCAGCATGGCCAGGGGGTAGCCCAAGTTCCTCTGCCAGGGCGAGGCTCGGTGCCGCAGCTCTGGGTGGCAGGGGACACAGGGGACCAGGGGTGAGGTGCCAGGACAGCCTCCCCACCCCCACCCCATGCCCACCCCCCCCCGGGGGACACAGGCTCCTGGGGAATCAGTGCCCCCAGTGCCAATGGGCAGAGCCCAGGGGGTCCGGAGCCTGCCCCCAGTGCCAATGGGCAGACCCCAGGGGGTCCGGAGCCTGCCCCCAGGGCCAAGCTGGGCAGACCCCAGGGGTCCGGAGCCTGCCCCCAGGGCCAAGTGGGCAGACCCCAGGGGTCCGGAGCCTGCCCCCAGGGCCAAGCTGGGCAGACCCAGGGGTCCTGAGGCTGCCCCCAGGGCCAAGCTGGGCAGACCCCAGGGGTCCGGAGCCTGCCCCCAGGACCAAGCTGGGCAGACCCCAGGGGTCCGGAGCCTGCCCCCAGGACAAGCTGGGCAGACCCCAGGGGTCCTGAGGCTGCCCCCAGGGCCAAGCTGGGCAGACCCCAGGGGTCCGGAGCCTGCCCCCAGGACAAGCTGGGCAGACCCCAGGGGTCCGGAGCCTGCCCCCAGGGCCAAGCTGGGCAGACCCCAAGGGTCCTGAGCCTGCCCCCAGTGCCAATGGGCAGAGCCCAGGGGTCCTGAGGCTGCCCCCAGGGCCAAGCTGGGCAGACCCCAGGGGTCCTGAGCCTGCCCCCAGGGCCAAGCTGGCGGCCCCAGGGTCCTGAGGCTGCCCCCAAGGCCAAGCTGGGCAGACCCCAGGGGTCCTGAGCCTGCCCCCAGGGCCAAGCTGGGCAGGCCCCAGGGGTCCTGAGCCTGCCCCCAGGGCCAAGCTGCTCACCCAGCGTCCGCCTCCTGCTGCGGATGGCGAGGAGCTGCTCCCGCAGCAGCTCCATGTCCAGGTTCAGCCAGCAGGAAGCTTTGCCTGCCAGGGAGGAGACACTTGGCAAGGTGAAGGGGCTGCCAGTGAGCCCCCAGGCCCCCGGCTGCCAGCCAGCAGCCGTGCTGGGCACCCCCAGCCGTGCTGGGCACCCACCCGAGGAGATCCTGTGGGACACAGCAGCTTCCTCCAGCCTGGTGCACCTCAGCTGCTCATCCAGGTCCTCCAGGAGCTGGGGATGGGTGAGGGGGGTCTGGATGGCACCCAGTGCCCAGCAGGGGAGCCTGGGCAGCCGCAGGCACCCCCAGATTGGGGGGGGCAGGGGGGAAGACCCTACCCGGGGCTTCACCAGCAGCTTCCCCGTGACGGTGAACATGGTGGAGAGGCCGAATGGAGTGCACACTGCAGGGGGGGGAGAGGCTGAGGAGTGGGGGCCCCAGCAGCCCACCCCTCCCTGTGCCCCCAGAAGGGTCCTGGATGGGCCCTGGAGGCCCCCAGCGCAGTACCCAGCGCGGGATGGGAGCAGGGCAGCTCCCAGGACTCACGCAGCAGCAGCAGGACGCCGAGGAGGGAGATGCAGGAGTAGAGGTAGGGCAGATAACAGTCCCAGAGGTCTGCAGGGGTGCCAGGGTCAGCCCAGCGCCACTGGGCACCCCCTCTCCCCTTCAGCACCAGGGCCTGATCCTGCCCTGTGGGAACCAGGAG
>JAAWVA010000144.1:0-46425 GCA_015227895.2 Colaptes auratus
TTTCCGACTTCCCAGTCTGCCATGACTTTTGGAATAGACTAGCGAGGGGCTTAGCAACCTCATCTGCCAGCTCTCTCAGCCCCGTGGGTGTATCCCGTTGGGTCCCCCATGGACTTGAACACTTTCAGTTCTTCAGGTGATCACGAACCTGAGCTTCACTTACCATGGGCAGTTCTTCCTCCCCCGTCCCTGGCATCGTCTGCCATGACTCCATGAGTGTGGCTGGAGGCCCTTGCAGTGAAGACTGAGGTAAAGAAGTGATTGAGTAGCTCAGCCTTTTCCCATCACTTGTGACCAATTCACCATTTTCCTTTCTGAGGGGCCCACCCCTTCCCTACTCTTCTTCTTACCATTAATATACCTGTAGAAGTTCTTAGTGCTCCCTTTAACCTCCCTGGCTAATTCAATTCAGCAGGTCACCTGGTCACAGAGGGATTAGCTTAGTGTTCCCACATCTTTTCCGTTAGGCACAAGGACCCAAACGTCCGTACGGTGCCTGCGATGGCCCTCAAGGTGATCTGCTCTCTAACCTCCTGTGGCACTCAGGTCAGAAGAACAGGCTGTTTGTTGCCAAGACTCCTGTCCTCGTCAGCACGTGCCTGATGGTCGCTGTCTGAGCAGGTGACTCCATCTATTGGGGAAAAGGCATTTCTCAGCATTCTGGTGTCCCGGGAGTGGAAAATAGTCCAGAGTGTCTTAGAGAGGCTTAGATCAAAGGCCCAATCCCCAGCCCTCTCTTCCTTTCTTCAGTCGAGTGTTGGGCCTTTTTGGATTCAATTAGACCCCGAACAGCAGGTGCAGACTAGCATACTCCTCAGGGACTTCTTCAGCTTTGTGTGGCTTAGGGGACTTCCTAAAGCAAGCTTGTATCTCGATGCTTTCCAGCCCTTTATGGTGCGAGGGGAAGGGGGGGGTTGTGAAGTGCCTGTGCTTGAAAGCCCACAGTCTGCAGCTGTTGCCATGCAGAGTATGCTCGAAGTAGGTCTGTGCAAGTCTGCCATGGCCTCAGAAGGCTGTGCAGCTGTGAAACCTTTTCTGTTGTTCAAGCACAATCTTTCTGAATTGTTTTCTTTGATTTTTTTTTCCCGCCAGGGTCAAGTGGAACTGTCTGATTTTGGGCTAAGCAGAGCTGTAAAGAAGGCTCAGAGACCTGAGCTCTACAGAACCTCGCACACAACCCACCAAGTGACTTCTGTATACAGGCTGTCCTCGTTCAACACGGAAATAGCTGAGAGCTGAGCCAGAGCACACCATATTCCCTCAGCTTCCTCTTCTACAGATTAAACAATTCCAGTTCCTTCAGCCACTCCTCATAAGACCTTTTATCCAGACCCTTTGCCAGCTTTGTTGCCCTTTTCTGTACATACTCTGTCACCTTGCTATCTTGCTTGTAGTGAGAGGTCCAAATCTGAACACAGTATTCAAGATGTGGCCTCATCAGTGCTGAGTACAGGAGACAATTGCTTCCCTAGTACTGCTGCCAATTATTTCTGATACAAGATAAGCTGTTGGTGGCCTTCTTGGCCACCTGAGCATGCCATGGCTCATGTTCAGATGGCTGTTGACCAACACCTCCGTTTCTTTTCTGCCCAGCAACTTTCCAACCACTCTGCTCCGAGTCTGCGGCATTGCATGGGGTTGATGCAATGGAAGTGCAGGACCTGGCACTTGGTCTTGTCGAACCTCCTATGACTGACCTTAGCCCATCAATTCAGCACATCCAGACCCCTTTGCAGAGCCTCCCTGCCTTCACACCTTCAACACCCACTTAAGTTTGGTGGCATCTGCAGATTTAATGAGGGAACACTCAATTCCCTCATCCAGATCATTGGTAAAGACATTGAAGAGAACCAGCCCCAAACTGAGTCCTGGGAACACTGCTTGTGCCCGGCTGGCCACCGGCTGGGTTTAATTCTATTTACCCCCGCTCTGGGGCCCAGTCATCCATCCCATTCTGTTATCCAGCAAGCCTTTTGAAAAAATACATCTGAAAAAGAAGGCAGAGAAGGAAAGTTCAATCTGCAAACATTGCAGTACACTCAGCTCTTGTGGTACCCTCTGTGAGATCCTAAGCCGTTTGAACTGAGACAGTCGGGCAGCCAAGCCAGTGCAGCAATGTTTTCTGGAGAGTTGGTAAGAGCCAGTTCTATGCAATTTGTTTAAGTGAATGGCAAATAGTTCTACATGAACAACTGTCTTAGTACTAGTACGTAGGAGGGTCTGAAGTGTGGTACTTTGCATGCTCCATTCATACTTGCCCTTCGGGAGGAGCCCAATCTTTCATTGAAGCCAGTGCTTTCATATCAAAGAAGGGAACTGTTAGTCCACAGAGGACATGGACAAAGGGCTTATTCTTAGTTTCATGCCTTTCACAAGCTTGTCCTCTTAAACCTCTTTTTAGTCTTGGCTTGATTAAACACAAAATTTTCAGAGCTCATGATATTCACATCTTCCTTGCATGGCTACAGACTTCACTTTGTGAATAAGATTTGGATTTGGGGAGTTTCCTTGTTCTGCTTTTTATCAGTAAGATGATTTTATTTCTTGCCACGAGCATTACAGAATTTCCATTACACCTTTAAAAATTTCATCTCTTAAATTCTCCTTTTCATTTCTGTTTTAGCATTGCTCATTTTTCTAGAGGCCACCTCGTTTACCTAAATAAGCTGTCTGTGTGTAATTTCACTTTTTTTCCGCCTTTCATTCCTCTAGGGAAGAAGAATGTAAATGTAGTGCCCTCAGGAGTTTGAAACGACTCTCCAACAAAACATTTCAGTAAGTTCGTTCTCAGGGTCTAATCAGAACTATATAAAAATAACTGCTGCAAGAGGCAATCCTTATAGCATCTCAAAGTAGTTTTAGAAAGTATCCCAAATTACTTCTAACCAATCTTCATGGGAATAATTGATTTTTTTTTTTTTTGTTACTCCTCAGTTTTCCATCCTATTCAGATGATTAATAATGCAAACTTCTTACAGTATTCTTTCTATTTAGAGCTGACATTTTCAGATCAGAGAGAACATTTTGTGTTGATGCAGTTAATTTGTTTACCTTGTTTGGCTTCATCTGCATTTACACCACTGCACAACCTTGGGCCTCAAGACAGGCTATACAGAGAAGACTGTGACCACAGTGCTTAAAGCTAGCCGCATGTTTACAAGGTTACAGCCTGGCCAAAGACTCTTCTGATCCCTGTCTTCTGGTCCCTCTCATGACCAGCAGTGTGCACGGGTGGCCAAGGAGGCCACTGGCATCCTGGCCAAGATCAGGAATGGTGTGGCCAGCAGGAGCCGGGAACTCATTCTGCCCCTGCCCTCAGCGCTGGTTAGGGCACACCTCGAGTCCTGTGTCCAGTTCTGGGCCCCTCAGTTTAGGAAAGGTGTTGAGTTGCTGGAAGGTGTCCAGAGAAGGGCAACAAAGCTGGGGAGGGGTTTGGAGCACAGCCCTGTGAAGAGCAGCTGAGTGAGCTGGGGTTGTTAAGCCTGGAGAAGAGGAGGCTCAGGGAAGAGACCAGTGAAAGACAGAGACGACACAGTCTCTAGCTGCGTCAGGGGAAGCTTAGGCTGGATGTTAGAAGAAGTTCTTCCCAGAAAGAGAGATTGGCCTTTGGCAAAAAAGAAAAGGAATAATTTGTCACAAAAAGCCCACAACTCCTGTAGGATTCCCAGGTCCTACTTAAGAATATCAAGCAGTTTGTGGTTGGTTGTTTTTTCTTTTTTCCTTTTCTCTTCCTGCGCTGCAAAGATTTGGATAGGAATTTCTAGGTATTAACTACAGCCAGAGCAATCCTTCAAGTGCCCTGGGAGTGCAGTGGAAACCTTTTGGGAATTGTTTCTGCTGTGTTACTCCTAAAGCTATGAACACACACACACACACTCTCACACACAGACAAAGTTGTTAACAGAGTTTCTCTGTGCCTTCCAGGTCTGGTGCGTTCAGCCTGGCAGGATCTTCCTGGGCCATCCAATTCCAGTTTCTGTGGACGCTTCTCAGCTCTTGCCCCCAGTTTGCTGACAGAGGATGTTGGGTTTGTGGGTCCTGGCAGCGACAGTTTTCCAAAGAGGAGCTCTGAGGCCAGCTGCAAGGTTAGGTTTGGATTCTCCTGGGTCTCACACAGAATGAGTCTCACGATTCAAGCGGTCTGATTTCATAGCTGCATTTTCTTCTCTCTGCCTAGGTGACAGGATGACCTCCCTAATGAAGAGAGATACCCTGAGCTTTACAGCAACCTTGACCTCAAGCCCCCAGTGCCTTCTGTGAGTACAGGCTGTCCTTGTTCAACAGGGAAATAGCTGAGAGCTGAAGCCAGAGCACACCCTAATTCCCTCAGCTTCCTCCCCAGCCACTCCTCATAAGGCTTGTTATCCAGACCCTTCCCCAGCTTTGTTGCCCTTCTCTGGGCACGCTCTATCGCCTCCATGTCCTGGGGACCACCACTTGTGCCCTGCTGGCCACCGACTGGGTTTAACTCTGTTCCCCCAGCTCTCGGGGCCCAGTCATCCATCCCATCCTGTTATCCAGCCATCCTTTTGAATGAAATAGATCTGAAAAATGAAGTAGCAGAGAAGGAAAGTTGAAGCTGCCAACATTGCAGTACCCTCAGTTCTTGTGGTACCCTCTGTGAGATCCTAAGCCATTTGCCTAAAAGCCCACAATTCCTGTAGGATTCCCAGTTCCTACTTAAGAATATCAAGCAGTTTGTGGTTTGGTTGGTTTTTTTTTTTTCTTTTCACTTGCTGTGCTGCAAAGGTTTGGATAGGAATTTCTAGGTATTAACTACAGCCAGAGCAATCCTTCAGATGCCCTGGGAGTGCAGTGGAAACCTTTTGGGAATTGGTTCTACTGTGTTACTCCTAAAGCCATTAACAGAGACACACACACACACTCTCACACAGACAAAGTTGTTAACAGAGTTTCTCTGTGCATTCCAGGTCTGGTGCGTTCAGCCTGGCAGGATCTTCCTGGGCCATCCAATTCCAGTTTCTGTTGACGCTTCTCAGCTCTTGCCTCCAGTTTGCTGTTGACACTGTAATTGAAGAGAGTTCCTCCAGGTCCTCTTTAGCTAAGGATACAGGCACTGTGGGAATCTTCCTAAACTCTGCAGTGGTATCGATTTGAAGAACTCCTGTAATTTTTCTTCCATGGTCTTCTCTCCTTTGAGTTGTCCTCTTCCCCCTCTGTCATCTGTCAGCTCTGCAGACTCTGGCAGACATTCTGATTCTGATGGGCAGAGGAAAAGGGCTCGTTACTAGTTTCATGCCTTTGACGAGCTTGTCAGCTAAACCTTTCTTTAGTCTCTCTGTGTGTGTATTTATATATATATATGTTTGTTTTTTTTCCTTCGTTCCTCGAGGGAAGCGGCGTGCCAGTGGTGTGCCATCAGGAGTCTGAAACCATTCTCCGACAATAGAAATGTCCGTAAGTTCTTAGGGTCTCATCAGAACTATGTAAAAATAACTGCTGCAAGAGGCAATCTTTATGGCATCTAAAAGTAGTTTTAGAGTGTGTCCCAAAATTACTTCTTGCCAATCTTCATGGGAATAATTGAGTTTTTCATTATTCCTGAATTTTCCATCCTATTCAGATGATGAATCACACAACCTTCGTACGGGATTCTTTCTCTTGAGAGCTGACATTTTCAGATCAGAGAGAGCGTTTTGTGTCGATGCAGTTCATCTCTTTGCCTTGTTTGGCTTCCTCTGCATTTACAGCGCTGCACAGCCTCGGGCCTCCAGTCAGGCTATGCAGAGGAGACTGTGGCCACGCTGCTTGAAGCTAGCTGCACGTTTACAAGGTTTACAGCCTGGCCCGAGACTCTTCTGACCCTTGTCTTCTGGTCGTGACCAGCGGTGGCCAAGAAGGCCACTGGCATCCTGGCCAATATCAGGAATGGTGTGGCCAGCACGAGCAGGGAAGCCATTCTGCCCCTGCACTCAGCACTGGTTAGGGTGCACCTCGAGTCCTGTGCCCAGTTCTGAGCCCCTCAGTTTAAGAAAGATGGGGAGTTGCTGGAAGGTGTCCCGAGAAGGGCAGCAAAGCTGGTGAGGGGTTTGGAGCACAGCCCTGTGAGGAGCAGCTGAGGGAGCTGGGGTTGTTTAGCCTGGAGAAGAGGAGGCTCAGGGGAGACCTGTGAGAAGGAGAGAACACAGTCTCAAGCTGTGCCAGGGGAGGTTTAGGCTGGATGTTAGGAAGAAATTCTTCACAGAGTGATTGGCCATTGGAGCAGGCTGCCCAGGGAGCTGGTGGAGTCACTGTCACTGGAAGTGATTAAAAAGAGACTGGATGAGGCACTCAGTGCCATGGTTTTTAGTTGATTCGATGGTGTTGGGTGATAGGTTGGACTCAGTGATCTCAAAGGTCTTTCCTAACCTATTCTTTTGTTATTCTCGTGCATGAATTGTCAGTTCAGAGCACTGGAGAGAAGGAAATCATGTGATGGCTGTGCTGCAGACCTTCAGAGTGGGGACTGAAAGACGACGTCACGTGGATGGGACATATCAGGATACTCCGGAGCATCTGTGCTGCCATACCCTTGGATTTAAACTCAATCCAGATGCTACAGTTTATTCCACTTGAAAAACACACTTGGCACATGAAGAGCAAATCGTTGAGTGAACCTGGAAGCTCGAGGCTCTCCAGAGCCCCTGTGTCTCTCTGTCTCTATTACTCAAGGTATAGTAACAGCTACTCCTCAGGACAACCAGACCTATCCATTCTTAGTTGTAATCTTACATTTCAGTATCTCACACACTATGTTTACATCTGTCAGCGTTTTTTATGTGCCTCTTGGTTCTAAACTGGTGAGAAAAACGCATGCATTTGCCTAGCACCCAACTGCTCGTGTTGAAGTTTTCCTGACTACTGACTAAATCTGAGTCTGTCATCAGCCTTCTTCAACATTTCCTACCTATGTGGTCTCCAGAGAGGCTCTCCAAAAACCAAGTCACACTTCCCCGTAGTTTGCTGTAAATATTTTCATTTATTCAATTCAATACAGGGCATATGCTCAGAAGTTCACTTCAGACTCCTCACCTTTCCCATAGAGTCCATCATAGGATTTGCTACCACCGCTTGAATCCAGTGATTACAGATATTCTCACAACAGGTCTAAAAGTGCTTTTGGTTATTTGCAAAATGGCAGTGTTTTCTCTTCACCCTAGTTTACCCTATTAGAATATGTATTTCCAGCATAAAGGGGATCTTTGCTCCGTGACTAAGAGTGGGATCGTTCCGGTGGGAAACATCATCTGCTCAAGAGCCACTGAAATTTCTCCCAGAGAGACGAAGAGCTACTTTGCTGCCATGCAGAAGCAGCCAGAAGGGTTTCAGATTGTGGGTAGGTGTTGATTCTGGCCTTGAACCCCTTAATGAGTTTTGTGCCTTGTTACCTGAGAAAGAAAGTTTGTCCTGTTGTGTTTTCACCACTAGAAAAAGCTTAAGAGCTTTGGTTCGTCATGCTGAGTTCACAGGGTAGTAAGACATAAGTGCCCAGCCTCCAGACACGCATGCTGGAACTTGCTTTCCAATGAGTACACTGCCTCTTAGATTTCATAGTTTCAGTCAGGGTTGGAAGGGACCACAAGGATCATCTAGTTCCAACCCCCCTGCCATGGGCAGGGACACCCCACACTAGATCAGGCTGGCCAGAGCCTCATCCAGCCTGGGCTTAAACACTTGCAGGGACGGGGCCTTGACCACCTCCCTGGACAACCCATTCCAGGTCTTCACCGCTCTCATGGTGAAGAACTTCCTCCTCACATCTAGCCTGAATCTCCCCACCTCCAGCTTCATTCCATTCCCCCTAGTCCTATCACTACCTGATAGCCTGAAAAGTCCCTCCCCAGCCTTCCTGTAGGCCCCCTTCAGATACTGGAAGGCCACAATGAGGTCACCTCGGAGCCTTCTCTTCTCCAGCCTGCACAGCCCCAACTCCTTCAGTCTGTCCTCACAGGAGAGGTGCTCCAGCCCTCTGCTCCTCCTCGTGGCCTTTCTCTGTACACCTTCCAGCACCTCCAGATCCCTCTTGTAATAGGGGCTCCAGAACTGGAGGCAGTACTCCAGGTGGGGTCTCAGCAGAGCTGAGTAGAGGGGGTCTGTCTGGGTATTCAAAGAATGCCCAGGAAAGTGGGGACAGATGCTTTTGCTAGACAGCCTCCAATGAGCACGAAGATGGCAAGGAGGACGGGGCAGCAGCCGGCACATCCAGGCATTTCCTGGGGTTCAGTGAATGTTTAGGGTTCCTGGGATCAGCCTGTGTTTCCACTTACTTTTCCTCAGTACAGGTGTTTGGTTTGGCTTCCCAGAGCCTTGTTCTAGACCCAAACGCAGTACCGAGCATGAGGGAAAGATGAAGCAAACCCCCTGTAGGCACACAGGGAAAAAGCAGCTGTTGTCTTATTAGCTGGTGTGAGACAAACTTCACCCAACTCATGCTACGGTGACGTACAGGAAAGAGACGGTGTGGGAGCCCGCGGGACACCTGCAGCAGAGCTCAGAACTTCCTCACTCGCATCTGACCTCCGCACGACTCCTCATCTACCGACTGTAAGGAAGACACTTCACAGACTGGCTTGTTTGGATTCAGTAAAGTTATGTAATTAAATTATCCAGTTGGAGTCGTTGATACAGGTCTGTAGTTGAAGCTGTGTTGTTCCATTCTGTCTAATATTTATACTAATCTTCCCCTTTAATTTAGCCCATCAGTTTTCATGGTCTCTTTATCTACTACTAGCAGAATAACTGCCCCCTTCATTCCAGCATTTCTTTATGTATTTCATAGGTAGAGTTGGCTTTCCCTCTGACACTTTCTATTTTTAGTTTCTTGGGTTAAGTGGAATCCAAAACTGAATAGGATACTTTGTGTGAAGCTTGAGCAGCAGTTAACTTTCTCATTATTATATTACATACACTACTCCTTTGCAGCCTTCCCAGGCTTGTGGTGATGTGAGCTAGTTCACTTGCATTCAGTTCATCGGGGGCCAGGCCTTCCTTTGGGCTGATAGTCTTGTCCAAAGGTCTAAGGTTCAGTGATTTGTGGGAAAGGAAGGAGCTGCTGGCTGGGCAGTTTGCTTTCTTTTGTGCCCTTTGGGGGGTGAATCAAAGGGAGTGGGGGGGTTGTGGGTGGACTGATTGTGCCACGTGGGGCAGGGGGACGCTGCAGCAGAGGAGCAGGTGAACGAGGGCTGGGGGACCCCCCTAAAGTGCTGAAAATTCTCAGAGGGGCCCACAAACTATTTAAAAGTGTAGCTGGGGGTGGGAGGCAAGAGGCGGAGCAAAAGCTCTGGTTTGCAGCTGGAGAGGGAGGAATTGGATTGAGGGCTGCGTAAGAAAGCTTTGGCAACGCCCCCCCCCCCCCCCCCCCGTCTGCCCTCTCTGTTTTCAAAAGGGTTTTAGAATTGAACAAAAAAGCCACCTCGGGGCCCAGGCGCTGCCCACGCCCAGGGAGGGGCTCAGTGCTGCCCCCGCGTGTGTAGTGGTGGGTACTGTAGCCGTGCCGCGTTGTGTGCCGCCCCGTGGGAGCTTCGTGCTGCCACCCTGTGTGTAATGGCCGGCAGTGCAGGGGTGCCGCGGCGTTTACTGCCCCGTGGGAGCGCAGTGCTGCCACCCTGTGTGTAATGGCCGCAGTGCAGGGGTGCCGCGGCGTTTACTGCCCCGTGGGAGCGCAGTGCTGCCACCCTGTGTGTAATGGCCGGCAGTGCAGGGTGCCGCGGCGTTTACTGCCCCGTGGGAGCAGTGCTGCCACCCTGTGTGTAATGGCCGGCAGTGCAGGGTGCCGCGGCGTTTACTGCCCCGTGGAGCGCAGTGCTGCCACCCTGTGTGTAATGGCCGGCAGTGCAGGCGTGCCGCGGCGTTTACTGCCCCGTGGGAGCTCTGTGCTGCCACCCTGTGTGTAATGGCCGGCAGTGCAGGCGTGCCGCGGCGTTTACTGCCCCGTGGGAGCGCAGTGCTGCCACCCTGTGTGTAATGGCCGGCAGTGCAGGGTGCCGCGGCGTTTACTGCCCCGTGGGAGCTCTGTGCTGCCACCCTGTGTGTAATGGCCGCCGGCAGTGGCCGGGTGCCGGCGCGGCGTTTACTGCCCCGTGGGAGCTCTGTGCTGCCACCCTGTGTGTAATGGCCGGCAGTGCAGGGCGTGCCGCGGCGTTGTGCTGCCCCGTGGAGCTCTGTGCTGCCACCCTGTGTGTAATGGCCGGCAGTGCAGGCGTGCCGCGGCGTTTACTGCCCCGTGGGAGCTCTGTGCTGCCACCCTGTGTGTAGTGGTCGGCACTGCAGCAGTGCCGCGGCGTGTGCCGCCCCGTGGGAGCTCAGTGGTGCAGCCGAACTGCGCTGAATGCTTGAAATGCTCGAAAATAATTAGGGGAAGAGGGGAGGGCGGAGAATTGACGCGAGCGTCGCTATGGATACAGCGCATGCGCCCTAGAGGGAGCGTCACGAGCGTCGCTATGGATACAGCGCATGCGCCCTAGCCCGGCTCTGCTCGCGCCACTGTGGTACGTCGCGAGCGTCGCTGTGGATACCGCGCCTGCGCCCTAGCGGCAGCGTCGCTATCGTCGCTATGGATACAGCGCCTGCGCCCTAGCGGCAGCGTCGCGAGCGTCGCTATGGATACCGCGCCTGCGCCCTAGCGGCAGCGTCGCGAGCATCGCTATGGATACAGCGCCTGCGCCCTAGCGGCAGCGTCGCGAGCGTCGCTATGGATACAGCGCCTGCGCCCTAGCGGCAGCGTCGCGAGCGTCGCTATGGATACCGCGCCTGCGCCCTAGCGGCAGCGTCGCGAGCATCGCTGTGGATACCGCGCCTGCGCCCTAGCGGCAGCGTCGCGAGCGTCGCTATGGATACCGCGCCTGCGCCCTAGCGGCAGCGTCGCTATCGTCGCTATGGATACAGCGCATGCGCCCTAGCCAGGCTCTGCTCGCGCCGCTGCGGTAGCGTCGCGAGCGTCGCTATGGATACCGCGCATGCGCCGCGGCGGGTCCCGTCCCGCGCACGCGCCCTCCTCGCGGGCTGTGCCGTGCTTTCATGGCGCGCAGGAGGCTGCCGCAGTGTGCAGCTCTGGCACAGGAATGGTCACGGAGAGCCCTCGATTCGGCGCCTGACGCCGTTCTGTGCCCCACGGTGCCTGCGAGCCGCCATCCTTTGGCGGGGGAAGGGGTCCCGGCGCATTCGGGGAGCTTGCCGTGCGGTTTCCGCTGTCGCTGCAAGCCCGGAACTCCCCGTGTCTTCCTTCCGGCGCCTGAAGGTGATCTGGGGGCATCCGCGCGGCTTTTAGGGGTGAGTCTGGGGGCACCTCAAAGGCTCTGGGGAGAGCTAAAGTTCTCGTGGGCTCATCTAAAAGGCTCAAGGCTCGTGCAGAGGCAGCTGGGCCCCTGCGAGCGACCCTTTGGGAGCTCTCTGCAGGCTGCCGCGGGAGCCGGGGGGGTCTCGCTGTGGGTTTGCCTTTGGATTCGTGCTGCACGCAGTGGTGATGACGCAGGGACATTGTCATGACCGCTGAGCTCTCTATTTTTTTTTCCCCCACCTTGATAAACTTTGTCTTGCTTGTCTTTGAGTCGCAACTGTGCCATTCAGTTAGGGGGTGACTCTGTAGCTTGGATGACACCAAAGAAGGGCAAAAGAAAAGGAATAATTTGTGATGAAAAGCCCACAATTCCTGTAGGATTCCCAGTCCCTACTTAATAATATCAAGCAATTTGTGGTTTGGTTGTTTGGTTGGGGTCTTTTTTTGTTGTGTTTTTTTTTCTTTTTTTCTTATTGTGCTGCAAAGGTTTGGATAGGAATTTCTAGGTATTAACTACAGCCAGAGCAATCCTTAGAATCATAGAATCATAGAACAGACTCATAGAATGGGCTGGGTTGGAAGGGACCTCTGAAGATCATCCAGTCCAACCCCTTCTGCAAGTGCCCTGGGAGTGCAGTGGAAATCTTTTGGGAATTGGTTCTACTGTGTTACTCCTAAAGCCATGAACAGAGACACAGACACACACACACACACAGACAAAGTTGTTAACAGAGTTTCTTTGTGCCTTCCAGGTCTGGTGCGTTCAGCCTGGCAGGATCTTCCTGGGCCATCCAATTCCAGTTCCTGTGGACGCTTCTCAGCTCTTGCCCCCAGTTTGCTGACAGAGGATGTTGGGTTTGTGGGTCCTGGCAGCGACAGTTTTCCAAAGAGGAGCTCTGAGGCCAGCTGCAAGGTTAGGTTTGGATTCTCCTGGGTCTCACACAGAATGAGTCTCACGATTCAAGCGGTCTGATTTCATAGCTGCATTTTCTTCTCTCTGCCTAGGTGACAGGATGACCTCCCTAATGAAGAGAGATACCCTGAGCTTTACAGCAACCTTGACCTCAAGCCCCCAGTGCCTTCTGTGAGTACAGGCTGTCCTTGTTCAACAGGGAAATAGCTGAGAGCTGAAGCCAGAGCACACCCTAATTCCCTCAGCTTCCTCCTCAGCCACTCCTCATAAGGCTTGTTATCCAGACCCTTCCCCAGCTTTGTTGCCCTTCTCTGGACACGCTCTATCGCCTCCATGTCCTGGGGACCACCACTTGTGCCTGGCCGGCCACCGGCTGGGTTTAACTCTGTTCCCCCAGCTCTCGGGGCCCAGTCATCCATCCCATCCTGTTATCCAGCCATCCTTTTGAATGAAATAGATCTGAAAAATGAAGTAGCAGAGAAGGAAAGTTGAAGCTGCCAACATTGCAGTACCCTCAGTTCTTGTGGTACCCTCTGTGAGATCCTAAGCCATTTGAGCTGAGCCGGTCAGGCAGCCGTGCTAGAGCAGCAGTGTCTTCTGGAGAGTTTATAGGTGCCTGTTCTACGGGGTTTTTTCACGTGAGTGGCCAGTAGTTCTAGATGAACAATTGTCTTAGTGCTAGTAAGTAGGAGACTCTGAAGTGTGGTAGTTTGCAAGCTCCATTCATACTTGCCCTTCAGGAGGAGCCAGCTCTTTCATTGAACCCAGTGCTTTCACACCCAAAGAAGGGAACTCTTCTTAGTCCACAGAGGACTTGGGCAGGGGAAAATGACTTTAGCCGGTGAGATGGCTTCTGCTGCAGTCCATCTTCTTCATCTCCTCGTTACTCCTTCAACCCATTTCCCATCTTCTTTTCAGATAAACTTGTTAGGGAAGGCATTCAAGTCCTGCCTTACAGCCACCAGCAGGAAAACCTTTCCTCCTGATGATGGGATTGGGAGCATAGTTTCATAGTTTCATAGTTTCAGTTAGGGTTGGAAGGGACCACAAGGATCATCTAGTTCCAACCCCCCTGCCATGGGCAGGGACACTCTACCCTAGATCAGGCTGGACAGAGCCTCGTCCAGCCTGGGCTTAAACACCTCAAGGGACGGGGCCTCAACCACCTCCCTGGACAACCCATTCCAGGCCTTCACCACCTTCACGGTGAAGAACTTCCTCCTTATGTCCAGCCTGAATCTCCCCACCTCCAGCTTCATCCCATTCCCCCTAGTCCTATCACTCCCTGATAGTCTGAAAAGTCCCTCCCCAGCCTTCCTGTAGGCCCCCTTCAGATACTGGAAGGCCACAATGAGGTCACCTCGGAGCCTTCTCTTCTCCAGCCTGCACAGCCCCAACTCCTTCAGTCTGTCCTCACAGGAGAGGTGCTCCAGCCCTCTGATCATCCTCGTGGCCCTTCTCTGGACACGCTCCAGCACCTCCAGATCCCTCTTGTAATAGGGGCTCCAGAACTGGAGGCAGTACTCCAGGTGGGGTCTCACCAGAGCTGAGCAGAGGGGGAGAATCACCTCCCTTGCCCTGCTGGCCACACTTCTCCTGCTGCAGCCCAGGATCTGATTGGCTTTCCGGGCTGCAAGTGCACATTGAGAGCTCCTGTTGAGCTTCTTGTCCACCAGCACCCCCAAGTCTCTCTCCTCTGGGCTGCTCCCCAGCCAGTCACTGCCCAGCCTGTATTTGTGCCTGGGATTGCCTCGACCCAGATGCAGGACCCTGCACTTGGTCTTGTTGAAGCTCATGAGGTTGGCCTGTGCCCACCTCTCCAGCCTGTCCAGGTCCCTCTGGATGGCATCCCTTCCCTCCAGCGTGTCTGCTGCACCACACAGCTTGGTGTCATCAGCAAACTTGCTGAGGGTGCACTCAGTGCCACTGTCCATGGCACCCACAAAGATGTTGAACAAGCCTGGTCCCAGGACTGATCCCTGAGGGACTCTGCTTGTCCCTGGCCTCCACTGGGACATGGACCCATTGACAGCCACTCTTTGGGTGCGGCCATCAAGCCAGTTCTTTATCCATCTGGTGGTCCACCCATCAAACCCGTGTGTCACCAGCTTGGAGACCAGGCTGTGGTGTGGGACAGTGTCAAAGGCTTTGCTCAGGTCCAGGTAAACGACATCAGTTGCTCGCCCCTCATCTATTAATGCTGTCACCTGTTCATAGAAGGCCACCAGGTTTGTCAGGCAGGATTTGCCCTTGGCAAAGCCATGCTGACTGCTCCCAGTCACCTCTTCACTACTCTTCTGAGTCAGTAGTGCCTCCAGGAGGATCTGCTCCATGATCTTTCCGGGCACAGAGGTGAGACTGACCGGCCTGTAGTTCCCTGGTTCCTCCTCCTTACCCTTTTTGAAAATGGGAGCAATGTTTGCCCTTTTCCAATCTGTGGGGACTTCCCCAGTCTGCCATGACTTTTGGAATAGACTAGAGAGGGGCTTAGCAACCTCATCTGCCAGCTCTCTCAGCACCCGTGGGTGTATCCCGTTGGGTCCCATGGACTTGAACACTTTCAGGTTCTTCAGGTGATCACGAACCTGAGCTTCACTTACCATGGGCAGTTCTTCCTCCCCGTCCCTGGCATCGTCTGCCATGACTCCAGGAGTGTGGCTGGAGGCCCTTGCAGTGAAGACTGAGGTAAAGAAGTGATTGAGTAGCTCAGCCTTTTCCACATCACTTGTGACCAATTCACCAGTTTCCTTTCTGAGGGGCCCACCCCTTCCCTACTCTTCTTCTTACCATTAATATACCTGTAGAAGTTCTTAGTGCTCCCTTTAACCTCCCTGGCTAGATTCAATTCAGCAGGGTCACCTGGTCACAGAGGGAGATTAGCTTAGTGTTCCCACATCTTTTCCGTTAGGCACAAGGACCCAAACGTCCTGTACGGTGCCTGCGATGGCCCTCAAGGTGATCTGCTCTCTAACCTCCTGTGGCACTCAGGTCAGAAGAACAGGCTGGTTGTTGCCAAGAGCCTCCTGTCCTCGTCAGCACGCGCCTGATGGTCGCTGTCTGAGCAGGTGACTCCATCTATTGGGGAAAAGGCATTTCTCAGCATTCTGGTGTCCCGGGAGTGGAAAATAGTCAGAGTGTCTTAGAGAGGCTTAGATCAAAGGCCCAAGCCCAGCCCTCTCTTCCTTTCTTTCAGTCGAGTGTTGGGCCTTTTTGGATTCAATTAGACCCCGAACCAGCAGGTGCAGACTAGCATACTCCTCAGGGGACTTCTTCAGCTTTGTGTGGCTTAGGGGACTTCCTAAAGCAGAGCTTGTATCTCGATGCTTTCCAGCCCTTTATGGTGCGAGGGGAAGGGGGGGGTTGTGAAGTGCCTGTGCTTGAAAGCCCACAGTCTGCAGCTGTTGCCATGCAGAGTAGTGCTCGAAGTAGGTCTGTGCAAGTCTGCCATGGCCTCAGAAGGCTGTGCAGCTGTGAAACCTTTTCTGTTGTTCAAGCACAATCTTTCTGAATTGTTTTCTTTGATTTTTTTTCCCGCCAGGGTCAAGTGGAACTGTCTGATTTTGGGCTAAGCAGAGCTGTAAAGAAGGCTCAGAGACCTGAGCTCTACAGGAACCTCGCACACAACCCACCAAGTGACTTCTGTGAGTACAGGCTGTCCTCGTTCAACACGGAAATAGCTGAGAGCTGAAGCCAGAGCACACCATAATTCCCTCAGCTTCCTCTTCTACAGATTAAACAATTCCAGTTCCTTCAGCCACTCCTCATAAGACCTTTTATCCAGACCCTTTGCCAGCTTTGTTGCCCTTTTCTGTACATACTCTGTCACCTTGCTATCTTGCTTGTAGTGAGAGGTCCAAATCTGAACACAGTATTCAAGATGTGGCCTCATCAGTGCTGAGTACAGGAGACAATTGCTTCCCTAGTACTGCTGCCAAGATTATTTCTGATACAAGATAAGCTGTTGGTGGCCTTCTTGGCCACCTGAGCATGCCATGGCTCATGTTCAGATGGCTGTTGACCAACACCTCCGTTTCTTTTCTGCCCAGCAACTTTCCAACCACTCTGCTCCGAGTCTGCGGCATTGCATGGGGTTGATGCAATGGAAGTGCAGGACCTGGCACTTGGTCTTGTCGAACCTCCTATGACTGACCTTAGCCCATCAATTCAGCACATCCAGACCCCTTTGCAGAGCCTCCCTGCCTTCACACCTTCAACACCCACTTAAGTTTGGTGGCATCTGCAGATTTAATGAGGGAACACTCAATTCCCTCATCCAGATCATTGGTAAAGACATTGAAGAGAACCAGCCCCAAAACTGAGTCCTGGGGAACACTGCTTGTGCCCGGCTGGCCACCGGCTGGGTTTAATTCTATTTACCCCCGCTCTTGGGGCCCAGTCATCCATCCCATTCTGTTATCCAGCAAGCCTTTTGAAAAAAATACATCTGAAAAAAGAAGGAGCAGAGAAGGAAAGTTCAATCTGCAAACATTGCAGTACACTCAGCTCTTGTGGTACCCTCTGTGAGATCCTAAGCCGTTTGAACTGAGACAGTCGGGCAGCCAAGCCAGTGCAGCAATGTTTTCTGGAGAGTTGGTAAGAGCCAGTTCTATGCAATTTGTTTAAGTGAATGGCAAATAGTTCTACATGAACAACTGTCTTAGTACTAGTACGTAGGAGGGTCTGAAGTGTGGTACTTTGCATGCTCCATTCATACTTGCCCTTCGGGAGGAGCCCAATCTTTCATTGAAGCCAGTGCTTTCATATCAAAAGAAGGGAACTGTTAGTCCACAGAGGACATGGACAAAGGGCTTATTCTTAGTTTCATGCCTTTCACAAGCTTGTCCTCTTAAACCTCTTTTTAGTCTTGGCTTGATTAAACACAAAATTTTCAGAGCTCATGATATTCACATCTTCCTTGCATGGCTACAGACTTCACTTTGTGAATAAGATTTGGATTTGGGGAGTTTCCTTATTCTGCTTTTTATCAGTAAGATGATTTTATTTCTTGCCACGAGCATTACAGAATTTCCATTACACCTTTAAAAATGTCATCTCTTAAAATTCTCCTTTTCCTTTCTGTTTTAGCATTGCTCATTTTTCTAGAGGCCACCTCGTTTACCTAAATAAGCTGTCTGTGTGTAATTTCACTTTTTTTCCGCCTTTCATTCCTCTAGGGAAGAAGAATGTAAATGTAGTGCCCTCAGGAGTTTGAAACGACTCTCCAACAATAAACATTTCAGTAAGTTCGTTCTCAGGGTCTAATCAGAACTATATAAAAATAACTGCTGCAAGAGGCAATCCTTATAGCATCTCAAAGTAGTTTTAGAAAGTATCCCAAAATTACTTCTAACCAATCTTCATGGGAATAATTGATTTTTTTTTTTTTGTTACTCCTCAGTTTTCCATCCTATTCAGATGATTAATAATGCAAACTTCTTACAGTATTCTTTCTATTTAGAGCTGACATTTTCAGATCAGAGAGAACATTTTGTGTTGATGCAGTTAATTTGTTTACCTTGTTTGGCTTCATCTGCATTTACACCACTGCACAACCTTGGGCCTCAAGACAGGCTATACAGAGAAGACTGTGACCACAGTGCTTAAAGCTAGCCGCATGTTTACAAGGTTTACAGCCTGGCCAAAGACTCTTCTGATCCCTGTCTTCTGGTCCCTCTCATGACCAGCAGTGTGCACGGGTGGCCAAGGAGGCCACTGGCATCCTGGCCAAGATCAGGAATGGTGTGGCCAGCAGGAGCCGGGAACTCATTCTGCCCCTGCCCTCAGCGCTGGTTAGGGCACACCTCGAGTCCTGTGTCCAGTTCTGGGCCCCTCAGTTTAGGAAAGGTGTTGAGTTGCTGGAAGGTGTCCAGAGAAGGGCAACAAAGCTGGGGAGGGGTTTGGAGCACAGCCCTGTGAAGAGCAGCTGAGTGAGCTGGGGTTGTTAAGCCTGGAGAAGAGGAGGCTCAGGGAAGAGACCAGTGAAAGACAGAGACGACACAGTCTCTAGCTGCGTCAGGGGAAGCTTAGGCTGGATGTTAGGAAGAAGTTCTTCCCAGAAAGAGAGATTGGCCTTTGGCAAAAAAGAAAAGGAATAATTTGTCACAAAAAGCCCACAACTCCTGTAGGATTCCCAGGTCCTACTTAAGAATATCAAGCAGTTTGTGGTTTGGTTGTTTTTTTCTTTTTTCCTTTTCTCTTCCTGCGCTGCAAAGATTTGGATAGGAATTTCTAGGTATTAACTACAGCCAGAGCAATCCTTCAAGTGCCCTGGGAGTGCAGTGGAAACCTTTTGGGAATTGGTTCTGCTGTGTTACTCCTAAAGCTATGAACACACACACACACACTCTCACACACAGACAAAGTTGTTAACAGAGTTTCTCTGTGCCTTCCAGGTCTGGTGCGTTCAGCCTGGCAGGATCTTCCTGGGCCATCCAATTCCAGTTCCTGTGGACGCTTCTCAGCTCTTGCCCCCAGTTTGCTGACAGAGGATGTTGGGTTTGTGGGTCCTGGCAGCGACAGTTTTCCAAAGAGGAGCTCTGAGGCCAGCTGCAAGGTTAGGTTTGGATTCTCCTGGGTCTCACACAGAATGAGTCTCACGATTCAAGCGGTCTGATTTCATAGCTGCATTTTCTTCTCTCTGCCTAGGTGACAGGATGACCTCCCTAATGAAGAGAGATACCCTGAGCTTTACAGCAACCTTGACCTCAAGCCCCCAGTGCCTTCTGTGAGTACAGGCTGTCCTTGTTCAACAGGGAAATAGCTGAGAGCTGAAGCCAGAGCACACCCTAATTCCCTCAGCTTCCTCCCCAGCCACTCCTCATAAGGCTTGTTATCCAGACCCTTCCCCAGCTTTGTTGCCCTTCTCTGGGCACGCTCTATCGCCTCCATGTCCTGGGGACCACCACTTGTGCCCTGCTGGCCACCGACTGGGTTTAACTCTGTTCCCCCAGCTCTCGGGGCCCAGTCATCCATCCCATCCTGTTATCCAGCCATCCTTTTGAATGAAATAGATCTGAAAAATGAAGTAGCAGAGAAGGAAAGTTGAAGCTGCCAACATTGCAGTACCCTCAGTTCTTGTGGTACCCTCTGTGAGATCCTAAGCCATTTGCCTTAAAAGCCCACAATTCCTGTAGGATTCCCAGTTCCTACTTAAGAATATCAAGCAGTTTGTGGTTTGGTTGTTTTTTTTTTTTTTCTTTTCACTTGCTGTGCTGCAAAGGTTTGGATAGGAATTTCTAGGTATTAACTACAGCCAGAGCAATCCTTCAGATGCCCTGGGAGTGCAGTGGAAACCTTTTGGGAATTGGTTCTACTGTGTTACTCCTAAAGCCATTAACAGAGACACACACACTCTCACACACAGACAAAGTTGTTAACAGAGTTTCTCTGTGCATTCCAGGTCTGGTGCGTTCAGCCTGGCAGGATCTTCCTGGGCCATCCAATTCCAGTTTCTGTTGACGCTTCTCAGCTCTTGCCTCCAGTTTGCTGTTGACACTGTAATTGAAGAGAGTTCCTCCAGGTCCTCTTTAGCTAAGGATACAGGCACTGTGGGAATCTTCCTAAACTCTGCAGTGGTATCGATTTGAAGAACTCCTGTAATTTTTCTTCCATGGTCTTCTCTCCTTTGAGTTGTCCTCTTCCCCCTCTGTCATCTGTCAGCTCTGCAGACTCTGGCAGACATTCTGATTCTGATGGGCAGAGGAAAAGGGCTCGTTACTAGTTTCATGCCTTTGACGAGCTTGTCAGCTAAACCTTTCTTTAGTCTCTCTGTGTGTGTAATTTTATATATATATATTTTTTTTTTCCCTTCGTTCCTCGAGGGAAGCGGCGTGCCAGTGGTGTGCCATCAGGAGTCTGAAACCATTCTCCGACAATAGAAATGTCCGTAAGTTCTTAGGGTCTCATCAGAACTATGTAAAAATAACTGCTGCAAGAGGCAATCTTTATGGCATCTAAAAGTAGTTTTAGAGTGTGTCCCAAAATTACTTCTTGCCAATCTTCATGGGAATAATTGAGTTTTTCATTATTCCTGAATTTTCCATCCTATTCAGATGATGAATCACACAACCTTCGTACGGGATTCTTTCTCTTGAGAGCTGACATTTTCAGATCAGAGAGAGCGTTTTGTGTCGATGCAGTTAATCTCTTTGCCTTGTTTGGCTTCCTCTGCATTTACAGCGCTGCACAGCCTCGGGCCTCCAGTCAGGCTATGCAGAGGAGACTGTGGCCACGCTGCTTGAAGCTAGCTGCACGTTTACAAGGTTTACAGCCTGGCCCGAGACTCTTCTGACCCTTGTCTTCTGGTCGTGACCAGCGGTGGCCAAGAAGGCCACTGGCATCCTGGCCAATATCAGGAATGGTGTGGCCAGCACGAGCAGGGAAGCCATTCTGCCCCTGCACTCAGCACTGGTTAGGGTGCACCTCGAGTCCTGTGCCCAGTTCTGAGCCCCTCAGTTTAAGAAAGATGGGGAGTTGCTGGAAGGTGTCCCGAGAAGGGCAGCAAAGCTGGTGAGGGGTTTGGAGCACAGCCCTGTGAGGAGCAGCTGAGGGAGCTGGGGTTGTTTAGCCTGGAGAAGAGGAGGCTCAGGGGAGACCTGTGAGAGAAGGAGAGAACACAGTCTCAAGCTGTGCCAGGGGAGGTTTAGGCTGGATGTTAGGAAGAAATTCTTCACAGAGTGATTGGCCATTGGAGCAGGCTGCCCAGGGAGCTGGTGGAGTCACTGTCACTGGAAGTGATTAAAAAGAGACTGGATGAGGCACTCAGTGCCATGGTTTTTAGTTGATTCGATGGTGTTGGGTGATAGGTTGGACTCAGTGATCTCAAAGGTCTTTCCTAACCTATTCTTTTGTTATTCTCGTGCATGAATTGTCAGTTCAGAGCACTGGAGAGAAGGAAATCATGTGATGGCTGTGCTGCAGACCTTCAGAGTGGGGACTGAAAGACGACGTCACGTGGATGGGACATATCAGGATACTCCGGGAGCATCTGTGCTGCCATACCCTTGGATTTAAACTCAATCCAGATGCTACAGTTTATTCCACTTGAAAAACACACTTGGCACATGAAGAGCAAATCGTTGAGTGAACCTGGAAGCTCGAGGCTCTCCAGAGCCCCTGTGTCTCTCTGTCTCTATTACTCAAGGTATAGTAACAGCTACTCCTCAGGACAACCAGACCTATCCATTCTTAGTTGTAATCTTACATTTCAGTATCTCACACACTATGTTTACATCTGTCAGCGTTTTTTATATGCCTCTTGGTTCTAAACTGGTGAGAAAAAACGCATGCATTTGCCTAGCACCCAGCTGCTCGTGTTGAAGTTTTCCTGACTACTGACTAAATCTGAGTCTGTCATCAGCCTTCTTCAACATTTCCTACCTATGTGGTCTCCAGAGAGAGGCTCTCCAAAAACCAAGTCACACTTCCCCGTAGTTTGCTGTAAATATTTTCATTTATTCAATTCAATACAGGGCATATGCTCAGAAGTTCACTTCAGACTCCTCACCTTTCCCATAGAGTCCATCATAGGATTTGCTACCACCGCTTGAATCCAGTGTTTACAGATATTCTCACAACAGGTCTAAAAGTGCTTTTGGTTATTTGCAAAATGGCAGTGTTTTCTCTTCACCCTAGTTTACCCTATTAGAATATGTATTTCCAGCATAAAGGGGATCTTTGCTCCGTGACTAAGAGTGGGATCGTTCCGGTGGGAAACATCATCTGCTCAAGAGCCACTGAAATTTCTCCCAGAGAGACGAATAGCTACTTTGCTGCCATGCAGAAGCAGCCAGAAGGGTTTCAGATTGTGGGTAGGTGTTGATTCTGGCCTTGAAACCCCTTAATGAGTTTTGTGCCTTGTTACCTGAGAAAGAAAGTTTGTCCTGTTGTGTTTTCACCACTAGAAAAAGCTTAAGAGCTTTGGTTCGTCATGCTGAGTTCACAGGGTAGTAAGACATAAGTGCCCAGCCTCCAGACACGCATGCTGGAACTTGCTTTCCAATGAGTACACTGCCTCTTAGATTTCATAGTTTCATAGTTTCAGTCAGGGTTGGAAGGGACCACAAGGATCATCTAGTTCCAACCCCCCTGCCATGGGCAGGGACACCCCACACTAGATCAGGCTGGCCAGAGCCTCATCCAGCCTGGGCTTAAACACTTGCAGGGACGGGGCCTTGACCACCTCCCTGGACAACCCATTCCAGGTCTTCACCGCTCTCATGGTGAAGAACTTCCTCCTCACATCTAGCCTGAATCTCCCCACCTCCAGCTTCATTCCATTCCCCCTAGTCCTATCACTACCTGATAGCCTGAAAAGTCCCTCCCCAGCCTTCTTGTAGGCCCCCTTCAGATACTGGAAGGCCACAATGAGGTCACCTCGGAGCCTTCTCTTCTCCAGCCTGCACAGCCCCAACTCCTTCAGTCTGTCCTCACAGGAGAGGTGCTCCAGCCCTCTGCTCCTCCTCGTGGCCTTTCTCTGTACACCTTCCAGCACCTCCAGATCCCTCTTGTAATAGGGGCTCCAGAACTGGAGGCAGTACTCCAGGTGGGGTCTCAGCAGAGCTGAGTAGAGGGGGTCTGTCTGGGTATTCAAAGAATGCCCAGGAAAGTGGGGACAGATGCTTTTGCTAGACAGCCTCCAATGAGCACGAAGATGGCAAGGAGGACGGGGCAGCAGCCGGCACATCCAGGCATTTCCTGGGGTTCAGTGAATGTTTAGGGTTCCTGGGATCAGCCTGTGTTTCCACTTACTTTTCCTCAGTACAGGTGTTTGGTTTGGCTTCCCAGAGCCTTGTTCTAGACCCAAACGCAGTACCGAGCATGAGGGAAAGATGAAGCAAACCCCCTGTAGGCACACAGGGAAAAAGCAGCTGTTGTCTTATTAGCTGGTGTGAGACAAACTTCACCCAACTCATGCTACGGTGACGTACAGGAAAGAGACGGTGTGGGAGCCCGCGGGACACCCTGCAGCAGAGCTCAGAACTTCCTCACTCGCATCTGACCTCCGCACGACTCCTCATCTACCGACTGTAACGAAGACACTTCACAGACTGGCTTGTTTGGATTCAGTAAAGTTATGTAATTAAATTATCCAGTTGGAGTCGTTGATACAGGTCTGTAGTTGAAGCTGTGTATGTTCCATTCTGTCTAATATTTATACTAATCTTCCCCTTTAATTTAGCCCATCAGTTTTCATGGTCTCTTTATCTACTACTAGCAGAATAACTGCCCCCTTCATTCCAGCATTTCTTTATGTATTTCATAGGTAGAGTTGGCTTTCCCTCTGACACTTTCTATTGTTAGTTTCTTGGGTTAAGTGGAATCCAAAACTGAATAGGATACTTTGTGTGAAGCTTGAGCAGCAGTTAACTTTCTCATTATTATATTACATACACTACTCCTTTGCAGCCTTCCCAGGCTTGTGGTGATGTGAGCTAGTTCACTTGCATTCAGTTCATCGGGGGCCAGGCCTTCCTTTGGGCTGATAGTCTTGTCCAAAGGTCTAAGGTTCAGTGATTTGTGGGAAAGGAAGGAGCTGCTGGCTGGGCAGTTTGCTTTCTTTTGTGCCCTTTTGGGGGGTGAATCAAAGGGAGTGGGGGGTTGTGGGTGGACTGATTGTGCCACGTGGGGCAGGGGGACGCTGCAGCAGAGGAGCAGGTGAACGAGGGCTGGGGGAACCCCCCTAAAGTGCTGAAAATTCTCAGAGGGGCCCACAAACTATTTAAAAGTGTAGCTGGGGGTGGGAGGCAAGAGGCGGAGCAAAAGCTCTGGTTTGCAGCTGGAGAGGGAGGAATTGGATTGAGGGCTGCGTAAGAAAGCTTTGGCAACGCCCCCCCCCCCCCCCCCCCGTCTGCCCTCTCTGTTTTCAAAAGGGTTTTAGAATTGAACAAAAAAAGCCACCTCGGGGCCCAGGCGCTGCCCACGCCCAGGGAGGGGCTCAGTGCTGCCCCCGCGTGTGTAGTGGTGGGTACTGTAGCCGTGCCGCGTTGTGTGCCGCCCCGTGGGAGCTTCGTGCTGCCACCCTGTGTGTAATGGCCGGCAGTGCAGGGGTGCCGCGGCGTTTACTGCCCCGTGGGAGCTCGTGCTGCCACCCTGTGTGTAATGGCCGGCAGTGCAGGGGTGCCGCGGCGTTGTGCTGCCCCGTGGGAGCGCAGTGCTGCCACCCTGTGTGTAATGGCCGGCAGTGCAGGCGTGCCGCGGCGTTTACTGCCCCGTGGGAGCGCAGTGCTGCCACCCTGTGTGTAATGGCCGGCAGTGCAGGGGTGCCGCGGCGTTTACTGCCCCGTGGGAGCGCAGTGCTGCCACCCTGTGTGTAATGGCCGGCAGTGCAGGCGTGCGGCGGCTTGTGCTGCCCCGTGGGAGCTCTGTGCTGCCACCCTGTGTGTAATGGCCGGCAGTGCAGGCGTGCCGCGGCGTTTACTGCCCCGTGGGAGCTCTGTGCTGCCACCCTGTGTGTAGTGGTCGGCACTGCAGCAGTGCCGCGGCGTGTGCCGCCCCGTGGGAGCTCAGTGGTGCAGCCGAACTGCGCTGAATGCTTGAAATGCTCGAAAATAATTAGGGGAAGAGGGGAGGGCGGAGAATTGACGCGAGCGTCGCTATGGATACAGCGCATGCGCCCTAGAGGGAGCGTCACGAGCGTCGCTATGGATACAGCGCATGCGCCCTAGCCCGGCTCTGCTCGCGCCACTGTGGTAGCGTCGCGAGCGTCGCTGTGGATACCGCGCCTGCGCCCTAGCGGCGCGTCGCGCTCGCGCCACTGCTGGTAGCGTCGCGAGCGTCGCTATGGATACCGCGCCTGCGCCCTAGCGGCAGCGTCGCGAGCGTCGCTATGGATACCGCGCCTGCGCCCTAGCGGCAGCGTCGCGAGCGTCGCTATGGATACCGCGCCTGCGCCCTAGCGGCAGCGTCGCGAGCATCGCTATGGATACCGCGCCTGCGCCCTAGCGGCAGCGTCGCGAGCGTCGCTATGGATACCGCGCCTGCGCCCTAGCGGCAGCGTCGCTATCGTCGCTATGGATACAGCGCATGCGCCCTAGCCAGGCTCTGCTCGCGCCGCTGCGGTAGCGTCGCGAGCGTCGCTATGGATACCGCGCATGCGCCGCGGCGGGTCCCGTCCCGCGCACGCGCCCTCCTCGCGGGCTGTGCCGTGCTTTCATGGCGCGCAGGAGGCTGCCGCAGTGTGCAGCTCTGGCACAGGAATGGTCACGGAGAGCCCTCGATTCGGCGCCTGACGCCGTTCTGTGCCCCACGGTGCCTGCGAGCCGCCATCCTTTGGCGGGGGAAGGGGTCCCGGCGCATTCGGGGAGCTTGCCGTGCGGTTTCCGCTGTCGCTGCAAGCCCGGAACTCCCCGGTGTCTTCCTTCCGGCGCCTGAAGGTGATCTGGGGGCATCCGCGCGGCTTTTAGGGGTGAGTCTGGGGGCACCTCAAAGGCTCTGGGGAGAGCTAAAGTTCTCGTGGGCTCATCTAAAAGGCTCAAGGCTCGTGCAGAGGCAGCTGGGCCCCTGCGAGCGACCCTTTGGGAGCTCTCTGCAGGCTGCCGCGGGAGCCGGGGGGGTCTCGCTGTGGGTTTGCCTTTGGATTCGTGCTGCACGCAGTGGGATGACGCAGGGACATTGTCATGACCGCTGAGCTCTCTATTTTTTTTTTCCCCACCTTGATAAACTTTGTCTTGCTTGTCTTTGAGTCGCAACTGTGCCATTCCGTTAGGGGGTGACTCTGTAGCTTGGATGACACCAAAGAAGGGCAAAAGAAAAGGAATAATTTGTGATGAAAAGCCCACAATTCCTGTAGGATTCCCAGTCCCTACTTAATAATATCAAGCAATTTGTGGTTTGGTTGTTTGGTTGGGGTTTTTTTTTGTTGTGTTTTTTTTTCTTTTTTTCTTATTGTGCTGCAAAGGTTTGGATAGGAATTTCTAGGTATTAACTACAGCCAGAGCAATCCTTAGAATCATAGAATCATAGAACAGACTCATAGAATGGGCTGGGTTGGAAGGGACCTCTGAAGATCATCCAGTCCAACCCCTTCTGCAAGTGCCCTGGGAGTGCAGTGGAAACCTTTTGGGAATTGGTTCTACTGTGTTACTCCTAAAGCCATGAACAGAGACACAGACACACTCTCACACACAGACAAAGTTGTTAACAGAGTTTCTGTGTGCATTCCAGGTCTGGTGCGTTCAGCCTGGCAGGATCTTCCTGGGCCATCCAATTCCAGTTCCTGTGGACGCTTCTCAGCTCTTGCCCCCAGTTTGCTGACAGAGGATGTTGGGTTTGTGGGTCCTGGCAGCGACAGTTTTCCAAAGAGGAGCTCTGAGGCCAGCTGCAAGGTTAGGTTTGGATTCTCCTGGGTCTCACACAGAATGAGTCTCACGATTCAAGCGGTCTGATTTCATAGCTGCATTTTCTTCTCTCTGCCTAGGTGACAGGATGACCTCCCTAATGAAGAGAGATACCCTGAGCTTTACAGCAACCTTGACCTCAAGCCCCCAGTGCCTTCTGTGAGTACAGGCTGTCCTTGTTCAACAGGGAAATAGCTGAGAGCTGAAGCCAGAGCACACCCTAATTCCCTCAGCTTCCTCCTCAGCCACTCCTCATAAGGCTTGTTATCCAGACCCTTCCCCAGCTTTGTTGCCCTTCTCTGGACACGCTCTATCGCCTCCATGTCCTGGGGACCACCACTTGTGCCCTGCTGGCCACCGGCTGGGTTTAACTCTGTTCCCCCAGCTCTCGGGGCCCAGTCATCCATCCCATCCTGTTATCCAGCCATCCTTTTGAATGAAATAGATCTGAAAAATGAAGTAGCAGAGAAGGAAAGTTGAAGCTGCCAACATTGCAGTACCCTCAGTTCTTGTGGTACCCTCTGTGAGATCCTAAGCCATTTGAGCTGAGCCGGTCAGGCAGCCGTGCTAGAGCAGCAGTGTCTTCTGGAGAGTTTATAGGTGCCTGTTCTACGGGGTTTTTTCACGTGAGTGGCCAGTAGTTCTAGATGAACAATTGTCTTAGTGCTAGTAAGTAGGAGACTCTGAAGTGTGGTAGTTTGCAAGCTCCATTCATACTTGCCCTTCAGGAGGAGCCAGCTCTTTCATTGAACCCAGTGCTTTCACACCCAAAGAAGGGAACTCTTCTTAGTCCACAGAGGACTTGGGCAGGGGAAAATGACTTTAGCCGGTGAGATGGCTTCTGCTGCAGTCCATCTTCTTCATCTCCTCGTTACTCCTTCAACCCATTTCCCATCTTCTTTTCAGATAAACTTGTTAGGGAAGGCATTCAAGTCCTGCCTTACAGCCACCAGCAGGAAAACCTTTCCTCCTGATGATGGGATTGGGAGCATAGTTTCATAGTTTCATAGTTTCAGTTAGGGTTGGAAGGGACCACAAGGATCATCTAGTTCCAACCCCCCTGCCATGGGCAGGGACACTCTACCCTAGATCAGGCTGGACAGAGCCTCGTCCAGCCTGGGCTTAAACACCTCAAGGGACGGGGCCTCAACCACCTCCCTGGACAACCCATTCCAGGCCTTCACCACCTTCACGGTGAAGAACTTCCTCCTTATGTCCAGCCTGAATCTCCCCACCTCCAGCTTCATCCCATTCCCCCTAGTCCTATCACTCCCTGATAGTCTGAAAAGTCCCTCCCCAGCCTTCCTGTAGGCCCCCTTCAGATACTGGAAGGCCACAATGAGGTCACCTCGGAGCCTTCTCTTCTCCAGCCTGCACAGCCCCAACTCCTTCAGTCTGTCCTCACAGGAGAGGTGCTCCAGCCCTCTGATCATCCTCGTGGCCCTTCTCTGGACACGCTCCAGCACCTCCAGATCCCTCTTGTAATAGGGGCTCCAGAACTGGAGGCAGTACTCCAGGTGGGGTCTCACCAGAGCTGAGCAGAGGGGGAGAATCACCTCCCTTGCCCTGCTGGCCACACTTCTCCTGCTGCAGCCCAGGATCTGATTGGCTTTCCGGGCTGCAAGTGCACATTGAGAGCTCCTGTTGAGCTTCTTGTCCACCAGCACCCCCAAGTCTCTCTCCTCTGGGCTGCTCCCCAGCCAGTCACTGCCCAGCCTGTATTTGTGCCTGGGATTGCCTCGACCCAGATGCAGGACCCTGCACTTGGTCTTGTTGAAGCTCATGAGGTTGGCCTGTGCCCACCTCTCCAGCCTGTCCAGGTCCCTCTGGATGGCATCCCTTCCCTCCAGCGTGTCTGCTGCACCACACAGCTTGGTGTCATCAGCAAACTTGCTGAGGGTGCACTCAGTGCCACTGTCCATGGCACCCACAAAGATGTTGAACAAGCCTGGTCCCAGGACTGATCCCTGAGGGACTCTGCTTGTCCCTGGCCTCCACTGGGACATGGACCCATTGACAGCCACTCTTTGGGTGCGGCCATCAAGCCAGTTCTTTATCCATCTGGTGGTCCACCCATCAAACCCGTGTGTCACCAGCTTGGAGACCAGGCTGTGGTGTGGGACAGTGTCAAAGGCTTTGCTCAGGTCCAGGTAAACGACATCAGTTGCTCGCCCCTCATCTATTAATGCTGTCACCTGTTCATAGAAGGCCACCAGGTTTGTCAGGCAGGATTTGCCCTTGGCAAAGCCATGCTGACTGCTCCCAGTCACCTCTTCACTACTCTTCTGAGTCAGTAGTGCCTCCAGGAGGATCTGCTCCATGATCTTTCCGGGCACAGAGGTGAGACTGACCGGCCTGTAGTTCCCTGGTTCCTCCTCCTTACCCTTTTTGAAAATGGGAGCAATGTTTGCCCTTTTCCAATCTGTGGGGACTTCCCCAGTCTGCCATGACTTTTGGAATAGACTAGAGAGGGGCTTAGCAACCTCATCTGCCAGCTCTCTCAGCGCCCGTGGGTGTATCCCGTTGGGTCCCATGGACTTGAACACTTTCAGGTTCTTCAGGTGATCACGAACCTGAGCTTCACTTACCATGGGCAGTTCTTCCTCCCCGTCCCTGGCATCGTCTGCCATGACTCCAGGAGTGTGGCTGGAGGCCCTTGCAGTGAAGACTGAGGTAAAGAAGTGATTGAGTAGCTCAGCCTTTTCCACATCACTTGTGACCAATTCACCAGTTTCCTTTCTGAGGGGGCCCACCCCTTCCCTACTCTTCTTCTTACCATTAATATACCTGTAGAAGTTCTTAGTGCTCCCTTTAACCTCCCTGGCTAGATTCAATTCAGCAGGGTCACCTGGTCACAGAGGGAGATTAGCTTAGTGTTCCCACATCTTTTCCGTTAGGCACAAGGACCCAAACGTCCTGTACGGTGCCTGCGATGGCCCTCAAGGTGATCTGCTCTCTAACCTCCTGTGGCACTCAGGTCAGAAGAACAGGCTGGTTGTTGCCAAGAGCCTCCTGTCCTCGTCAGCACGCGCCTGATGGTCGCTGTCTGAGCAGGTGACTCCATCTATTGGGGAAAAGGCATTTCTCAGCATTCTGGTGTCCCGGGAGTGGAAAATAGTCAGAGTGTCTTAGAGAGGCTTAGATCAAAGGCCCAAGCCCAGCCCTCTCTTCCTTTCTTTCAGTCGAGTGTTGGGCCTTTTTGGATTCAATTAGACCCCGAACCAGCAGGTGCAGACTAGCATACTCCTCAGGGGACTTCTTCAGCTTTGTGTGGCTTAGGGGACTTCCTAAAGCAGAGCTTGTATCTCGATGCTTTCCAGCCCTTTATGGTGCGAGGGGAAGGGGGGGGTTGTGAAGTGCCTGTGCTTGAAAGCCCACAGTCTGCAGCTGTTGCCATGCAGAGTAGTGCTCGAAGTAGGTCTGTGCAAGTCTGCCATGGCCTCAGAAGGCTGTGCAGCTGTGAAACCTTTTCTGTTGTTCAAGCACAATCTTTCTGAATTGTTTTCTTTGATTTTTTTTCCCGCCAGGGTCAAGTGGAACTGTCTGATTTTGGGCTAAGCAGAGCTGTAAAGAAGGCTCAGAGACCTGAGCTCTACAGGAACCTCGCACACAACCCACCAAGTGACTTCTGTGAGTACAGGCTGTCCTCGTTCAACACGGAAATAGCTGAGAGCTGAAGCCAGAGCACACCATAATTCCCTCAGCTTCCTCTTCTACAGATTAAACAATTCCAGTTCCTTCAGCCACTCCTCATAAGACCTTTTATCCAGACCCTTTGCCAGCTTTGTTGCCCTTTTCTGTACATACTCTGTCACCTTGCTATCTTGCTTGTAGTGAGAGGTCCAAATCTGAACACAGTATTCAAGATGTGGCCTCATCAGTGCTGAGTACAGGAGACAATTGCTTCCCTAGTACTGCTGCCAAGATTATTTCTGATACAAGATAAGCTGTTGGTGGCCTTCTTGGCCACCTGAGCATGCCATGGCTCATGTTCAGATGGCTGTTGACCAACACCTCCGTTTCTTTTCTGCCCAGCAACTTTCCAACCACTCTGCTCCGAGTCTGCGGCATTGCATGGGGTTGATGCAATGGAAGTGCAGGACCTGGCACTTGGTCTTGTCGAACCTCCTATGACTGACCTTAGCCCATCAATTCAGCACATCCAGACCCCTTTGCAGAGCCTCCCTGCCTTCACACCTTCAACACCCACTTAAGTTTGGTGGCATCTGCAGATTTAATGAGGGAACACTCAATTCCCTCATCCAGATCATTGGTAAAGACATTGAAGAGAACCAGCCCCAAAACTGAGTCCTGGGGAACACTGCTTGTGCCCGGCTGGCCACCGGCTGGGTTTAATTCTATTTACCCCCGCTCTTGGGGCCCAGTCATCCATCCCATTCTGTTATCCAGCAAGCCTTTTGAAAAAAATACATCTGAAAAAAGAAGGAGCAGAGAAGGAAAGTTCAATCTGCAAACATTGCAGTACACTCAGCTCTTGTGGTACCCTCTGTGAGATCCTAAGCCGTTTGAACTGAGACAGTCGGGCAGCCAAGCCAGTGCAGCAATGTTTTCTGGAGAGTTGGTAAGAGCCAGTTCTATGCAATTTGTTTAAGTGAATGGCAAATAGTTCTACATGAACAACTGTCTTAGTACTAGTACGTAGGAGGGTCTGAAGTGTGGTACTTTGCATGCTCCATTCATACTTGCCCTTCGGGAGGAGCCCAATCTTTCATTGAAGCCAGTGCTTTCATATCAAAAGAAGGGAACTGTTAGTCCACAGAGGACATGGACAAAGGGCTTATTCTTAGTTTCATGCCTTTCACAAGCTTGTCCTCTTAAACCTCTTTTTAGTCTTGGCTTGATTAAACACAAAATTTTCAGAGCTCATGATATTCACATCTTCCTTGCATGGCTACAGACTTCACTTTGTGAATAAGATTTGGATTTGGGGAGTTTCCTTGTTCTGCTTTTTATCAGTAAGATGATTTTATTTCTTGCCACGAGCATTACAGAATTTCCATTACACCTTTAAAAATTCATCTCTTAAAATTCTCCTTTTCATTTCTGTTTTAGCATTGCTCATTTTTCTAGAGGCCACCTCGTTTACCTAAATAAGCTGTCTGTGTGTAATTTCACTTTTTTCCGCCTTTCATTCCTCTAGGAAGAAGAATGTAAATGTAGTGCCCTCAGGAGTTTGAAACGACTCTCCAACAATAAACATTTCAGTAAGTTCGTTCTCAGGGTCTAATCAGAACTATATAAAAATAACTGCTGCAAGAGGCAATCCTTATAGCATCTCAAAGTAGTTTTAGAAAGTATCCCAAAATTACTTCTAACCAATCTTCATGGGAATAATTGATTTTTTTTTTTTGTTACTCCTCAGTTTTCCATCCTATTCAGATGATTAATAATGCAAACTTCTTACAGTATTCTTTCTATTTAGAGCTGACATTTTCAGATCAGAGAGAACATTTTGTGTTGATGCAGTTAATTTGTTTACCTTGTTTGGCTTCATCTGCATTTACACCACTGCACAACCTTGGGCCTCAAGACAGGCTATACAGAGAAGACTGTGACCACAGTGCTTAAAGCTAGCCGCATGTTTACAAGGTTTACAGCCTGGCCAAAGACTCTTCTGATCCCTGTCTTCTGGTCCCTCTCATGACCAGCAGTGTGCACGGGTGGCCAAGGAGGCCACTGGCATCCTGGCCAAGATCAGGAATGGTGTGGCCAGCAGGAGCCGGGAACTCATTCTGCCCCTGCCCTCAGCGCTGGTTAGGGCACACCTCGAGTCCTGTGTCCAGTTCTGGGCCCCTCAGTTTAGGAAAGGTGTTGAGTTGCTGGAAGGTGTCCAGAGAAGGGCAACAAAGCTGGGGAGGGTTTGGAGCACAGCCCTGTGAAGAGCAGCTGAGTGAGCTGGGGTTGTTAAGCCTGGAGAAGAGGAGGCTCAGGGAAGAGACCAGTGAAAGACAGAGACGACACAGTCTCTAGCTGCGTCAGGGGAAGCTTAGGCTGGATGTTAGGAAGAAGTTCTTCCCAGAAAGAGAGATTGGCCTTTGGCAAAAAGAAAAGGAATAATTTGTCACAAAAAGCCCACAACTCCTGTAGGATTCCCAGGTCCTACTTAAGAATATCAAGCAGTTTGTGGTTTGGTTGTTTTTTTTTTTTTTTCCTTTTCTCTTCCTGCGCTGCAAAGATTTGGATAGGAATTTCTAGGTATTAACTACAGCCAGAGCAATCCTTCAAGTGCCCTGGGAGTGCAGTGGAAACCTTTTGGGAATTGGTTCTGCTGTGTTACTCCTAAAGCTATGAACACACACACACACACTCTCACACACAGACAAAGTTGTTAACAGAGTTTCTCTGTGCCTTCCAGGTCTGGTGCGTTCAGCCTGGCAGGATCTTCCTGGGCCATCCAATTCCAGTTCTGTGGACGCTTCTCAGCTCTTGCCCCCAGTTTGCTGACAGAGGATGTTGGGTTTGTGGGTCCTGGCAGCGACAGTTTTCCAAAGAGGAGCTCTGAGGCCAGCTGCAAGGTTAGGTTTGGATTCTCCTGGGTCTCACACAGAATGAGTCTCACGATTCAAGCGGTCTGATTTCATAGCTGCATTTTCTTCTCTCTGCCTAGGTGACAGGATGACCTCCCTAATGAAGAGAGATACCCTGAGCTTTACAGCAACCTTGACCTCAAGCCCCCAGTGCCTTCTGTGAGTACAGGCTGTCCTTGTTCAACAGGGAAATAGCTGAGAGCTGAAGCCAGAGCACACCCTAATTCCCTCAGCTTCCTCCCCAGCCACTCCTCATGAGGCTTGTTATCCAGACCCTTCCCCTGATTTGTTGCCCTTCTCTGGGCACGCTCTATCGCCTCCATGTCCTGGGGACCACCACTTGTGCCCTGCTGGCCACCGGCTGGGTTTAACTCTGTTCCCCCAGCTCTCGGGGCCCAGTCATCCATCCCATCCTGTTATCCAGCCATCCTTTTGAATGAAATAGATCTGAAAAATGAAGTAGCAGAGAAGGAAAGTTGAAGCTGCCAACATTGCAGTACCCTCAGTTCTTGTGGTACCCTCTGTGAGATCCTAAGCCATTTGACATAAAAGCCCACAATTCCTGTAGGATTCCCAGTTCCTACTTAAGAATATCAAGCAGTTTGTGGTTTGGTTGTTTTTTTTTTTTTCTTTTCACTTGCTGTGCTGCAAAGGTTTGGATAGGAATTTCTAGGTATTAACTACAGCCAGAGCAATCCTTCAGATGCCCTGGGAGTGCAGTGGAAACCTTTTGGGAATTGGTTCTACTGTGTTACTCCTAAAGCCATTAACAGAGACACACACTCTCACACACAGACAAAGTTGTTAACAGAGTTTCTCTGTGCATTCCAGGTCTGGTGCGTTCAGCCTGGCAGGATCTTCCTGGGCCATCCAATTCCAGTTTCTGTTGACGCTTCTCAGCTCTTGCCTCCAGTTTGCTGTTGACACTGTAATTGAAGAGAGTTCCTCCAGGTCCTCTTTAGCTAAGGATACAGGCACTGTGGGAATCTTCCTAAACTCTGCAGTGGTATCGATTTGAAGAACTCCCGTAATTTTTCTTCCATGGTCTTCTCTCCTTTGAGTTGTCCTCTTCCCCCTCTGTCATCTGTCAGCTCTGCAGACTCTGGCAGACATTCTGATTCTGATGGGCAGAGGAAAAGGGCTCGTTACTAGTTTCATGCCTTTGACGAGCTTGTCAGCTAAACCTTTCTTTAGTCTCTCTGTGTGTGTAATTTTATATATATATATTTTTGTTTTTTCCCTTCGTTCCTCGAGGGAAGCGGCGTGCCAGTGGTGTGCCATCAGGAGTCTGAAACCATTCTCCGACAATAGAAATGTCCGTAAGTTCTTAGGGTCTCATCAGAACTATGTAAAATAACTGCTGCAAGAGGCAATCTTTATGGCATCTAAAAGTAGTTTTAGAGTGTGTCCCAAAATTACTTCTTGCCAATCTTCATGGGAATAATTGAGTTTTTCATTATTCCTGAATTTTCCATCCTATTCAGATGATGAATCACACAACCTTCGTACGGGATTCTTTCTCTTGAGAGCTGACATTTTCAGATCAGAGAGAGCGTTTTGTGTCGATGCAGTTAATCTCTTTGCCTTGTTTGGCTTCCTCTGCATTTACAGCGCTGCACAGCCTCGGGCCTCCAGTCAGGCTATGCAGAGGAGACTGTGGCCACGCTGCTTGAAGCTAGCTGCACGTTTACAAGGTTTACAGCCTGGCCCGAGACTCTTCTGACCCTTGTCTTCTGGTCGTGACCAGCGGTGGCCAAGAAGCCACTGGCATCCTGGCCAATATCAGGAATGGTGTGGCCAGCACGAGCAGGGAAGCCATTCTGCCCCTGCACTCAGCACTGGTTAGGGTGCACCTCGAGTCCTGTGCCCAGTTCTGAGCCCCTCAGTTTAAGAAAGATGGGAGTTGCTGGAAGGTGTCCCGAGAAGGGCAGCAAAGCTGGTGAGGGGTTTGGAGCACAGCCCTGTGAGGAGCAGCTGAGGGAGCTGGGGTTGTTTAGCCTGGAGAAGAGGAGGCTCAGGGAGACCTGTGAGAGAAGGAGAGAACACAGTCTCAAGCTGTGCCAGGGGAGGTTTAGGCTGGATGTTAGGAAGAAATTCTTCACAGAGTGATTGGCCATTGGAGCAGGCTGCCCAGGGAGCTGGTGGAGTCACTGTCACTGGAAGTGATTAAAAAGAGACTGGATGAGGCACTCAGTGCCATGGTTTTTAGTTGATTCGATGGTGTTGGGTGATAGGTTGGACTCAGTGATCTCAAAGGTCTTTCCTAACCTATTCTTTTGTTATTCTCGTGCATGAATTGTCAGTTCAGAGCACTCGAGAGAAGGAATCATGTGATGGCTGTGCTGCAGACCTTCAGAGTGGGGACTGAAAGACGACGTCACGTGGATGGGACATATCAGGATACTCCGGGAGCATCTGTGCTGCCATACCCTTGGATTTAAACTCAATCCAGATGCTGCAGTTTATTCCACTTGAAAAACACACTTGGCACATGAAGAGCAAATCGTTGAGTGAACCTGGAAGCTCGAGGCTCTCCAGAGCCCCTGTGTCTCTCTGTCTCTATTACTCAAGGTATAGTAACAGCTACTCCTCAGGACAACCAGACCTATCCATTCTTAGTTGTAATCTTACATTTCAGTTTCTCACACACTATGTTTACATCTGTCAGCGTTTTTTATGTGCCTCTTGGTTCTAAACTGGTGAGAAAAAACGCATGCATTTGCCTAGCACCCACTGCTCGTGTTGAAGTTTTCCTGACTACTGACTAAATCTGAGTCTGTCATCAGCCTTCTTCAACATTTCCTACCTATGTGGTCTCCAGAGAGAGGCTCTCCAAAACCAAAGTCACACTTCCCCGTAGTTTGCTGTAAATATTTTCATTTATTCAATTCAATACAGGGCATATGCTCAGAAGTTCACTTCAGACTCCTCACCTTTCCCATAGAGTCCATCATAGGATTTGCTACCACCGCTTGAATCCAGTGATTACAGATATTCTCACAACAGGTCTAAAAGTGCTTTTGGTTATTTGCAAAATGGCAGTGTTTTCTCTTCACCCTAGTTTACCCTATTAGAATATGTATTTCCAGCATAAAGGGGATCTTTGCTCCGTGACTAAGAGTGGGATCGTTCCGGTGGGAAACATCATCTGCTCAAGAGCCACTGAAATTTCTCCCAGAGAGACGAAGAGCTACTTTGCTGCCATGCAGAAGCAGCCAGAAGGGTTTCAGATTGTGGGTAGGTGTTGATTCTGGCCTTGAAACCCCTTAATGAGTTTTGTGCCTTGTTACCTGAGAAAGAAAGTTTGTCCTGTTGTGTTTTCACCACTAGAAAAAGCTTAAGAGCTTTGGTTCGTCATGCTGAGTTCACAGGGTAGTAAGACATAAGTGCCCAGCCTCCAGACACGCATGCTGGAACTTGCTTTCCAATGAGTACACTGCCTCTTAGATTTCATAGTTTCATAGTTTCAGTCAGGTTGGAAGGGACCACAAGGATCATCTAGTTCCAACCCCCCTGCCATGGGCAGGGACACCCCACACTAGATCAGGCTGGCCAGAGCCTCATCCAGCCTGGGCTTAAACACTTGCAGGGACGGGGCCTTGACCACCTCCCTGGACAACCCATTCCAGGTCTTCACCGCTCTCATGGTGAAGAACTTCCTCCTCACATCTAGCCTGAATCTCCCCACCTCCAGCTTCATTCCATTCCCCCTAGTCCTATCACTACCTGATAGCCTGAAAAGTCCCTCCCCAGCCTTCCTGTAGGCCCCCTTCAGATACTGGAAGGCCACAATGAGGTCACCTCGGAGCCTTCTCTTCTCCAGCCTGCACAGCCCCAACTCCTTCAGTCTGTCCTCACAGGAGAGGTGCTCCAGCCCTCTGCTCCTCCTCGTGGCCTTTCTCTGTACACCTTCCAGCACCTCCAGATCCCTCTTGTAATAGGGGCTCCAGAACTGGAGGCAGTACTCCAGGTGGGGTCTCAGCAGAGCTGAGTAGAGGGGGTCTGTCTGGTATTCAAGAATGCCCAGGAAAGTGGGGACAGATGCTTTTGCTAGACAGCCTCCAATGAGCACGAAGATGGCAAGGAGGACGGGGCAGCAGCCGGCACATCCAGGCATTTCCTGGGGTTCAGTGAATGTTTAGGGTTCCTGGGATCAGCCTGTGTTTCCACTTACTTTTCCTCAGTACAGGTGTTTGGTTTGGCTTCCCAGAGCCTTGTTCTAGACCCAAACGCAGTACCGAGCATGAGGGAAAGATGAAGCAAACCCCCTGTAGGCACACAGGGAAAAAGCAGCTGTTGTCTTATTAGCTGGTGTGAGACAAACTTCACCCAACTCATGCTACGGTGACGTACAGGAAAGAGACGGTGTGGGAGCCCGCGGGACACCCTGCAGCAGAGCTCAGAACTTCCTCACTCGCATCTGACCTCCGCACGACTCCTCATCTACCGACTGTAACGAAGACACTTCACAGACTGGCTTGTTTGGATTCAGTAAAGTTATGTAATTAAATTATCCAGTTGGAGTCGTTGATACAGGTCTGTAGTTGAAGCTGTGTCTGTTCCATTCTGTCTAATATTATACTAATCTTCCCCTTTAATTTAGCCCATCAGTTTTCATGGTCTCTTTATCTACTACTAGCAGAATAACTGCCCCCTTCATTCCAGCATTTCTTTATGTATTTCATAGGTAGAGTTGGCTTTCCCTCTGACACTTTCTATTTTAGTTTCTTGGGTTAAGTGGAATCCAAAACTGAATAGGATACTTTGTGTGAAGCTTGAGCAGCAGTTAACTTTCTCAATTATATTACATACACTACTCCTTTGCAGCCTTCCCAGGCTTGTGGTGATGTGAGCTAGTTCACTTGCATTCAGTTCATCGGGGGCCAGGCCTTCCTTTGGCTGATAGTCTTGTCCAAAGGTCTAAGGTTCAGTGATTTGTGGGAAAGGAAGGAGCTGCTGGCTGGGCAGTTTGCTTTCTTTTGTGCCCTTTGGGGGGTGAATCAAAGGGAGGGGGGGGTTGTGGGTGGACTGATTGTGCCACGTGGGGCAGGGGGACGCTGCAGCAGAGGAGCAGGTGAACGAGGGCTGGGGAAACCCCCTAAAGTGCTGAAAATTCTCAGAGGGGCCACAAACTATTTAAAAGTGTAGCTGGGGGTGGGAGGCAAGAGGCGGAGCAAAAGCTCTGGTTTGCAGCTGGAGAGGGAGGAATTGGATTGAGGGCTGCGTAAGAAAGCTTTGGCAACGCCCCCCCCCCCCCCGTCTGCCCTCTCTGTTTTCAAAAGGGTTTTAGAATTGAACAAAAAAGCCTCGGGGCCCAGGCGCTGCCCACGCCCAGGGAGGGGCTCAGTGCTGCCCCCGCGTGTGTAGTGGGGGGTACTGTAGCCGTGCCGCGTTGTGTGCCGCCCCGTGGGAGCTTCGTGCTGCCACCTGTGTGTAATGGCCGGCAGTGCAGGGGTGCCGCGGCGTTTACTGCCCCGTGGGAGCGCTCGTGCTGCCACCCTGTGTGTAATGGCCGGCAGTGCAGGGGTGCCGCGGCGTTTACTGCCCGTGGGAGCGCAGTGCTGCCACCTGTGTGTAATGGCCGGCAGTGCAGGGGTGCCGCGGCGTTTTACTGCCCCGTGGGAGCGCAGTGCTGCCACCCTGTGTGTAATGGCCGGCAGTGCAGGGGTGCCCGGCGTTACTGCCCCGTGGAGCGCAGTGCTGCCACCCTTGTGTGTAATGGCGGCAGTGCATGCTGTGTTGTGCGGCGGAGTGTGCTGCCGTGGGAGCTCTGTGCTGCCACCTGTGTGTAATGGCCGGCAGTGCAGGCGGTGCTGCCGCGGCGTTTACGGCCCCGTGGGAGCTCTGTGCTGCACCCTGTGTGTAGTGGTCGGCACTGCAGCAGTGCGCGCGGCTGTGTGCCGCCCCGTGGGAGCTCAGGGTGCAGCCGAACTGCGCTGAATGCTTGAAATGCTCGAAAATAATTAGGGGAAGAGGGGAGGGCGGAGAATTGACGCGAGCGTCGCTATGGATACAGCGCATGCGCCCTAGAGGGAGCGTCACGAGCGTCGCTAGGATACAGCGCATGCGCCCTAGCCGGCATCTTGCCGCGCCACTGTGGGTGCGTCGCGAGCGTCGCTGTGGATATTACGCGCCTGCGCCCTAGCGGCAGCGTCGCGAGCGTCGCTATGGATACGCGCCTGCGCCCTAGCGGCAGCGTCGCGACGCGTCGATATGGATACCGCGCCTGCGCCCTAGCGGCAGCGTCGCGAGCGTCGCTATGGATACAGCGCCTGCGCCCTAGCGGCAGCGTCGCGAGCGTCGCTATGGATACCGCGCCTGCGCCCTAGCGGCAGCGTCGCGAGCATCGCTATGGATACGCGCCTGCGCCCTAGCGGCAGCGTCGCGAGCGTCGCTATGGATACCGCGCCTGCGCCCTAGCGGCAGCGTCGCTATCGTCGCTATGGATACAGCGCATGCGCCCTAGCCAGGCTTGCTCGCGCCGCTGCGGTAGCGTCGCGAGCGTCGCTATGGATACCGCGCATGCGCCGCGGCGGGTCCCGTCCCGCGCACGCGCCCTCCTCGCGGGCTGTGCCGTGCTTTCATGGCGCGCAGGAGGGGCTGCCGCAGTGTGCAGCTCTGGCACAGGAATGGTCACGGAGAGCCCTCGATTCGGCGCCTGACGCCGTTCTGTGCCCCACGGTGCTGCGAGCCGCCATCCTTTGGCGGCGGAGGGAAGGGGTCCGGCGTCCGGCGCATTCGGGGAGCTTGCCGTGCGGTTTCCGCTGTCGCTGCAAGCCCGGAACTCCCCGGGTCTTCTTCCGGGCCTGAAGGTGATCTGGGGGCATCCGCGCGCTTTTAGGGGTGAGTCTGGGGGCACCTCAAAGGCTCTGGGGAGAGCTAAAGTTCTCGTGGGCTCATCTAAAAGGCTCAAGGCTCGTGCAGAGGCAGCTGGGCCCCTGCGAGCGACCCTTTGGGAGCTCTCTGCAGGCTGCCGCGGGAGCGGGGGGGTCTCGCTGTGGGTTTGCTTTGGATTCGTGCTGCACGCAGTGGGGATGACGCAGGGACATTGTCATGACGCTGAGCTCTCTATTTTTTTTTTCCCCACCTTGATAAACTTTGTTGCTTGTCTTTGAGTCGCAACTGTGCCATTAGTTAGGGGGTGACTCTGTAGCTGGATGACACCAAAGAAGGCAAAAGAAAGGAATAATTGTGATGAAAAGCCCACAATTCCTGTAGGATTCCCAGTCCCTACTTAATAATATCAAGCATTTGTGGTTTGGTTGTTGGTTGGGGTCTTTTTTGTTGTGTTTTTTCTTTTTTCTTATTGTGCTGCAAAGGTTTGGATGGAATTTCTAGGTATTAACTACAGCCAGAGCAATCCTTAGAATCATAGAATCATAGAACAGACTCATAGAAGGGCTGGTTGGGAAGGGACCTCTGAAGATCATCCAGTCCAACCCCTTCTGCAAGTGCCCTGGGAGTGCAGTGGAAATCTTTGGGAATTGGTTCTACTGTGTTACTCCTAAAGCCATGAACAGAGACACAGACACACACACACACACAGACAAAGTTGTTAACAGAGTTTCTTTGTGCCTTCCAGGTCTGGTGCGTTCAGCCTGGCAGGATCTTCTGGGCCATCCAATTCCAGTTCCTGTGGACGCTTCTCAGCTCTTGCCCCAGTTTGCTGACAGAGGATGTTGGGTTTGTGGGTCCTGGCAGCGACAGTTTTCCAAAGAGGAGCTCTGAGGCAGCTGCAAGGTTAGGTTTGGATTCTCCTGGGTCTCACACAGAATGAGTCTCACGATTCAAGCGGTCTGATTTCATAGCTGCATTTTCTTCTCTCTGCCTAGGTGACAGGATGACCTCCCTAATGAAGAGAGATACCCTGAGCTTTACAGCAACCTTGACCTCAAGCCCCCAGTGCCTTCTGTGAGTACAGGCTGTCCTTGTTCAACAGGGAAATAGCTGAGAGCTGAAGCCAGAGCACACCATAATTCCCTCAGCTCCTCCCCAGCCCTCCTCATAAGGCTTGTTATCCAGACCCTTCCCAGCTTTGTTGCCCTTCTCTGGACACGCTCTATCGCCTCCATGTCTGGGGACCACCACTGTGCCTGCTGGCCACCGGCTGGGTTTAACTCTGTTCCCCCAGCTCTCGGGGCCCAGTCATCCATCCATCTGTTATCCAGCCATCTTTTGAATGAAATAGATCTGAAAAATGAAGCAGCAGAGAAGGAAAGTTGAAGCTGCCAACATTGCAGTCCCCTCAGTTCTTGTGGTACCCTCTGTGAGATCCTAAGCCATTTGAGCTGAGCGGTCAGGCAGCCGTGCTAGAGCAGCAGTGTCTTCTGGAGAGTTTATAGGTGCCTGTTCTACGGGGTTTTTCACGTGAGTGGCCAGTAGTTCTAGATGAACAATTGTCTTAGTGCTAGTAAGTAGGAGACTCTGAAGTGTGGTAGTTTGCAAGCTCCATTCATACTTGCCCTTCAGGAGGAGCCAGCTCTTTCATTGAACCCAGTGCTTTCACACCCAAAGAAGGGAACTCTTCTTAGTCCACAGAGGACTTGGGCAGGGGAAAATGACTTTAGCGGTGAGATGGCTTCTGCTGCAGTCCATCTTCTTCATCTCCTCGTTACTCCTTCACCCATTTCCCATCTTCTTTTCAGATAAACTTGTTAGGGAAGGCATTCAAGTCCTGCCTTACAGCCACCAGCAGGAAAACCTTTCCTCCTGATGATGGGATTGGGAGCATAGTTTCATAGTTTCATAGTTTCAGTTAGGGTTGGAAGGGACCACAAGGATCATCTAGTTCCAACCCCCTGCCATGGGCAGGACACTCTACCTAGATCAGGCTGGACAGAGCCTCGTCCAGCCTGGGCTTAAACACCTCAAGGGACGGGGCCTCAACCCCTCCCTGGACAACCCATTCCAGGCCTTCACACCTTCACGGTGAAGAACTTCCTCCTTATGTCCAGCCTGAATCTCCCCACCTCCAGCTCATCCCATTCCCCCTAGTCCTATCACTCCCTGATAGTCTGAAAAGTCCCTCCCCAGCTTCCTGTAGGCCCCCTTCAGATACTGGAAGGCCACAATGAGGTCACCTCGGAGCCTTCTCTTCTCCAGCCTGCACAGCCCAACTCCTTCAGTCTGTCCTCACAGGAGAGGTGCTCCAGCCCTCTGATCATCCTCGTGGCCCTTCTCTGGACACGCTCCAGCACCTCCAGATCCCTCTTGTAATAGGGGCTCCAGAACTGGAGGCAGTACTCCAGGTGGGGTCTCACCAGAGCTGAGCAGAGGGGGAGAATCACCTCCCTTGCCCTGCTGGCCACACTTCTCCTGCTGCAGCCCAGGATCTGATTGGCTTTCCGGGCTGCAAGTGCACATTGAGAGCTCCTGTTGAGCTTCTTGTCCACCAGCACCCCCAAGTCTCTCTCCTCTGGGCTGCTCCCCAGCCAGTCATGCCCAGCCTGTATTTGTGCCTGGGATTGCCTCGACCCAGATGCAGGACCCTGCACTTGGTCTTGTGAAGCTCATGAGGTTGGCCTGTGCCCACCTCTCCAGCCTGTCCAGGTCCCTCTGGATGGCATCCCTTCCCTCCAGGTGTCCGCTGCACCACACAGCTTGGTGTCATCAGCAACTTGCTGAGGGTGCACTCAGTGCCACTGTCATGGCACCCACAAAGATGTTGAACAAGCCTGGTCCAGGACTGATCCCTGAGGGACTCTGCTTGTCCCTGGCCTCCACTGGGACATGGACCATTGACAGCCACTCTTGGGTGCGGCCATCAAGCCAGTTCTTTATCCATCTGGTGGTCCACCCATCAAACCCGTGTGTCCAGCTTGGAGACAGGCTGTGGTGTGGGACAGTGTCAAAGGCTTTGCTCAGGTCCAGGTAAACGACATCAGTTGCTCGCCCCTCATCTATTAATGCTGTCACCTGTTCATAGAAGGCCACCAGGTTTGTCAGGAGGATTTGCCCTTGGCAAAGCCATGCTGACTGCTCCCAGTCACCTCTTCACTACTCTTCTGAGTCAGTAGTGCCTCCAGGAGGATCTGCTCCATGATCTTTCCGGGCACAGAGGTGAGACTGACCGGCCTGTAGTTCCCTGGTTCCTCCTCCTTACCCCTTTGAAAATGGGAGCAATGTTGCCCTTTTCCAATCTGTGGGGATCCCCAGTCTGCATGACTTTTGGAATAGACTAGAGAGGGGCTTAGCAACCTCATCTGCCAGCTCTCTCAGCACCCGTGGGTGTATCCCGTTGGGTCCCATGGACTTGAACACTTTCAGGTTCTTCAGGTGATCACGAACCTGAGCTTCACTTACCATGGGCAGTTCTTCCTCCCCGTCCCTGGCATCGTCTGCCATGACTCCAGGAGTGTGGCTGGAGGCCCTTGCAGTGAAGACTGAGGTAAAGAAGTGATTGAGTAGCTCAGCCTTTTCCACATCACTTGTGACCAATTCACCAGTTTCCTTTCTGAGGGGGCCCACCCTTCCCTACTCTTCTCTTACCATTAATATACCTGTAGAAGTCTTAGTGCTCCCTTTAACCTCCCTGGCTAGATTCAATTCAGCAGGGTCACCTGGTCACAAGGGAGATTAGCTTAGTGTTCCCACATCTTTTCCGTTAGGCACAAGGACCCAAACGTCCTGTACGGTGCCTGCGATGGCCCTCAAGGTGATCTGCTCTCTACCTCCTGTGGCACTCAGGTCAGAAGAAAGGCTGGTTGTTGCAAGAGCCTCCTGTCTCGTCAACACGCGCCTGATGGTCGCTGTGTCTGAGCAGGTGACTCCATCGATTGGGGAAAAGGCATTTCTCAGCAATTTGGTGTCCGGGAGTGGAAATAGTCAGAGTGTCTTAGAGAGGCTTAGATCAAAGGCCCAAGCCCAGCCCTCTCTTCTTTCTTCAGTCGAGGGTTGGGCCTTTTTGGATTCAATTAGGACCCCGAACCAGCAGGTGCAGACTAGCATACTCTCAGGGGACTTCTTCAGCTTTGTGTGGCTTAGGGGACTTCCTAAAGCAGAGCTTGTATCTCAATGCTTTCCAGCCCTTATGGTGCGAGGGGAAGGGGGGGGTTGTGAAGTGCCTGTGCTTGAAAGCCCACAGTCTGCAGCTGTTGCCATGCAGAGTAGTGCTCGAAGTAGTCTGTGCAAGTCTTGCAAGTCTGCCATGGCCTCAGAAGGCTGTGCAGCTGTGAAACCTTTTCTGTTGTTCAAGCACAATCTTTCTGAATTGTTCTTTGATTTTTTTTCCCGCCAGGGTCAAGTGGAACTGTTGATTTTGGCTAAGCAGAGCTGTAAAGAAGGCTCAGAGACCTGAGCTCTACAGGAACCTCGCACACAACCCACCAAGTGACTTCTGTGAGTACAGGCTGTCCTCGTTCAACACGGAAATAGCTGAGAGCTGAAGCCAGAGCACACCATAATTCCCTCAGCTTCCTCTTCTACAGATTAAACAATCCAGTTCCTTCAGCCACTCCTCATAAGACCTTTTATCCAGACCTTTGCCGCTTTGTTGCCCTTTTCTGTAATACTCTGTCACCTTGCTATCTGCTTGTAGTGAGAGGTCAAAATCTGAACACAGTATTCAAGATGTGGCCTCATCAGTGCTGAGTACAGGAGACAATTGCTTCCCTAGTACTGCTGCCAAGATTATTTCTGATACAAGAAAGCTGTTGGTGGCCTTCTTGGCCACCTGAGCATGCCATGGCTCATGTTCAGATGGCTGTTGACCAACACCTCCGTTTCTTTTTGCCCAGCAACTTTCCAACCACTCTGCTCCGAGTCTGCGCATTGCATGGGGTTGATGCAATGGAAGTGCAGGACCTGGCACTTGGTCTTGTCGAACCTCTATGACTGACCTTAGCCCATCAATTCAGAACATCCAGACCCTTGCAGAGCCTCCCTGCCTCACACCTTCAACACCCACTTAAGTTTGGTGGCATCTGCAGATTTAATGAGGGAACACTCAATTCCCTCATCCAGATCATTGGTAAAGACATTGAAGAGAACCAGCCCCAAAACTGAGTCCTGGGGAACACTGCTTGTGCCCGGCTGGCCACCGGCTGGGTTTATTCTATTTACCCCCGCTATTGGGGCACAGTCATCATCCCATTCTGTTATCCAGCAAGCCTTTGAAAAAAAAATACATCTGAAAAAAGAAGGAGCAGAGAAGGAGGAAGTTCAATCTGCAACAGGCAGTACACTCAGCTTTGTGGTACCCTCTGTGAGATCCTAAGCCGTTTGAAGGAGACAGTCGGGCAGCAAGCCAGTGCAGCAATGTTTTCGGAGAGTTGGTAAGAGCCAGTCTTGCAATTGTTTAAGTGAATGGCAAATAGTTCTACATGAACAACTGTCTTGTACTAGTACTAGGAGGGTCTGAAGTGTGGTACTTGCATGCATGCTCCATTCATACTTGCCTTCGGGAGGAGCCCAATTTTCATTGAAGCCAGTGCTTTCATATCAAAAGAAGGGAACTGTTAGTCCACAGAGGACATGGACAAGGGCTATTATTAGTTTCATGCCTTTCACAAGCTTGTCCTCTTAAACCTCTTTTTAGTCTTGGCTTGATTAAACACAAAATTTCAGAGCTCATGATATTCACATCTCCTTGCATGGCTACAGACTTCACTTTGTGAATAAGATTTGGATTTGGGGGAGTTTCCTTATTCTGCTTTTATCAGTAAGATGATTTATTTCTGTCACGAGCATTACAGAATTTCCATTACACCTTTAAAAATTTCATCTCTTAAAATTCTCCTTTTCTTTCTGTTTTGCATTGCTCATTTTTCTAGAGGCCACCTCGTTACCTAATAAGCGTCTGTGTGTAATTTCACTTTTTTCCGCTTTCATTCCTCTAGGGAAGAAGAATGTAAATGTAGTGCCCTCAGGAGTTTGAAACGATCTCCAACAATAAACTTTCAGTAAGTTCGTTCTCAGGGTCTAATCAGAACTATATAAAATAACTGCTGCAAGAGGCAATCCTTATAGCATCTCAAAGTAGTTTTTAGAAAGTATCCCAAAATTATTCTAACCAATCTTCATGGGAATAATGATTTTTTTTTTTTGTACTCCTCGTTTTCCATCCTATTCAGATGATTAATAATGCAAACTTCTTACAGTATTCTTTTCTATTAGAGCTGACATTTCAGATCAGAGAGAACTTTTGTGTGATGCAGTTAATTGTTTCCTTGTTTGGCTTCATCTGCATTTACACCACTGCACAACCTGGGCCTCAAGACAGGCTATACAGAGAAGACTGTGACCACAGTGATAAAGCTAGCCGCATGTTTCAAGGGTTACAGCCTGGCCAAAGACTCTTCTGATCCCTGTCTTCTGGTCCCTCTCATGACCAGCAGTGTGCACGGGTGGCCAAGG
>JAAWVA010000145.1:0-45874 GCA_015227895.2 Colaptes auratus
CTACTTTGTTCAGCTGAATCTCTTTAAAGCAAGAGATGTACTAACTGAACCAAGCAAACCCAACCCGCTTTACAGAGCAACCCAATCATTCAGGATCAGGCTGGGGCTCTGCATATTCCAGCACACAGCTCCACTTTGTTTCTCTAGTAATGTGGAGAGGCTGCCTAGGGAAAATGCAAATACCCAACAGAGAATCACAGAATCACCAAGGTTGGAAGAGACCTCAAAGATCACCAAGTCCAAGCTGTCACCACAGACTTCATGACTAGACCATGGCACCAAGTGCCACGTCCCCTCCCCTCCTGAACACCTCCAGGGACGGTGACTCCACCACCTCCCTGGGCAGCACATCCCAATGGCGAATCCCTCTCTCTTGGTGAAGAACTTTCTCCTCACCTCCAGCCTAACCTCGAGGAAAACCAAACCAACCAAAAGAACAAATCCTCTTCAGAAAATTTCTCCTGCAATAATTTCTTTATCCATAAGACTGAATGAAAATGAAGAAGTCACCTTACGTGAATTTGCTGCTCCTCTGGGATACAATCCAGGCAACCATAACACTGACTTCAAGCTGATGATGAAGAAACCATGCTGTGTTTATCCAGAACCTCTCTGGGAAACCCTTGTCAGCACTCAGTCATCTTCACAGTGAAACAGTGTTTACTGATGTTCAGACAGAAACCCCTGTTCCAGTTTTCTGCCCACTGCCTCTGGTCCTGGCACCAAATCAAAATTCTTCCACTCGATCCTTCAAGCATTTACACACATTGGTAAGGTCCTCCTGAGCCTTCTCTAGCAGAAACAGCCCTAGCTCTGGCAGCCCTTCCTCAGAACATTTTCATTCCAGACACTGGATGGAGAGCTGATATTTAAGGGGTTGAGTGACATCACTTCACTGCCCAGCACTCTACCTTCTGTTCTTCACGAGTGTAAGGTATGCTTGTCCCTCTAGAGCAAGCAGCAGCTAGAGCAAAGGGGACTTGCAGAAGGCTAGACACCACCAAACCTGCCTGCTCTTCCAAGTGCCCTTTGTTCCTTGGGTCATGAGGAAGGAATTCAGCAAGACCCTTCCTTTGCTAGCAACATGCACCAGTGCTGCACCCGGCAGTGTCACGGCTCCTTCCTCCCCACGCCTCACCCACACCTTCCTCTGCATGCTTGCCGAGCACCAAGAGCTCCTGTTGGAACTCCATGCAGCAGCAACAGAGGTCAATCACCACAGGAACTGGAAGTTTCTCTGCCTTTCACAGAATGCTGGCAACACATCCCAGTTGAAAGGGAGCAAAAAGCCAGTACGCACAACAGCTCAGCTCCAAAACTTTAAGGCCCTTTAAATGGCATCTGATCTTTTCCCTCTGTAAACGGGGATTCTAGAGAGACATTTCACAAAGCCATGGATAGCTGAGCTCTCTTCCGCAGGAGTAACCACACAGAGACTAACCCTCACAGCCTGACCCTGTGCTGCCACTGAAGAATCATCCAGCAGTCACCCAGAGAGTTGTGCTATTGGTAGAGAGAGCTGTCTTCCTCCTCTCCAGTTCTCCAAGCACTTTCCAACACCAGGGTACAATACAGGTACTGTTTTTCAATCACAGTTGCAAGTTTTTCTCCCTTTGTATTTAGAAATAAAAGAAATAATGTCATTGTGCTAAGCCTAGAGATGAAGTGCAAAGCCACAGGAATCACTTTCAGATTTCAGAAAGCCACCAGAGACTTCAACTCCTCCCCACACATCCCCAGTGCAGTAACACATCAGTGACCACAGCAGAGAAAGCATCACCAGAAATGAGATGCAATTACTGCCCTAATCCCTGCAGACAGAGAACACACTTATGCCCACATGGCAGAAACCCATCTTTGAAGAGAACATCCTGTGATTTGCTATCAGCTGTTAGGTCTGCATCACACTGAAGTACTGAAGCATTCCTTTGAAGCCTGATTTCCTGCTACATGAGTCCTTGCCTCTCTCTCTCCAAGGATGCAATTCATATGCATTGAGTTTGCTCTGCAGAACAAGGAATTCCACAAGGAACAGAGTTATAAAATGAATGCAGTTATGAAACATTGCTGGACAGACACATTTCATGGGGTTATTCTTTCACTACACAGACTTGTGGAGTTACACAGACAGGACTGAACTGGAGGGTCCTGCATCTGGGTCGAGGCAATCCCAGGCACAAATCCAGGCTGGGCAGGGACTGGCTGGGGCAGCCCAGAGGAGATCCCAGAGGAGAGCTTGGGGTGCTGGGGGACGAGAAGCTCAACAGGAGCTCTCAGTGTGCACTTGCAGCCCGAAAGCCAATCAGAGCCTGGGCTGCATCAGGAGAAGTGTGGCCAGCAGTAAAGGAGGGATTCTCCCCCTCTACTCAGCTCTGGTGAGACCCCACCTGGAGTACTGCCTCCAGTTCTGGAGCCCCTATTCCCAGAGGATCTGGAGGTGCTGGAACGTGTCCAGAGAAGGCCCGAGGATGATCAGAGGGCTGAGCACCTCTCCTGTGAGGACAGACTAAGAGTTTGGCTGTTCAGTCTGGAGAAGAGAAGGCTCCGAGGTGACCTCATTGTGGCCTTCCAGGATCTGAAGGGGGCTACAGAAGGCTGGGAGGGACTTCTCAATATCAGTAGTGATAGGACTAGGGGAATGGAATGAAACTGGAGTTGATGAGGAAGTTCTTCACCATGGGAGTGGTGAAGCCCTGGAATGGGTTTGTGCAGGAGGTGTTGAGGGGCCCTTCCCCTGGAGGTGTTTAAGCCCAGGCTGGATGAGGCTCTGCCAGCCTGATCTAGTGTGGGGTGTCCCTGCCCATGGCAGGGGTTTGGAACTAGATGATCCTTGTGGTCCCTTCCAACCCTGACTGATACTATGATATTTAATATCATGAATTGTCATCAATCCTGAGTGCTTCCCACACACACTAAAGCACCACTCTGGCTTGAGTGCAATCATCCAGCTGCCTCCCTGGCACACTGCTTGGCTCACTGTGTTTGGGCAATACCCAATACTCTGCTAAAAAAAAGCAAGCACTGGTTTGCCAAAAGCCTGCAAGCATGGAAATGACAGCAGAGTAATGCAAGACTCCAAGATCCCAGAACACAGCACACAGGGCCTGTGGGCCAGGTGGCTTTGGACCAGCTCTTTGTGAAAGGAGAAGGGCAAAAGCAATCAGCATGTGGACTGAGTCACTTTGCACAGACACAGCTCTGTCTTCAATGAGTTCCCAGAACCTGCAGCACCAAACTAAACCTCATGTTTATACACAAACAATTGCCCTGTTTGAGGCACCTAACAGTTTTCACTTCAGAGAAAATTTCACTCTCCTGCCTGTTCCAAATGGCATTTGAACAGACTGGTAGAGAAAAGCAACAAGATGCAAATAAAGCAGAGCTCTGTCAACTAGAAGTGCAAATTCCAATGAACCACAAAGTTCAGGCAAAGGGTACCTTCCAAAAAAAAGCTCTACTTCAGAAACAGCCAATGGCTTCAAGGAAAGCTGTGCTGCATCCAGCTCCTGAATCAGTTTGGGAAACCACTCAGAGCAGGCTCCATTACACACTCCTCTTTGCACAGTCTGTCCTACCTGTAACTGCTCATTGCTCTCTTCTTCCCCTTTCCCCTCTCTCACTGAGATGAAAATCCCCACTTTTGCTGTGGAAATGAATCAGAAGAAGAGAGGAAGGACCCACAATTGTTCTGTGGAGCACAGGGAACAAAGAGACTCAGAAAGCTATGGAATTGCCTCCTCTAGAAGAGGAGATGCAGAACACTTTCAGAAGATAGTCTGAAAGTAACAGGAGCAACAAGAAGAGGAAGAAAGCAGGCCTGGAGAATGCTCCAGAGGGTACAACAAAAGGGATGAAAGCTTCTGCCACACCCAGGCCATGCAGCTGGACCGTGTATGTAGCACCTGCTAAAAGCTTAAGGACCCAAGACAGCGACACAAGGGCGAGGACACAAGTCTGTAGCAGCATGCGGCAGCTCTGTTAACTTACAGCTGCACACACCCTGGATGCTGCAGAATCCTGCACTGCTGCTCCCAGCCACAGGGATAAACATTTACAGGTGAGTTAACACTGCCCAGGGTACGAGCAGAGGAGTTTGGGTTTCCTTTATGCTCTAATTTTGTCCAGTGTGGTAGGGTGAGCAAGTTCTCCCCCACACACACAGAAACCACAGCTAACTCAGTTGGAGACAGCAAATGAAATAAGCTGTATTTACAAGCAGAAATGGAATGCAATGAATATGTACACAAATATACAGTATTGACAATAATGCGAATATACAGCAATGGATGTAATACAGAAGACCCACAGCCGAGGAGCGTGTGCCCCCCTGGGCCCCTGTATCCCCACTCCCCTCCCCTTTTTTCCCCAAAAAGGTTAGAGAGGAGAGAAAGCAATGAAGGAGAAACTTCTGTTAGCTCAAAGCGTATGCAAGAATTATTTTCTTATCTGGTTAGCTTTGTGAATTCAAGGTCGCTCCTGTCCGGCAAAGCTGCTGCTTCAGAGGGAGAAACAGCCCACAGAACAGAGGGAAAAGTACAGACTGAACCCAGGCTGAACACAGACTGAACTGACAGAACTTAAGTTGCATTCTACCAATCTACCAATGAATTAGTCTAGACTATCTTGTTTTTGTTTAAATATCAAAACACTCAGCCAGAGTGTTCAGCAACTGTCCCTTTGCTTAAGGCACAGCCTAAACCGTCCACACCAGGGAATGATTCCAGTTGGCTGCCAGTTGCATAATCAGAGTGCTAGAAATCCTAGTGATGGAGCAGAGCCACACTCTACAAGGACTGGAGGAGGACAGAACAGAGACAGCTCTTGTCCCCTTGGTCGGACAAGCAGATCCCATTTGGTACTGGTGTTTGCACACCGGAACACAAGACCAGGGGTTAGCATGCCCCACAGCTGCTTCACCACACCGTCCAACAGGTGATGCGGAGAGCGGAGGCTTCACAATGCTCTCTGAGCTGCTGCTGCAGCAGGAAATAGTAAAAAAAAAAAATCATCCAAGAATTTTATTTTTCAGATTAAATGAATGAACAACAAAGATACTGCAGGGCAGTGCAAGCAGGAAGCTGGTAAACATACAACTGCTGAAGTACAAGAGGAGGAAGCACTCCTGTGTAACTTGGGTTTGCTGTCCACAGCTGCAGAAATAATGGGATGTCATTTGCCACAACACACTGAAGGAGCAGCTAGAACACAAACACCAGACAGATTGGCACGTAAAGCACTGTCATTTCCAAAGGTTCCAAAGCAGAGACTGGCTGAGTATTTATCAGCTGTAGAGCCCCTTTGTTTCATCCCTGAAGCCCTAATTACTGTGAACCCACACAGTCAGCCACACTTTTTTGCAAGGCCACATCCTCTCCCTTTTTAGAAAACTTAATTAGATCTTTAGTAAGCCACATCAATGTAAGGCTGTGCAACACCAAATGCCACCTTATGCATATGTATTGTATCCTGCAGACCCTAAAGCATTTCTCCCCAAAGTAACGGTATGGAAAAACTGATTTCAGTTTACCTGCCAAACTCCTTTCTTGTAATAACTCCATCTGTCACCTCTCACGACAGAGACCTGACGACTAAGAACTGCCTGGATCTCGTCTCCAAGCCTGGTGTCATCCTACAGCCTACACCACAGCCAATCACTTCTTCAGTGATTACATCATTGCTGTTCTCATCATGAGGAAAGTCAGCGTGAAATCTGCCCGCCCTCGCCCGGCGGGCGCCGCCTGGCCTTCGTGTTCTCGCTCAAACACCACCACAGAAAGTAGCCTCAGGTGATGGAGGAAGCTGCTGAACACTGAGTGGTGTCCCCACCACACAGATCGGAGATCTCCCGCTGAACCCGGTGGCAGTGTAACACAAATTTTAAAACCACTTGGTAGAGACTGACTTCATCAAGCTCTGCTGACAAGCAAAGGCAGCAGGGCAGGTATGCCAGGTCACCACACTGCATGCCTGCAAGGAGTCTTGTCCGAAGAGCAGATGTTAGCTTCACGTAACACTAGTGCATTCCAGCCATCCAGGGGACAAAGAGGAGCAGAGAGCACAAAACATGTTTAATGTTCCAAAGAAGGGAAAACTGCACCAGTCCTGGAAAATTATATTAACTTTAAAAAAATATAATAAATCTTAATTCCAGCTGGGAGGCTTGTGATGAAAACCCTATAAATGAGATGATTGATCAGACACCTGCACACTGCTGATTTCCTCAGGTTGTAGAAATCCAATAGCTACGAAAACAGGGCTTGCATTATTCATCTGCTTTGACGTGGAGATTCAGATGGCATCTAGAACGGCAGCACTTATTTTCAGTGCTGATACTCCAAAAATACATGCAATTAATATTCTAACAAACTGCATCCAACCAGCTTCCCAGTGCCCAGCAAGCCAGTAGTGTGGTTTGCCACCCTGCTCTGCTGATACGAGCAGGCAGCACAACACAGAAAATGAGCTGCCAAGCACAAAGCACTTACAGAAGCTGTGTGGGTCATGGGAGTTGTTGCAGGCTGGAGCCACAAATTGATGTAATCACTACATCTAAAAACAACACAAATACAAAGTAAATTAAACCAAGTAAATGACTAGAAGTAATGAAGTATCTTGGACACAAATCTGCACCTGCTGACTTCAGCTTTCAGCTGTCAAACTGAAAATAAACTCTGCTAGATGACAGACACAGACCTTTCTCCATGGTCAGACTGTGGTCCGGCCTCCCTCAATCACAGAATCATAGAGTGGTTGGGTTGGAAGGGAGTATCTCCAGGGATGGAACTCACCCACCTCCCTGGCAACCTGTCCCAGTCTTCCACCACCCTCATGGTAAAGAAGCTGTTCCTAACATCCAATCTAAATCTGCTCTTCTCTATTCCAGCCTTTTGTGGAATTCATCAGACCAAGCATTCATCACAGAGAAGCCACTAGTGGAAAACATTAGAGTCAAGAAAACCAGAGGTGGAACCAGCTGTAGGTTATGGGTTGGTGGGGGGCATTGCTTCTCCTCCTCCCAGGCATCCACTGGCAGGTACTGTTAGAGAAAAAAAACCACACACCTGACTAGGTGAACTCAGGCTGAAGGAGCTAAGCCATCCTTGCCTACCTTACATGGAGATCCCAGCTGAGTTGATGTTATACATATTCGAAGCATAGGGTAGTTTTGTACCACTGCTCAAGAAGTGAAAAAAGATTTCTCCTGATGATTACAGCATGGCATAGAGTTTGCTGCTCTGAAAAGAGCTGGGCTGAACCATTTCCACTCAACAGAGCACAGCAAGAGGACAAAAATCAGTTCTGTGAGGGCTCCTGTCGATAGATGGATAACACAAGAGACAACGATTAAAGCCTAATGAATGAGAATCATCCCTTTTATAGATCATTGCAGAGAGTGGTCATGAGCAATGAGAATCCATTACCAGCCTTGTGCATACAGGGAATTGCAATAAGGGGAAAATGAAAGCACCTACCAGAGATCACCTTCGTTTTGATCATGCCTCATACCACAGTGTCCCAGCTACTTTTTCCTCTCCCCCAAGCGTAGCAAAGGAGAAAGACTTCACAGAGCTGATTCATGCAGCCTTTCTGAATTTTGAGGGAAAAATACAAGCTCCAGACTTATGAGTCAGAGTGAAGACTTTCAAGCCAAAAACTAGGAAACTAACAAATCTCCAATACAACAGGAGGTCAGAGAAACAGAACCACAACGAAGCTCTCAGAACACCTTCACTTTGCTCTGATTAGAAGGCCAGGTCCAACAGAATTAATGCAACAACGGCTGTCAGATTAAAACACGTGAAAGGTGAAAATAGAGGCTATCTATGTGATCACAGAAGTGTGGCACCAGGCAGGAACTATGGCAATGAAAAATGTAGGAAGGGAAAACATCCCATGAAGAAAAATGCAGCATTGTTACAGCAGGAGCAAACAGTGGCAAGGGAAATCCTGCACTCCAGCACTGAAGGGGAGAGAAATACAACATGAAAGAGGAAGTGAATGGAAGTGCTCTGAAGTTTGACTTTGAACAAGACCTAGAGGACACATTTTTTGCCAGAAAAGAGATGAGTAAAACCCAGCAGAAGCACTAAACTTCGCATCCTTCTCTGTGACTGGCATCTCAACATTTTCCAAACACAAAGCCTTTTACAAGCTTTCCTCTGACAGCCAGCCAGATCAAGCTCTTGCCCATTTGCAATTCCTGTACATTAGGGGACAGGAAGGAGGATCACACAGTTCCTCGAGCAGGGATTTCTTTCACCAACACCCACCTTCCTTGGTAGGTTCTTCAGCAGAAAACACACGACATGGCATGGCCTAAATGAATGAATGGACTCTGGTTTTATGGGGGCAGACAGCCTCTAGTGAGAGATGAGGCCCTTAATCCTTTTAACACAAATAATTACTTTGTAGGTTCAGATCTATTTCTGAGGATTTTAAGGGAAAACTACTCCTAGACCCAACAGGTAGAAAAAGGTGCAATTAATAAGACTGATGCAGCATTTCATTATTGAATGATAAACCAAAACCGTACAAATGGTCAGGAAGCTTTCGTGCAAGCCCTAAAGGTTTAATGTGTTAGAACAGTGGCTTAACACCCTGCTCAGCATGGATTTCTGTGTTGGATATTAAAAATTCAGGTACTTTACAGCATGTTGAGGGAACTGGGAGTGGCATTAAGGCCTGCCTCATGAAAGTAAAAGCTCTGTGTTTGCCACAATAGCACTGCTCCCGTAAGAACATCGAGGCAGTGTGAAGTTTGGACTTCTACCTTCTGAAACTGACTTCCCAAATCGACCCGAGAGCAAATTTCCTTTTGGAAAAAGTGTCTACAGATCTAATGACAAAACTCAGTTGAAAGCATGTCTCAAGTCATTTTTAAAAGCACATCTCTGACTCCTCATAGGCTCAAGATTTATTGAAAGGACTGCAGTAAAAATCTCTGTCCTCCAGAAAAGAAATTTACTGTCAAAACATCATTAAATTCAAAAGAGTTCCATTTTCACTTCTTGAGAGATGAACAGCCTTCAAATTGCATTGGAAAACAAAGCTGCTGTATCAGCTAATGAACTTCTAACTTCCTCCCTGATAGCCAAGCAAGGCTGAGTTCTGCATGAGAGCACAACGCCTTCACAAAATTGATGTGGCTGTAACTGAACAGCTTCAGCTTGATTTCTTCATCACATCCATGCCAACAGACTAATGCACTAACACAGCCATAATTGTATCACTTGACATTATGGGCAAGAAAAAAATACAATTAAAGGTGAAAATGTTACTTCCTGTGAAACTACTTGGGTATGCTGTACGGACCTGAACTTGCAGCCCCTGCAGCACGGCCACCAGAACATCCTGGCGGCACCACCATGCTTGTCCCAAGCTGGTGAAGGGGCTGAGGATGGAAATGCTATTCAGTTCTTATGAAAGGGGAGCCATCTCCATCAGGACACTAGCCTTGACACTTCAGGCTGTTAAACCTCTGTAAGAGTATCTCAACTGACAGCCCAGAGCAGGCTGACTTTAGCCCTCCTTGATTTCTGGTGCGTCTCACTTCCAAATCTTTTCTGCATTGTAAATATTTGGCACTACAATGAACTTGCCAGCTTGGGTGCCTCTCCTCCACCTAGCATTCCATCAAAACCAAGTCAAGTACTAAATCAAACACCACTCTCGTCTTGTGCTATCCTATTTCGCTTGGTATCTGCAGAGGTACCACAGCTAGACTAAGCCAGGCAGAAGCAGGTTAACTGAAGAATGTGAATCAGTGACAAACAGGAACTGAGACCAGAGCCAGCAATGACAGATCTGAACAAGCTTCTCCCACCTGCCACCAGGTATTTACAACCCAGATTTTGTGGCATCTCCCCTTTCTCCACATTCTTGCAATACACAAACAGCCTACAACAGCAAACAAAAATGCTGATTTGAGTATCTTATGTCCTCTGTGAGGTGCCCAAACTTCAAAGTATTGAAGGGCTGGCACTTGGAGCACTGGGCACAGGGCACTCTGAGCTTCCTTCCTCCAGCCACCTACATGGACAAAGGCATTACCACTGAGAAGGTCACAGCAGCTGAAGTGGCAAAAGTGAGCAGGCTGAGGTCATCCTGAAGAACTCTCCTTAGTTAGGCATGCCCTTGGCTTCCCTCTCTGCCCTCTGTGTGCTCCCCAACGTTGAGGCGTGTCAAGCAGCATCCCTGTCCAGATGGCAGCAAGTGAACTCCTTGAGCAGATTGCATTACAACGTTTTACACACTGAGCACTTATTGGATTAACTGCAGAGATAGCTGTGGGAAGCTGGGACTTCCCTCTTTGGAATGATCAGCATTCAGCTAGAAAATTATCTTCCCTCTTGTGGCTCCTGCGTGGTACAGTGAATCAGTCCCTCCTCTGGAGCCCTGTGCAGCAGGACAGCCTGGGTAGATCAGAATCAGCCAGCAGTGGAGGGCAAGGGGACTGGAGAAAACAGAGCTGCTGCTGGAGCCTCAATAGCCACACCCTGCAGCCTTCTGCTTCCAACTAAACTCTAAACTGGTTCCCAGAGGAGCCAAGCACCCAGATGAGCAGACAAACTTTAGGGTACTTTATGTGAAGCAGGACATCACTTCCCAGAAATCAAATTAATATCAACTGATCACAGTAGTTCAGGCTGAGATGTCACATTGTGTTCAGAAACTCAATCTGATTGTCCCTGCCCAGGTTCACAGCACACAAGGGCTTCAGAATACATCATTTCTGTGCATGGAATGGGCTAAAACACAAAGGTCAGATCAGATGAGGACTGCCCTTCCACATGTACAAAGCAGAACATTGGATGCTTATTGCATTTAAAGAAATTTAATTGAGCCAGCAGCCTCCAGAAGCAGTTACAGAGGAGCACTGTAGATGGAAATCCTGAACCAAAGCTACACACTCCATGAGGTCTCATTAAAGTAGAATCATAGTTTGGAAAAGACCTGAGAGACCATCAAGTCCAACCTATCACCCAAGACCTCCTGACTAACTAAACCATGGCTCCAAGTGCCACATCCAACCCTTTTTTGAACACCTCCAGGGATGGTGACTCCACCACCTCCCTGGGCAGCACATCCCAATGGCCAATCTCTCTTTCTGTGAAGAACTTTCTCCTCACTTCCTTCCAGCTAAACTTCCCCTGGCACAGCTTGAAACTGTGTGCTCTTGTTCTGGTGCTGGTTGCCTGGGAGAAGAGACCAACCCACACCTGACTACAACCTCCCTTCAGGTAGCTGTAGACAGCAAGAAGGTCTCCCCTGAGCCTCCTCATCTCCAGCCTAAGCAACCCCAGCTTCCTCAGCTTCTCCTCGTAAGGCTTGTGCTCGAGACCTCTCACCAGCCTCACTGCCCTTCTCTGGACACATTCTTTGATCATCTAAAGGATCTACAGTGTTAGAGATTCAGGGAGATTAAAAACTCCCAGGAAAATGCTGTTTCCTACAGACCAGGGCAGAAGGGTGCGTGTACGTGTGCATGTGAAATACACAGGGATCTGTACTGATCAACTATCCAGCTCACATGAAACAAAGAGAAATGAGAAAGACTTGCATGCATTTTAAGTGGAAAATGATTAGAGTGCCCCAAACCAAAGAAAGCACAAAGGAAATTAAACCCCTGAGAATATCTGGAAACTGTCCAGCAGATATTAATGATGTTTTATCTTGGTTTCGAAGCAAATTGCCCACTAAAGAAGTTAATGCCCTGTTATCAGTAAACAAAGCTTGGAAGAATACTTACAGGCAAGAGCTTTTATTCACACCTAGCTTACGAACCAAAGTGTTTCCCAACAGCAGGAAAATATTTACACAGTAACTTCAGTATTAATGCACCCTTCTGCCAACTGCCCAACACGTTCTTCTGCACCCACTCCAAGCACTGTCACATTGTCAACCACAGACCCATCTGCTAAGTTAGAGGCATAACAGTCCTACATCTCGAATTTGGATTAAGCTTGCTGGACTGACATCCTCCCTGAATTCCAGTGAAATTCCTGCCATTCACTTCACATTTCAGTTGAAAGTGTTGGGAGAAATAAGACTTAGAGCTGCAAGATGAAAAAGCTTCCGCTGCAGCACATGAAAGCTGAGCCAGCCTTGGTTAAAGGCACAAACCAAGACTAAACTACTCAGAAACGTGATGCAGACAACTTCGCACTGTCATCTCCTATCCTCTAACAGACTGAAGGACCTGCACTTCAAAATACTTGTGATCAGTGAACTTGGCTTCTCTTAACTTGCAGTTGTCACACCTGACAAACACTTTCACTGGTTTTTCAAGCAGGGTCCTGACACGTTCCCTCAAAGCTCAGTATGACTGAAGCATTCCTGCTGCCAAGCAGCACTCTTAGAAATGCCTTTGTCTTCTTGTGTGCTCTTTAATAGATTTGTATGCAATTTGTGTGGCAAATTTCACAGGCATTTTGCCACAAACTCAGATCAGCTGCTCCTGGAAAAGAAGAAGTTGCTCACCTTCTATACTCCTATATGATCAGGTCACTAACTAGGCAAGTCACACTTCAGCATAAGTCCCACAAGAACCGAGGACTTGCTTAGAGAACGTGCAAGAGACAGCTGGCTACTAATTCAGCCTGATGTACCATTAACAGTAATCCCATTTAAGGCATGTGGCTTACCCACCTCAGTCATCCATCACCATAAAGACTGACTGACTGCAAACTGATTTTTGCATGTGCTCCACTAGCAGTCCTAGATGCACTGTGATGACAACAGAACTGGCTGATACAAATCTGAAGCATTTTTGGACATGAAGTCAGTAAGGCACAAATGGGAGAGAAATGAAGTTTCACTTCCTCGTCGTCTTGCAGTGAAGTGCAGCATTTAGTGTCACATTAACCCATCTGTGTATCACAGGAAACCTGCCAGTTATTGTACTAAAAATTCTTCCAGGCCTATTTAAAAAAGGCAAGGGAGCATCTCCAAGAGGTTGCTGCACACAAGCAAGCTAAAACAAACAAATCTCTTGCAATTCATGCCAGCTTTCAAGGGGTTTTGGTTTCCCTCATCCACATCTCTACATTTTAAAGCATTCCACCAAGTATGGAGAAGTGGTTCAAGATGATCTTCCTCACCATGTTGCTATTCAAGGCCCAGGTCTCAGGAGAAATGCCCACACCCATATCCTGCAAACCAGGATCAACAGCCATGCTTGCAGCACCATCCAAACCTGCACACAAGCCAGAGGATATGACAGCCTAGCCAGAACACAGTGCCCTGAGAGGAGAGCAAACAGAGCAGGCAATACTCAGGAGATGACATTCCTGTTTTGCTGCTTCTTCTCATTTTTAAGAGCCATGTAGACAATCCTGACTGAACAATGAGCACAGAGTGAGCACCATCACCTCCTCTTGGAGCTAAAGTCAGCACAGCAATTTACCAGCACACCTACTCCATCAGGAAATTGTGGGCAGAAGGTGGACAGTGCAGTCTTACAGGTCTAACTTCAGCATCCCAACTCCAGAGCACGACGAGATTTCACAAACATCCTTCTGCATTTCTCATTCCCTAGTGAAAGCTCATGGACTGTGCAGAGTGCTGCTAGTGCACCTGTGCTGAGCAGCCCTACTCCTTCCACTACCCACTTGCTGTAGTTCTTTGTAAATTATACCTACTTTCAGGTGTTTATTAGAACAAGAGGCCTAAAACAAACACCGCTTAAAGTTCACTTTTCAGTACTGACCAATACCTTAGCCAATAAAATGTGACCTTCAAACCCCTTTTTAGAATGGAAAGAGTAAGTCTGAAGATCCAAAACAGTAACAACAACCCCAAAGCTTCCCCACTTCAACTGTACTACCTGACTCCTGCAGACCACTCAGGGCTGAAGCAGATGCAATCTGTATTGTCCGTGTGCTGCACAGGCTGTGCTGAACAAATGGGGAGAGAACAGAACAGGGGAGGAGATCAATTACACTACTGATCTGTCTTGTGGCAGTGAGGATGCCAAACAGGGACAGCTGGGACAGGAAAGTTTCAGTAATCCAATTATGAAATGCCACCAGGCTGCTGCAAGCATCCTTCAGTTCACCTACTGCATGTAGGCACTGCAGACATCAAGGTCTTCTGCACAGATTAACTGCTGGTTAATTTTGGCAAGTTCCTTGGGGACTTCACTCAATTAGCAATAGACTAGGAAGGGACAGAGAGGTTTTGGCTGCTTGTAGAACTAAGCTGAACATAAAGAATTCTTGTAAACACTTTCCCCCCCATTCTTTTTAGGACAGAGCTGAAAAAGCATTTTGGATTGCATTTAAAGAGTTTTACATTTTCAGGCACAACTTCTCGCTGCTATTTCACTCAGACCCAGCACAGTCATTTCAAAGCTTAAAGATTGACTGAAAAAAATCCTCTCTCTCTGCTGCATCAATAGATAAATGGCAAATTGCACAAATGGGTATAAACCCCCCACCTAAAAGACGTCTTTAAAATGGCTTGCAGCTGAAATCTATAGTCAGACTGAGCTGCTCTTCCCAGATTCAACCTTTGCCACCTCTCAATTTTTAATGAACTTTTCAAGAGGAGTCTGTACTCAGGATAACTGCCAGACATTTTCCTGCATGCTGTTTCAAAAGCAAAACTATGCTCTGCCCCAGCCTGGAGACCAAACCCAACAGTTTAACGATTAGAAGATCAAAAGGTTTTACCTCCAGATTAATGTTAAACACAATTTCAAGAGATAAAGAGAAGAAAATCTTTTAAAGCTTTCATTATCACAGTCCTGTTGAAATAGTCTGAAAGACCCTGAGAGACAAAAGGTGGTCTGGTCTGCTGCAGGTCTTGCTGAGTTTTGTGGAGGTTGTGCCAACACAGTGGGCATGCCCAGGCACGCAGAGTGATCTTGAGGCTGCATCCCCCACCCTGGGAGCACAAACCTGGCCAAAAGTTGTCCTCAGGGCAGGTGACACATCCCTATTTCTGCAGAACACAGAACAGAGAGACTGTAGCTACTCTTTAAAGGAAGAGGAAAGGCTGAGGGAGCTGGGATTGTTTAGCCTGGAGAAGAGGAGGCTCAGGGGAGACCTCATTGCTCTCTACAACTACCAGAAGGGAGTTGGTCTCTTCTCTCAGGCAACCAGCACCAGAATGAGAGGACACAGTCTCAAGCTGCACCATGGGAAGTTTAGGCTGGAGGTGAGGAGGAAGTTCTTCACTGAGAGAGTCGTTTGCCATTGGAATGGGCTGCCGGGGGAGGTGGTGGAGTCACCATCCTTGGAGGGGTTCAAGAGGGGACTGGACGTGGCACTTGGTGCCATGGTCTAGTCATGAGGTCTGTAGTGACAGGTTGGACTTGATGATCTTTGAGGTCTCTTCCAACCTTGGGGATACTGTGATACTGTGAAGGTGCCACTGAGCCTCTGCTGAACACTCCTCAGCCAGGACACGTCTTGGGTTTCTCTCCACTCGCTGTGCCACATTTCACATCTCCTCCTCCTTTCAATTAACTATGCAGGCAGAACACTATGAGGAGGAGAGAATGCTGCATACCACCAAGAACAGCCCCTTGCACTATGGAGCAAGGGACCAGGGGCAGCAGGCTTTACTGCACACTTGGCAGGGCCTGGCTCAGAAAGGGTGAGGATTGCTACCTGTATAGAGAAACATCAGAACCCAATAGAGCAGAAAGGGATTTTGGAGCAGAATGCAGGAACAACAGGCTTGGCTGATATCTGGGATGAAGGATCAAGATCATCCTTCCAACCCTACCTTCTAACATTCCCCACAATCCCTGTAACTTCTACACCCACTCGGGGAAAGGGTGAGAGACACAGGAGAAGAAGATAAGGAACAGAGATACGAGTCTTGAAACGTTTCAGAAACGGTGTAAAGCGGGGCAGCAGAGCCGGGCTGCTGCCAGGCTGCTCTGCGTCACCATCCCATCTGTGAGCAGCCTTAAGATCAACAAGACGCTCCCACTGAAGAAAGCTGATGTGCCGGGCTACAAAGCTAGCTTCCCTGCGTCAGGTTTAGCACCGGTGACAAACGTACAGACAGAAAAACAGCTGCTCCAGTCACTTATCTGTGGTTTAACTCAGCTTCCGAATCACCCATCTGAAAGCTCAACTTTACCCTCTACCAAAAGTCCTTCTGCTACTGCAGTACCAACCTCCTTGTATGTGTTTCAGTCAACCCTTATTTATCTATAGAAATAGTTATGGGAAGCAACTTACAACAAAAAGCCAAGTGGTCTCTTGAAAACTCAGAATCACAGAGGACCGTGTTGGAAGAGACCTCGAGGGCCATCTGGTCCAGCATGACTTAGCAAAAGGCTGGTCCAGACAAGGCAGCCCAGCACTCTGTCCAGCTGAATCTTGTACGTGGCCAATGCTGGGGAAGCCACCACTTCATTTTTTATGTCGATACCCAAGGAATTTACCTCAATGACTACTGCTTAACTTGACAAGCCCATAAAGTCAGACCACCATTCAGAAATCCAAACAGGGATTTTACAGACCAGCTCTGACCTTTTAGAATCGTAGAATATCCTCAGCTGGAAGGAACCCACAGAGATCATAGAGACCAACTCCCAACTCCACACTGGGCAACCTAAAAGTTTAACCATGACCACTTCCCTGGGGAGCTTGCTCCAGTGCTTGAACACCCCTCCAGCCAGGAACATTTTCCTAATAACCTGATCTGAACCTTCCATGGCTTTAAGCCATTCCTTCCAGTCCTGTCACTGGGCACCAGAGAGAAGACATCAGCACCTCCCTCTCTGCTCCTTATTTGACTTCTCTGGCCATAAGCCTTGGTTACCTGCATAGTTCTTTACAGAAAACCAAACACAAACTCCACCATCCTTCTCTCAGTCTGAGCAGACGGTTCAAACTGAGGATCTGACAGCAAAACTGTTCTTTCCTCTCATCTCCCCCACCACAAAGCACAAGTCGTCTGGCAACCCTCGACACAGAAAGCACACGTGAAAAAATGTCAGAAATAAAATTCTACAGTTTGGTAAAAACTTCTCTTCTCCCTTAACGAAGTTAGAAGCAGTAAAGAGACTCTGCTGGTTGGCACTGAGGATCTCAGAACCTGACCTGGCATCGAGGGCAAGCCAGGGGCAGACGTGTAGCAAGCTCCGGTACCACTGAAACCTGAACAAGCAGACACTCACATTACAGGTTCTTGCTCATTTCCCTATTTAAGTACAACGGCTGCTAAGATAGACTGTTGCTACAGAAGCTGCATTAGAACTGCTCCCCTCCTCCACGTCTCTCTTCCCCAGAAGCCACCTCCAGGCATTCAGCTGCTGCCATCGCTTCAGCGTCACCGACGGGCACTAGGCATTTCTTTTAGCTGTCACCGCAAATGCGGGCTTTAACTCTCCTGATGGCTTCTCAGGGCTCCTCACCCTCGGCTGGCTGCTGAGACAGCCGAGCACAGGACGGCGGCCCTCGCCCTCAGCGGCTCACAGTCAGGGAGTGGAGGGCCCACGACAACGGATGGCACCTGCCTGGGCTGGGACATCACGCTGGGGACCGACAACCCGGCGCTGCCAACTGCCGCCGCTGGAGGGGCGGCGCTGGCTGCCGGCTGCCCTAGCGACGACGCCGCCCGCAGCCGGCCATCTTCCGAGGGGTCTGCGGAGCGGCTGCCCGGCGCCCTCCGCCCCATCGGCGCCCCGCTCAGCGCTGGCGAGGAAGAGGAGCCGGCGCGGCAGGAGCAGGGTTCCCCGTGGCCGTGGCCGTGGCCGTGGTCGTGGCCGAGGCAGTGCGAGGCCGGCAGAGCGAAAAGCGCCGGGCGGAGCGGGACGCAGCCGGCGCCCGCTGGCGAGGGGAAGGCAGCGCGGCAGGGCAGCCCCGGCCCATCAGCCGGGCGCGATGGCGAATGAAGCGAACGTTTCTACCTCTTTCTTTTTCTGTCCTCCCCCGAGCTGGCCGCAAAGGAGGAGCAGGAGCAGCAGCAGCAGGAGAACACAGCTCCCGGCCGGCAGGTGCAGCAGCCGCCGCGGCGCGCCGGTACCCAGCGCCATGTTCCCCCCACCGCCCGGCCGCTGGCCTCCGCCAGGGAGCACCTGCGGCGCCGCTGCCCACCTCCTGCCTGCCGATTGGGCCGCGCCCCGGCCAATCGCGGCACCCCGCCCTGTCGCGGTGCCTCCTAGGAAATGGAGTTCTCCTGCGTGCCGCGCCGCCTGCCTCGAGGCCAGTGCGGCGGCGGCGGATCCCGGGGCTGCCGCGGGGCTGCCGCCGCACGCCCGGCCCCGCGCACCTGGGCAGAAAGAGCAACTTGTAGCATGGCTGTGAACAAAAGGTGAACCGAGTACATACAGTTGGCAGATTTCACCACACACAGCATTCTGTGCAGAAAAATCATGCAGTACACGGGTACAATCCATTCAAATTTAGTTCCCAGAGTACCAAACGTGCAGCTTTGTTACTTTCGTTCAAGGCACTCTTTAAATCGGAGATTGCATATTGTTCTGTTTTCCGTCAAAGTACAGACAAGTTAGGTAATGTTAAATTAATGTGCATAGACTTAATTTTTGCTTTCCCCACCTCCACCTCTCTCCCGAATTTCAACTCACCTTATCTCCCATTTGTTATTCCACACATCTGCCAAAGACCAGAAGGCAGCACTACTCTCTTCAGACTGTTCCAGATCACTCAAACACTATGACTCTTATAATAAAAACACCATAATAAAGCAGTAAGCTGTGACACTGAAAGAATAATCAAAAGTATGTTTATTTTAGGCATAGGCATTTTAAAGGGTGCTGCTGACACCTTTGCTTTGGCCATTTAAAACATGCAGTACCCACTGCAGTGTAAGTGGTTTAGAAATGTTTTGATTAACACTGTAAGAAATTATTATTCTCATCTTGCACACAGCCTTCGTTGGTTGGGGTTTTCTTCTTGTAACAAGCAGTCTTTGTATGCTATTTGCTTGCCAGGTTTAGTTGATTAGGTGGTGTTGGATGATAGGTTGGACACAATGATCTTGAAGGTCTCTTCCAACCTGGCCTGTTCTATTCTATTCTATTTGCATTCATGACTGAGGAAAATAATCTCTTGCAGAGCTATTGTTTAATGTAATTATCTGAAGGTTTATAGGTGCCACTTTTTCAGTAATTCCCTTAAATTTAAACCTGACCTTTATTGCACCCAGCCGAGCTGTGACAGAGGTGACGTGAGTGAAGCTGCCATCTCAGTCATATCATAAAAAGTTTCTGTTTTGCTTGTCAGGTATCACCTGCTACTTCTTTGAGCCACCCTTGGTGTTATTCATGACATGTTTGTTGAGCTTTTTTTGATTGGAAAACATTTCCACAAGCCCTAGCATCTTGTGCAGGAGTGCAGCCTGACATCCACAAACACTGCGCACATTCAGCAATGTTGGTTTGGGTTTTACCAAGCCCATCACTGGAACCTTAGCTACAACAGCAGCCTGCAGCAGTGAGGGAAAGTTCACGTGAGGCTTATATGTGCCAGCCTCACAGAACAAGGAATTGCATTGGCTAAGTGCCATTTAGTACTGAACTGACCTGAAATGAAACACTTGGGCCATTTTATTAAGCTGTGATGAAACATCTTAACCCTGAGAATGCTTGTTGCCTCAAAACTAGTGATGTTATATCACAAAATCACAGAATCATTCAGGTTGGAAAAGATTCTTGAGATCATCAAGTAAAACTACTAACCCTACTCTACCAAGTTCACCACTAAACCACAGTGCCAAGTGCCACATCTAAACAGCCTTGAAACACCTTCAGGGATGCTGACCCCACCACCTCCCTGGGCAGCCTGTGCCAACACTTGACCACTCTCTCAGTGAAAAGATTGTTCCTAATGTCCAGCCAAGACGGGAAAACATGATGTGTTTCGTTGTGATTTGGGACCAAAATAACTAACGTCAGACCTCTCTGCAAGAGATTAAGACTGTTGTAATGCCTGTATCTGAAATCTGCAGGGGCTAATAGTCCTGGGAAGTGACCCACACCAGTTCTGTTCTGCTAGGAAAGGGCTGTGGTTATGAGCAAGTGGCCAAAGCAGTAGCAAGGGCTGCTTCCAAGGGAAAAGATTATAAACTTCTGGGCAATCTTTTCTTAAGGACAGACTTTTACTGCTTTTATATGGGCATTAAACACTCACAGGGCAGAAGTTCCAGACTTTCACATTGGAAGATGGCTTTGTTCCTACAATTGGATGGAAAGGTGTCTGCTCTCCTGGCTGGCAGCCCTCTGCCTTGAGAGAGTTCTTTGTCATTCATGCCCCATTGATGTCTCTTGAACCAGTGAGCCACATCACATCGAGTCAGGGCTGAAGGGGGATTGTACTGGGTGACATTTTTTCTTTCCCCTGTTAAAGATGAAGTATGCAAAACAAAGCTTAAGAGTACGCAGCCTCCCAGAAAAGCAAGCTGCCATTCATCAACTGTGTGGTTAGGAGAATTCTTACCTCTCACAGATGTGCTTTTCAAGGTACTGAAGCTCTTGGGTTTTGGCACCCACAGACTCCAATGCATGCCTAGGAAGAATCTGCTCCTGGCGTGTGGGTGGCAGTAGCATAGCTGTCGCCGGTTCCTATTCTGGACTACCAGCTGCCCAGCTACCTGTCAGCCACCCCAGCGGAGCAGTTGAAGGAGTGAACTGTTACAGTCTTCCCTTAGTTTTGTTTTTGGGGCGTGAGGGTAAGGTGGGGACGTGTTTGTTTCATAAAATAAAGACAGACAGCAGCGGGCCAGGCTGTTCATGCTGACAATGCCTCCTTCAATCACAGCCCCACTGGCAGGTTTTTCATAACCTTTCCTTCCTGGCCAAGGCACCATCCTTTCCTGGGCAGTGCAGCTGTAGTACTTGCAACAGAGCAAGCCATGGTCGTTGCTGCACGTTGCCATGGGTTGAGCTGAACCAGCTGCTGCTGCTGTCCACACCATGCTGCAGCCATACCAGCCTTGAAAATGGAAGTGCTGGCTGGAGCAAAGCGCGATGGGACTTGGAGTTCAGATTGCACCATGGGGGGATGCCTGCGCCACTTGCTGCTTCTGGGCTGTGGTCTCTGTTCTGCAGACATGGCAGCAGAAAGAGTGGCAGTGGGGGAGCTGCTGAGTTTGGGTTTCTGGTTATGCTGGTTTTCCCCCTGTGTATTTCACTGCTCTTCTTCTGCAAATAGGCTAAGCTAAGGTAATCATGCAGTGTATTATTAGATTGATTAGATTATTAGCTGAGGTAATTACACATTGTGCTTATGATATCTTATGTTACATTGAATTCTTCTCTCTTCATCTCAGCCCTCAGCTGTGTGTGTCACTCTTCCCCTCACTTTTGTGTTGGGGGAGCAGGTGGTTTAGCCCTTGCACGAAACCCTTACACACAAAGTTTAGTGGCATGCTTTATACCCCTGTATAAAAGGTAAGTGCCATGAAAACAGATTGACTACAAGAACTCATCCCATCTTCACTTGGCTATTTTTCATTTCACTGACTTTTAGTAAACTTCTTACTTGTGTATGCAGTTCAAGGGATGTACATTTTCCTGTCATTGTCCTATTCCACTGCCTCCAGAAAGATTGCAAGACATAGTATACAAAACACTTACCAAATGGAAATGAGCAACAACTTAATCTTCTTCCACACCAAGAGGCCATACATTGGAGTTTCTTTGGGTTTGCAAACTTTGGTTTTGCTTTGTTCATAGATTAATTCATATGATTATGATAAATGCAGCACATGTTATCTGGGATAAACAGACTGACATGCAGCAGAGAATAATCCCTGCAGTCAGGAAAACTAAAACAGCGATCTAAGGAAACCCAAGAATTTTCTGAGTACAAATGACACTTCAGTATATAAATATATACAGAGATGTGTGTGGCTCTGTGTCAGCAGTGGGTGTTCTCGTGTTTTGGTGCAGGACTAGAGCTCTGATTGCTTTACTTATTTGCCTGATTCTGCACCCATTCTGATCAGACAGCTGTGGTTAGGGATCCTGGCCCTTGCTAGTAACTCTGGGCTGTTGGAGTTGTAGCACAGGGAGGTGTGGGGGAAAGCAGCAGGGGTAACCTCTAGACTTCTGAGGACTGTCCCAGCTGTGGGGCACTAAGAAACACTGTGCAGATGGCTCTTGGGATTCCAAAAGAAACATTTGGTGAAGAAATGGAGGAGGTTGGAAAAAAACCTGATGGGCAGGTGAGTAACATAGTGGCAAGTCAGTGCATGCAAGCACACAGCTTTTATCTATTGGGAAAGCCTCAGTGCCGCCCGCTTCCCTTTCTCTGTGCCCCTGTGTGCTTAAAGGCTACAGCAGGCACAACATTTAGTATCATGGACAAATGTCTCACCAGATCTTTGTCTTCAGAGTCACATTTTTAGTAGGTTCAGACTGAGGCTGGTCTAGCAGCCTTGTCACAAACCTTGCTTGGGCTTGGTTAATGTGGCTTTGGGCCAGTCTTCCTACGAAAGAAGCAGTGGTGCATCAGCTGTCACACCACAGGAACATTTCTAGCCTTGAAGAAAGGTTGCAACCACACCTCGACAATACTGGATTGGGAAAAACTCCTCTGCGCCGCTCATCGTTTTAACCAAACTGTTAAGTTCAGTCAGGACAGCGAGTTCCAGCTTCCAACAGCTCTCCCTGGGTTCTAAAAGCTCAAACAGTTGTAGCAAGGCAAACCCAAGCCACGGTAACTTAGAGTGTATCTCTGCAGCAGAACAAAAGCAGACGTGCCCCTTGAAGCCTTTTGCATGTGGCATTGTCAGAGCAAAAGGCTTTTTAAAGCTTAACTATCTTAAATATTTTACTTAATAATTATAAGCAACAGCATAAATACGTAAATGAAGATATTCATCAAGCACATGAGGCTGATGTTAAACCTGTGATGTTAAGCAAAGGTAATGGAAACATTTTAATGCCCTGTAATAATCCAAGCAAAATATTATAGTTTTCTTAATGACTTCTTTTGCATCCCTATGGATATTTATTCCTCACAGAAAGCACTTCTGAAGGAAAATGAGGCTGGATTTCCTAGGCTTCCAGCTGTTATTACCTCTACTGTTAATGTTCCTGAAAGATCACATCTTTCAAACCACTGGTGTCTTTGACCTTGTATGTAACATGGGAGAGACTTTTGCTATGTCACCAAAAAAAAAATCCTAAATACCACCGCAGACAGGCCTTAGTCACCCTCTTGAACATCTTCAGGAGAGACTGGGCATGGTGGAGCCAGTAGGAAGAGCAGTGGTAGCTCAGCCTGCAGGCTCTGAATGTCTCCCAGCAGCTCTGCGTCTTTAACATCAGCTCTTACCTGTGGTGCTGTGACCCAACACCTGATACTATTATGGGAAGATCATTGCCAAAGAAGACTTCCAGCGCTTGCATGATTAAGCAAAACCTGACAGATGTGGTATTTAATAGGTTCTTAGCTTTGTTCCAGCTGCTGCTACTAGCAGAACTGGCTTCATAACATGAATGGAAGCCTTTGTCCTTTGAAGCTTCATGATCCTCTTGCATTTGGAAAAGAGAGACTGTTCAATTCTTGACTGAACTTAAGGTAACTGTCACAGTGTGTTTGTGGTATCATGGCAAATGAAACAAGAATTGCAGTCTTTCCTAAGCACTTAGATGGTAATTGTAGATTGAATCATCTCTTCCAGTTAGGGGGGGATTAAAAACATCTGAACTGTGAGCACTCTCCAGCTCTGTATTGATATGATGGCTGACTCACCATTTAGGGTTAGATAAGCATGAAAAGGATAAAACCTCCTGAAAAATGAATCCCAGCACTCTAATTAATCTAATCACCACAAAATATTTTCTCCCTCTGCCACATATTTTTCTGGTACACACAGAAACATAAAAAGTGCAATTTATAGCTGTGCACTGGGCTGATCTGCTCTCTGCGACACTGCAGCATCACTGCCAGCACTCACTCACTAGACGTCAGCTAAGAGTTCCTCTCAAGAGTTCTCCTTGACATCAGCTTCGCTCTACCTCCTGAGCCTCCAGGAGCCAGTGGGGAATTCTGACCTTGTGCTGGGTGGGTGAAGATACCCCGGTCTCACCATTTAGAGGGACATTCCCGTGCCTTCACAGACCCCTGAGATCACTGACCGTGTCTGGAATGCTCTGATCTTAAAGCCAAGTGAGTTTAGTGTAGAAAACAAACCAACAGCTTGTGAAATCAAACATTGTATTTGGGAAAAGGTTGAGACTTGGCTGGTTTGACTTCTGCTTTCCTCTCTTCACTTAGCAACCTCTGATGCAATGCTAACTTCATACACAGGGCACCAACCAGGCTTGGCTTTGCAGCTGGATTGATAGCTGGGCTGTTACTGAGCTCAGATTCCTGTCTGCCATGGTGTGAGCACACCTAGCTGGCAGCGAGGCACCGTGCGGCTCACGCCTACCCCTCTGAGGTGGGACGAGGAAGGAAAATACAACGAGATTGGTATAGTCTTGACAACAGAGTCACTGGGGAGAGAACAACAGGAGCTGGAAATGCTGGGCACCTTTGGGCACTCCTGCTTTAGCTAGGCAGAGCTGCTGTGGTCTGTGTCTGCAAGCTAACACCCGAGTGGGTGACTGCAGCAGTCACAGCCCCTTGCTCTGATGTATGAATGGCTCCACTATGATGAAGGCAGCAGATCTGCGCCTCTTGAGGATCACAGGGAAAGGAAGTCCAAACTTGCTTACCTTGCACAAGTCAGATGGAGGAAGGTCTTTCAGAAGCACTAAAGCAAGCTTCTGAAAAAATGCTGTGCTGGAGCTAGGGCTGAGGTTTAATGCTAAAAATCATAAACATATGGCTTGTCTGTTCCCAGATGGAAAGACAAGGCAGAAAAAAATCATAGCTGGCTTGAAAGCCATTTAAGCATCAGCTTATATAAAATGTCTTCAATCTGTGTTAAGTTCTGTGGGGAGAATCCTTCAGCTAATTGTTTTAAAAATACATATCCATACAAACATAAGCACTGAGAGCAAAGAGATTCAGCTCTGGATTAGGGAATGCAAATCAACTCCAGAAATACAAGCAGCAAAGCTAACGAGATTAGTGCAGAAGCTACAAAGCTAACAGGGGATTAACTCTCAGAGAGCTTGCCAGTTTATCATTGTGAACAAAAAATACAACACAAAAGAGGAGATGAGAACAAAAATAGCCATGGGGGAAAATACAAAGAGTGGAACAACCAAACTCCGCTTCAGTGAATGTATGGCAGCCTGCTTCCAAGCACAGGCCTGGGCACTGACCACACACCACACTGCACCTAGGGGCTGAAAGGGCAAGGCAGAGCAAGGTGCTTATGGTCATTCCAGAGCCTCACCTACTGCTCTTTTCAGCACCTGAGCTTCCAGCATGCTGCTGCCCAGAGTTACATGGAGGCCCACCACAAACAGGCAAAACCAGCTTGCCTTAGAACTCAGGGCAGCTGGGCACAGATCCTTACAAATCAGGGTAGCTGGACACAGATCCTTACAAATCAGGGTAGCTGGACACAGATCCTTGGCTGCTGCTACTACATGCTCCCAACACATACATATGTAGGAGTACAAACCTGTGTGACCCATCAGTCACAAGAAGGACAGAGTCTTTTTGCCACACAGTTGAGAGGCACTAAGGACCAGAAGTTTGTACAGATAACAGATCAGACAAAGGAGCCGGTTATAAATTACACAGTGAAGACCTGGGGAACCCTGGAAATTATGTGAGTGCAGTTAAAATTTGCCCTGAGATGTGGAAAGTGGCAACCTAGAAGAACTGCAGCCCAGTAGAACTGCATGGTTGTTCTTTCACACATACCTTTCAAGTTGTGTGTTACATGTCCCTAGTATAATTAAATCTCACTTACACAACCCCCAAGCTCATTGCACTAAGCTGCACCATCTCTCTGCTTGAGAAGTTTGAGAAGACTAAGAAAGATGAATTCAGTTCAGAGGGGGACATGCCCTAAGCCATTAACCAGGTTTTCCTGTAAGCTGAATGCTCCAGCTCCAAGTTTTGATTTGATGGGAAAGAGCATCAGCTTTTCTTTACCTCTACTCTCTAGATTGGGTAGCAAATTCCTTCCTGATAAGAAGCTTGGAGTAGATTGTTCTGTGGCCAGCCTGTCTCAGGCTCTTACCTGCACCAGTTTTCTGTCAAACCAGCAGCGCTAGGAAAATTACAGCACAAAGGATCTGAAGGGTAATTGCAGTGAACTCCAGGTCCTTGCCCAAGAGGCAAAACACCTGTGGTCCCCTAGTTAAACTTTAGAAGACCTAACCTCCATACACTGGAAAATAATGAAGCAAACCTTCTCTTGGTAAAGCTGGGAGTCTAGGTGCAGCATAATTGAGACTGGCAGCAGCAACAGCATGCCCACCCCACCAGAGTGCCCACCACACCAGCGTACACACACCACCAGCATGCACACGTGAGACAGCACAGGGGCTCACTTCCAGCCATTCAAACCAACTGCTTTGTTCTTCAGTGTGGAAGGAGTTAACACACTTACTTGATGCTCCTTTTACTCCTCATGAAAGCCTCTTCGATTTTTAAACATCTGAAGTTTCTGAGTTTGAAGGTGTTCAGCTCAGCCTTGTCTGCAGGCTGCAGGCAATGCAAGCCTTGTACCATGCTGTATCAGATTCACTAAGCACCATTCTGATGATCTGGACTAACCTCAGCCAGAAACGTTTGCTCCTCACAAAGCTTTCAGTGAAGCACACCTGAGTTAGCAGCATCCCACAAGGATACTTAAGTCAATCTGTGCACTGACCTCTCCAATCAGTGCCTTGCAAGACCTTTGAATCACCCAAAGGGCAAATCCTTCACCACCCCTGCCAAGCAGGCTGTCACTTTGCCTTTGGACAGGTGTCAGCTACAGCAAGCCACACACATCTGCCTGGGACGCTGGATTAACTGCATTTGCCGGTTTAATTATGCTGACGGAATACCTGTGACAGGCATGTTGCACACGATTCCACTTTTGGGTCAGCCAGTCCCAGACCATCCATTCCTGCAGGCCCATCACAGCTCCACCTGCGCTGGTGATGGTGTCACACCGCCGTGGTGCAGGTTAAGGAGGGCGCAGCGCTGCCTGCCAGTCTAGCTTCCCTCCAGTGCTGTAGATGACCAGCCTCCAAGACAAGGGTCCTTGCCTGTTTTATTCAGATTTCTGTGCTTATTACTACAAAGAACAGCATCTGTGACTTCTGAACTGCAGCACTACCTTTAAAATTTCAAGAACCAATATTTAAGTCAAGAGAAATGAGGTGAACTCTCCTGTGCAAGCTGTAGAAGTGGATGTGGGTATCCTGTCCTTGTGGCACTTCTGGGGGATGTAAGCATCTTCAACTAGTAGGCTTCACTGACAGGCTCCTAAGGCCTGGAGGGAAAATTTCAGGGTATGGCAGCTGAGTACTGAGATCACCTGTTTCCATTTAACTGCAGCCACAGGACAGGGGATCAGGCAACCACAGAAAGCAGCAGAGTTGCTTCATCTGGGGGTCTGAGCCTCTTACACATGGTACGTCCCAGCGAGAGCATGGTGCTGTCACAGGTGCAGTCCTGTGTTCAGTATCACAAAGACACAGCAGCGTACGAGGGAAACAAAAAACAACGTGCTGTGTTTTTCTTGTGCTCACAAACTGGGGATGAAAGAGCCTAAAGAAAGCAAGAATGGGCAATTTTCATCCCAGAGCTGCACATCAGAAAATTTGGGATGACAAGCATAAAATTGTCAATGTCCTGGTGTGATGGAGGCAGGTGGCCATGGCAGCTGCTTCCAGGGGCAGCAAAATCTTTGGGGGGTTTGAACAACTCAGGGCATAACATATCCACATGGGTTACATTCAGTTTTTGATGGCATTACAGTTTGGGTGAAGAAAGGAAGCTGTAAGTCTAATCAAGTTGGTCTTTTGGCAGGTTTTATTCATGGAACTAGCTAATTTAGCTAATTAACACTAAGTAACTTCAATACAGGTGATCTAGAGCAGCTTCTTGTCGTGGATCAGATTATCTGTTAAAAAAGAATCATTAAATCAGGATGCTTCTAGCAGGGCTCTGCAGAGAGCAGCTGAAAGCTACCATTAAACATTTTTATCACTGTTCTAGTGTAAAAAAGGCCTTAGACACCCTGTGACAGAACCTGGAGACTGGTGATAATAACAAAGCAGTCCTGCTGAATCCCTAAGATCATGCAGCAAGCTGAAGTATGCACGAAAATAATGGTTCATACATCCATAAAGATGATTCGTGGTCCTTGGTCACAGGCAGGGGACTCCTGAAAAGGATTTTCAGGAGAAAACCAGCTCACAGCAACCTTGCTGTAAGCTTATCCTTGGCTCTAAACAAAGAAATGAGGACTTAACCTCTCTGGGTGATGCTGCTGACTGCAGCTCTGGAACCCTGCACATTCTACTGCTGCTCACATTGAACAAATGGGAGAAGGCAGAGAGAAGGACCAAAATTCACTGAGTGAAGAGAAAATGCCTTGGGGGAAGAGACTTAAAAACTTAACCTGTTCAGCATGTTAAAAAGAAGATTGCAGAACTATTTCCATGAGGAGCAAATACATGGCATCAAAGGTCTCTCCAGCTCAGCAGAGAAAGGCTTTAACAGACCACAGTAAGGAGCAGCCACAGAGAGTCAAGGTGGAAAGAGAAACTGCATTTTTAAAGTCTGTGCACTGATTCAAACTGAGGACAGGAGTCAGAGTTGGTTTGACTTGAGGTACAAGGCCAGATGTCTGTTTTATAAAAAAAGCTGTTGGCATCAACTGGCTGAAATTCACTGGCAGGTACCATACCTGAGGTCAGAGTAGGTGATCTGCGGCTCCCTTCTGCCTTAAACACCAGTGGAACACACCTGCCCTAAAGCCCTGTGGATATGCAGTATCCAAACCACAAAGCTGCATCACATCTACACTCACCAATGTGTTCTGGGGGGGATGCTGATAATTAGGTTCATTATCAGCTGCTCATCATACACCACATCTTCTCTCAGTGTTGAACTCCACAATCAGAAGCCTGAGTAGAATATTATGGCAAACAAATCACCTTCATTGGTGTGATATAATCAGCTCAAATAAGAGTAGGCAAATTGAGTTAGAGTCTTGATGTGGTGAGCACAGGATCTCAGCAGCAGTGGCTCAGTGCAGCCAAGCAGAATTCTGCTTCTGTATCACAAGAGCACACTGCTTGTGCCCTCTGTCAGCCTCGCCAGCAGATAACCAGCACACAGATTATCCTGCCTGGCAGTGTGATCGCTCCTGCTCCTTATGCAGACCCCACCTGCTAGAGCACTAACAATTTCTTTCAGCAGAAGGATCAAGTGTGTGTGAATGGCCACGTCCTTGCCAAAGGAACTTCATGCAGCTCTTTAAGACCCCGGGAGCACTCAGCAGATCCTGAGTGACTGCAGTGCACACACAGCTTCTGCTCCAGGAGCTGGCATCAGCAGTGCTGGCTCCCACCTAGCCCACCATGCTGGGTACTCTCCCACCACCTAAGGACAGGCCAAAAACCTATCCAAAACTTTGGATGAAAGCGTATAAATCAACTCCAGTCATTCTTCTTTCTTAGATGAACTGTCTCTGTGCTGTTCTTTTGCCTGATGGTCATTTATGTGTTAAAATGTAAGAAGTGGTCCAATTCCGTGGGTGATTTAACCCTGTAAACCAGAAGAATATCAACATTGTTAACAAAATCATTGCTTTAGCAGACAGCAAAGCCCGACTGGGCCATCTCAGCTTAAACCAGCCTATCGCTCCAGCGCTAGGAAAAGCTGTCTGCAAATGTTTGCCAGCCAGAAGAAAACTGAGGGCTGAATTTCAATTCTTACTCATGCAAATCAACCTTCATCTCTCTTACTATTTTCTTAAAGGTCAGGAGTTGATTCTAAGAGTGGAAGAATGCTCTGCATTTTGCAGAGAAATGAAGGGATGCAAGAAATGAGCCCAAGTTAACATCCACATGGTGACGTTCTTGTGTGACCGGGCCTGAAAGCACAGGTACCGAGCAAGGGCTGTTTAGTTTATACATCTGTCTGATTTACAGGCACATAATGATACCCTGCTAGTGGTTAAAACAGAGTTGAAGCCCTGTGAGATCAACAGGAACTCTTGGGCAGCTGTTTATTGCTTCATCAGAGTAACCCTGGGTGAGCAACAGGACTGGTAACAGCCCAGTTAAGGACAAGCCCTGTGCAGAAGCAGAACGTTGGGACAGTTGCAGCACTAGTTTCTCCCAAACAAAGCATTAATGCAAGCCCTGTGTATTCCCCATTAGGCCTGCATTTCACATTCAGTTTCTTTGAATGCCTTTTGCAACATTTCAGGGAAATATTTGTTGTGTCTGAGTTTAAAGAACAAGCAGAGAACTTAATTAAAAGTACATAAAATAAAAGCTTATTCCTCTGTACTCTGTACACTGCGGTCCAGAACACCTCCATTTCAGAAGCCAGCACAAGGCTTCATAAGCAGGTTTGATGAGCACCTCGATGACCAGCACTAAAGTGCTCATAATCAATATCTAAATTGCATGTTAATGGCTGAGCTTAAAGACTTCACAGCTTGGAGACTGGTGCAGGGAATTGACCCTTGGGAATAAGCTGAGCCATTGCTTAGTTTGTTTCTAGAGGTAATTACTATTAACTCAGGGTTTTTCATGGTAATGCCTCAAGGGCAAATGAGTAAATCAAGAGTGTTTTGATCATTTGCATATAAGGTACCTTCTTAATTGTACTTAGCCATAAAGGCAGCACCAGAGTGCTGCTCAGGTAATTGATCCCAAAGCCTCGCAACTGTGTTCGCTCCTCTACACAAGCTGGAGAGCAGCCCTGAGGAGAGAGACTTGGGGGTGCTGGGGGAGGAGAAGCTCAACAGGAGCTCTCAGGGTGCACTTGCAGCCCGGAAAGCCAATCAGATCCTGGGCTGCATCAGGAGAAGTGTGGCCAGCAGGGCAAGGGAGGGGATTCCCCCCCTCGCCTCAGCCCTGGTGAGACCCCACCTGGAGTACTGCCTCCAGTTCTGGAGCCCCTATTCCAAGAGGGATCTGGAGGTGCTGGAAGGTGTCCAGAGAAGGGCCACGAGGATGAGCAGAGGGCTGGAGCACCTCTCCTGTGAGGACAGACTGAAGGAGTTAGGGCTGTTCAGTCTGGAGAAGAGAAGGCTCCAAGGGGACCTCATTGTGGCCTTCCAGTATCTGAAGGGGGCTACAAGAAGGCTGGGGAGGGACTTCTCAGGCTATCAGGGAGTGATAGGACTAGGGGGAATGGAATGAAGCTGGAGGTGGGGAGATTCAGGCTGGAGGTGAGGAAGAAGTTCTTCCCCATGAGAGTGGTGAAGCCCTGGAATGGGTTGTCCAGGGAGGTGTTTAAGCCAAGGCTGGATGAGGCTCTGGCCAGCCTGATCTAGTGTGAGGTGTCCCTGCCAATGGCAGGGGGTTTGGAACTAGATGATCTTTGTGGTCCCTTCCAACCCTGGCTGATACTATGATACTGATACTACGATACATGGCTTACAAGGAGCCTTCTTCCTCTCCCACTTGGCTTCTGGGGAAGTCTCACTCCTGGAAGGAGAAATCCCTGTGCTCCCGCAAGTCCAAAGGCTACAGCTATGCAGTGTCCTTACGTAAGGCTCAGAGGCTGTGGATGAAGAGGAAGGGTTGATTCCCATTGTTCACATACACCTGCAGAGTTTCTGGGCACAGCACGGCCCCTGGTGGGGTGATCCACATCCATTCCAACAGATCCCAGCTTGGCAGCTTGGAAGATATTTGCCAGTGCAAACACCAGCAGAGCTTGTGAAGAATGGTCACAGTGATCACTTCAGCTACCAGGTGCTGGGGCCCTGGAAAGCCTGATCCCAGCTGTTCTGAGCTGTCAAGCCCTCACGGCAAGGATCTATAGCCCCCATCCCTACAGGAACAGAGGTACTACTGACTGGGGACCACAGAACCTGCTTGCCTGTGAACCACAGACTGCCGTGCTGCGACCTCTGCCCTGCTGCAGGAGTCCATGTGGGAATCACTTCTGCTTTACTTCCTCTCCTGAAGCCAAAGACCCACCTCTCCAAATGCACATTCCAAAAGGCACCTATGGAATGATGCTGCATCAGGAAAAAAAAAATCACTTCCATCAACTGTCTCCAAGGAAATTTAAAAGATTCAGCTTGCTTTAAAGGCGCTTAATGCTGTCCTCTTACTGCCCAGCCTCTGGCACCACAGTGAGCTCTCCCTTGATGGTGGTGTAATAGACGTAATGTTTCACACGTGGAGACCACTCTAGCCTAACGAAACTGTAGCAGTCTGTGTGGAATGAAGCCTTTGTAGAACTCTTTTATGGTTACTGTGGAAAGGACTGTAATGGGTTCACGATAAAAAGCAGAATACCCATCTGCCTTGCAAAGATGAGTGACAGAGACAGGAGTATTGGAACTGTTTACTGTTCCTACCACTGCTAAGCCAAGCCCTGACACAGAGAAAAGCAGCAGGTTTGCTTAGCTTACCTGTACAAATGGAACAGTGGCCACCCTGCTAAGATTTATCTGAGGCTAACTTCAACAGCTTCAGGTTGTGAGCCTGCAGGTCCTCTGTCAGTTTCTAGCAGACAGGTGTGGTAACATGAATTAACTTACCTGAGCAATGGACACCTAGAATACTAAGGACACAAAAGTGTACTTTACTAATCTGTAGCCTTAAAAACCCCACGGAGCAAGCCCCAGCATTGCATCCAGAGATGAGCCTTTGGACTCAAGTGTCTCTATTCCCTTGCATCTCTGTTTGGAACAGTAGACAGATATCTGCCTTCACCTGGTGCCTCATACCACCAGGGCAGGGGAACCTTAAAAGCACTTGCACTGCTGCTCATGAGGCTCATCCTCCCCTGGTTTAGGTGCTCCCTGCCATATGACAGAGCATCCATTGGCTAGCTGCAAGCTGCAGCAGAGACACACCTTGAACTCTGCTACGAGATCTGTGCTGCTCTGTCTCCCAGGTATGGGTGAGAGGGATGGATTTGGCACTGCTACCTGTTCAGTATTTAATCATAGAGAAGCTCTGGCCAGACACCCCTCTCCCTTTTCCTCCATTCTTCTCCCAAAGGCCGAAAGTTTCCTTGTAGCAAATGAATGGTGGTCACTGTGACAGTCGACACTTGGGTATAAATTGCTCATAAACCCTTGGCAATATCTTTTCAAAGGACAGTTAGGCTCTGGGTTATGCATCAATATTATTAAACACGTGTCTTGCTACGAGCAGCAGCAGAACTGCTGTTTCACCAAACAGTCCCTGACACTCACAGTGTGATGCTTTCTTAACTGGGCATGTGTGCTCTAATCAATAGAATAATGGCCTTTGCTTCTTTAAAATGTCTTTACCACCTCTAAACAAGATGACTCAGAGTGATAAACATCAAGCCTCTCCCTCCCCACACCCAGTATTAAATATGCTGCTTTTTGTGTTTCCCCTCCCAAAACCACTTGCCAGCATAACAGCAATTTTAACTACAGCTCATTCTGGCATGCAGGGGAAATTACCCTGCTTATAAATTGTTTTTATTGCCCACATCCATTGTTTCTGGAATCCATGCCAGCTGGTTTTCAAAGGGAAGCTGCCCTTTTTCTGTCTGGGAGTCTCCTGGGCAGGGGTGGGAACACTGCTGCTGTTCAGCATTGCTGCAGTGAGTTTCTTACCTTCTGGAACAGACAGACCTGCTAGGCACGAGCGGGAAATGCCTGGAGAATGTGCACCCCAGCAAGTCGAATCACTGGCATCACACATGCACAGCTGCTGTGCCACTGGGCCCTGCTGCAGACACTTTGTGTGGCCAAACTGCATGGGCTGTCTACACATCTCAGGAAGCCAACGACATGGCAGAAGAACTCATGTGTCAGTGCTTCACATCCCCTCCTTGCCTCAAACTGAGACTGAAAGGTCAGGTATTTCCAGGTTCCAGATCTCATTTGTTTCTCTCATGACTGATTCTCACCTCTGGTAATGCAGCTTCAGCCATAAACTGGAATTAATAGCTAGAAAAATGCAAAGCGACCTTAGCACACAGATCCCTGCCCTCAGCGTCACCTGCTTTGTGTGGGCAGGGCTGCTACAAACTTTAACCTCTTTGGAGCCACACAGCTTGAGGAGGTCCTCTTCCTCTGTGCACTTGGGAACGTAAGATGTGTTCTGTGCAGGATCTGCAGCTTCTGCAGATTATGTTCAAGTGCTTACAGCTTTCAGGAACAAAACACAAAGCAAACCAATTCAGCAGCAGATCAGGATAAGCAGTGCTGGGGCTGATCAGAAATAGCATGTCCTGGATGCAAATACTGGGCTGAAAACTGCTGAGCGAAGAGCAGTCCTGGAGGAGCTGAGCTGCTGGTGATGTGGCTTCATTAGTCCTCCTTACTACAGTCACAGAAGGCTTCAGCCCTTGTTGGCTCTTCCCAAGATGTAAAGCTGTCCTAGGTACCCTGTCTTTTTTGCTTCACCTTCAAAGCCTTAAGCAACAGCTGTGAGAACATGGAGCAGTGTTACAAAGCTCATGGCCACTGGGGCAGATGGAGAAGTGCAAATCAGACCTTGTCACTGGTCTTGGCTGCACTTCTGCAGTCTTGGCTGCTCTCTGTAAAACTAGGAAGTGACTACAGGCAACCACCTCCCCCTGGAAATTTAAAAAGGAACATTTTTAATGAGTTTAAAAGGCTGTGAGAGAAAGAAGACTCTGGTCTGCACTTGATGTGAGCTGGGAGGCAGTAGAGTAGCATGAGGGAAAGCTATTGGCTTAAAGCTGCTCAGATGAGTTAAAGCAGCACTCGCAGCTGGCTGGAGGGAGCTTGCAACAGCTGCCCCTGTACCAGCAGTCTAGGCAGGAGAGCTGCTGAGGCTTTTTCTGAGCAGGGGTTAATGCAGGCACATCCCCACACCTGTCAGGTGTTTGTACAGAGGCAACGAAACTTACTCCTGACTGGAAAAATCCTGCCCTGTAAATAGCTTCTCTGACAGACAGCATCCTCCATGTGAAGATGCAGGGGCTTGGGCACAGCATGGCTTAAGGAGTTCCTCCCTTGGTAAGCTGTCCTGGCTTTGCTCAGCTGCTGGCTGGATTTCCCTGTGGCCTGAGGGCAGCAACTTAAATCAGAAACACATTCAGAGAACAGGAAGGGGAAAAGAGAGAGCAGTGTTCAGAGAGAGTCTTCTGGTCCTGGCTGATCGTGGCTGGTTTGACACAGCTGACACCCTGACAGGTGACAGGAGCAGTAACACAACAGCAGGCATGGTGAGGGATTGGAGGGTGACAGCAGCTCCTGGAATCAGCATTGCCCCAAAATGGAAGCATTACTTTCACATCACGAGGCATGAATAACAAAAGGAAAAACAGGTTTTATGACTCACCAGCAAAATCTTCCTACCACCTCAGAGAATAAGGGAAGAGGGGAAAGATAAATAAGAGTGCATGAACAACATCTGAGTTTAAAAGTCACTCAAATAAAAATAGCTTCCTCTTGTCATTCAGTGTCAGCCGTGCTCCAGTTACAGGACAGACAACTCAGTGCTAATAAGGTAAAAGCTTTATTTACCTGACTGCAATTAATCTGCTCTCCAGAGGTGTGGCTGCTGTAGGCAGCTTTAGAGTCTACCATAAGATCTTCCACACTTCTGTCAGAGAAAATGAAAAGAATCCAGCAACATTTTCGTGCTTCAAGAGCTGTGCAACCACCAGCTGGTGGGGAACTGGAAAGCAGCTTCTGGAAGCAGGTTAGCACATGGTTTCTGCAGCTATCTCTGACTCAGTGACCATTGCCAGGCAGGGTACATTGTATGAGAGTGATCATCTACAGCACGCCTGTGGCTTCTGCTGCACAGAAACAGCCTTGCCTGCGAGTACAGCATTGCCAATAACCGATGGGGATTCTCCTGAAGGAAGTGATAGAGGAGCAAGCATCAGAGCAGCAGGCAGAGACCTGCAGTGTCACACAGCTCCTGACAGGCTGTGGTGTGCCGTTTGAGAATACTCTGGTTAGCTGCATGGGCTGAGTTTAGCTCCAGTTGGAGCTGGTGTGAGTCTTCAGTGAATTAAGCACGAGCTTGACCCCCTGCTTTAAACCAGCTTGGGACTTCATACAGTGGAAGGCCTCTCAGTGGTTGTAGCACACAGATCTCCTGCTCTCTAAAGAACAGCCAGAGGGACTGTTTAGAAGTGCTGAACATTTGTGCAAGTCATAATGTTGCCCATTTAGGATCCTAATTAAGTATGGGGAAACAGAGACTGTAATGAGGACAGCAAAAGTCTTCATAGGGACATTTTCCTATAGGTTTTCCTAAGAGGACTGAAATGATTTCTGCCACCAGTCTTAGGGGCTACTTGTCTTCAAGTTGCACCAGGGGAGGTTTAGGTTGGATGTTAGAAAACATTTCTTTAGTGAAAGAGGGGTCAGGTTTGGAACAAGGTGGAATCACCATCCCTGGAGGTGCTCAGAAAGAAGGGACATGATTTGAGGGTTGTGGTGCTGCTGGGTTGACTGTTGGACTGGCTGACCTTAGAGGGCTTTTCCAACCAAAATGGTTCTATGAAAGCTAGGAAGCCTGAGTTACTACTCTACAGAGCTGTTCTTAAGCCTCAGGTAAGCCAGGCAGGGCTGGGCAATAAACAGCCATCAGTGGTATGTGTCTGGAGAGCCCCAGAGCGACACTGGGGACATGCCTTAAACCAAAGCAACCAGAATCTGAAGGGAAATGTGCAGGGGACACACAAACCAGAACACTCATACAGAAAAGACTTTGTTTCTAAGAGACTGTGTATGTCTATATGGTCATAAATCATAGAATCATTTTGGCTGAAACAGACCTTTTAGACCATTGAGTTCAGCCACTTCCCATACCCACTGGTATCCTGGGATGAGGTCAAGTCATATAACCACTGCCACTGGAAAGACCTCCAAGATCATCAAATCCAACTGTTAACCCAGCACTGCCAAGTCCCCTATTGAACTATGTCCCTCAGCACCGTATTCATACAGCTTTTAACCCTTCCAGGGATGAGGACTCCACTACTGCCCTGGGCAGCCTCTTCCAGAGTTGACAACTCTTGCAGTGAACAAATTTTTCCAAAATCTCCTTTACTGCTGCTCTTGTGCTGTCACTTGCTACTTGGGGGAAGAGACCAACTCCCACCTCACAACCTCCTTTCAGGTAACTGTAGAGAAGCACGATCTCTAAAGGAAGATACTAGACCCCAGTAACATTATTCTTTAGTCTCCTTGCATCTTCCAAACAACTAAAGAAGGCTGCAGCGCTTGACATCAAAAGAAAGCCCTTAGCAGCTTCACAATCTGCCATCCATTCTTCAAACAAGTCCAGCAGTTTTGAGAGTGCTTTGCTTTCCATCTCTCTGCTTACTGCCAATTGAGAACAGCTTTGAGGAGCAATGCTCCTTAGATATAGACCAACCTAAGCAGATCAGGTATCAGAGGCAATCCTAGCAGCAAGCAACACAAAATTCACAGACTGATGGGAGTTGGAAGGGACCTCTGGAGAGCACCTAGCCCAATCTCACTGCTAAAGCAGGTTGCCCAGGATCACGATGTCCAGGCAGGTTTGGAATCTCTCCAAAGAAGGAGACTCCACAACCTCTCTGGGTAGCCTGCACCCTCACAGCACCTTTACAGGAAAAGTTTCTCCTCATTTTCAGAGGTTCCAGTTTGTGTCCATTCTCCCTTCTGCTGTCACTGGGCAACAGTGGCAGGCACTGATATTTCTACATAGCATGCTCCTTTCTTTTTCTTCTGGACCATCTGTCCATCCTTACTCTCATTTCTTATTCAGAGGCAAAAATCTGTGAGCTGCATGCATGCAAGTAATTAAAACATAAAAAGAAGAGGAGTTTCTTTTCCATTTACTCCTCACCCATTGTTTCATTAGCAAAGTATTTGAGACTTGAACTGCAGGCAACATAGTAGCCTGACTTAGAAACATAATTTTGGTAAAGAAATGGGATCAGTTAACCCCAAATTTGGGGTGGATTACCCTATTAGGTCTTCATTTGGCAAAGCATCCTGAACTGCCACAAGGCACAGTTAGCCCCAGTAACCTGCAGGTTAGCCTTTCTCTCTTCCCCCACATAACATCAAGGAGAACTGACATTATGCAAAGTTGTAGCCTCCTATGCAGCACTTACGGAGGGAAATAAAGCCCCTTGGAAAGAAAAATGGAGAAATAAAAACACCTGGGGAAAAAATACAACCCCTGAATTAAGTGGAGAGGGCAGCAGCCTCAGAGAGCCTGAAGAAAAGGGTCTATTTCAGGTCTCAAAGAGCTGGCAGACTTCAGAGGAATTACAGGTTTCCATCCACCCCTTTGAGACCCTCAGGATGTCTGGCCAGTGGGTTGGAAATGTCCTCTTCACAGGGATTACATACCACAGCTCAACTTTGGATAGCTGTGTAGCTCTGCTAGCCAGCAGGTTGTCCAGAAGAAGACAGGTTGTCTTCATCTTGGCTGCTAGCTGCTCAGCTACCTATTACTCAGATTTACCACTCTGGCAACAAGCTAGTGCTGGAAAGAAAGCCTCAAGGTACAGATGTTGAGCAGTGGGGTTCAGTTAAAGCCACTTACCCCTTCCTGAGAAATGGGATTACAGAAAAAAGTTGATCACCATTAAGAAAAAAAAATAAAATTAAAAGCAGCATTTACTAGAGACCTCACCAGGCTCTGAAGTTGGGAATGGGAACTGCTCTGCTGACAGGGAGGTGCACGACAGAACTACAGCAAACACAGTCGAGTAACAAACCTGACCCTCCCCCCTGAAAAACACAGAATCAGCCAGGGTTGGAAGGGACCACAGGATCATCTAGTTCCAGCCCCCCCTGCCATGGGCAGGGACAGCCCACACTAGATCAGGCTGGCCACAGCCTCATCCAGCCTGGTCTCAAATACCTCCAGGGACGGGGCCCCAACCACCTCCCTGGGCAACCCATTCCAGGGCTTCTCCACTCTCATGGTGAAGAACTTCCTCCTCACCTCCAGCTTCATTCCATTCCCCCTAGTCCTATCACTCCCTGATAGCCTGAGAAGTCCCTCCCCAGCCTTCTTGTAGCCCCCTTCAGATACTGGAAGGCCACAATGAGGTCCCCTTGGAGCCTTCTCTTCTCCAGACTGAACAGCCCCAACTCCCTTCAGTCTATCATTCTGAGCAGTCAGCACGTGATGGAGTGTGAATCTCAGTGCAGGATGCATTGAAAGTGCTGCCAGAGAGCACCACCTGGTCACAGACTGGAGCAAACTGAGCCTTAAGCAGCAGCAGAGGCTCTGAGCTCACCTGCTGGGTGTGGGGCTGACACAGCTCTGCAGAAGCCTTCCTGCCTTAGGGACTGCCTAGCAAATGTTTCAGCTGGTAGTGTGCTGTGGTGTGTGGCTACCTGGCAGCACACAGACAGAAACCCCAAAGTGTGCACACAGGTATCTAATGCCAGCATAGAAAGAGCACTTCTCCTCTCTGCTACTGAAACTTCCTACAAGAGTAACACAGGGAGGTAAAAACCCCACCGTATTTTCTGTGCAGACAGCCTGCAGACAGAAGAGTTTTACTTCTAATGGCAACACAGGTCTGAAACTTAACTAAAATCATTTGAAAGAGATCTCAGTGGCTTTCCTGACCTTTTTCCCCTGTGTGCACTGAACTGGATTTTCAGGACTGCTGAGTGGTGTCATTTTCCTTATTAAAATTACCTGGAGGGTCTTTGAAATTTGATGGTTTGTGCTTCTGCAGCATAAGAAATCAAACCCATGTGGCATTCCCAGTCCTTGGCAGGAGGTCCCAGAGGAAGGAGATAGTTTTTGCTGCGCCCCCAGGGTGCTTAGGTTTTGGCAAGGAAGACGCAGGGAGCATTACACTGCGGCTTGTTTCCAAAGGTGCTGAGACTCATTTGATGTTTCCTGCTTTGAAGAGAAGCTTAGTTTTGCTGAAGACTGAAGCTGCAATGAAGGATGACAACTTGTTCAGAGGTGCTTTGAACAGAACTTTAGCACTAATTACATCAAAAGCCAGACAGAGACCCAGACACTAACATTTCTGCTAAAGAGGCACGCAGGAACTTCGGATGAGCTGGTTTGGAAACAGAGCTGATTGCTAGAGCAAATAATTTAGTCCTAATCATGCAGTTTCTGTAGTTTGTTTTGTTAGGATCTGAGCTTTGTTTTTAGTGTTCTGGTGGCTTGATGGGTTTTCGGTGTTGCTGCAGTCATTTCAAGTCATATGTCCTGGAAAATCTTGGAAGGGATGGCTGAGCGAAGTGTAACTGGAGCGTTAATACCTGAGCTGTAGGTTCACTTCAGATTCATTGATCCCTTCTCCAATTCATCTTGTTTTGCTTGCAGTGTTTGAACAGCCAGGATCATTTTGCAAGAGAAACTGTGCCCAAGGTATGAAAAAAGAAGTCTGTCAAAATGAAGGTGACAAAGGAGAACTCCCTTGCATTGTTCAGTTTAAAACTCTGACAAGTCATGGAGGAGGAAAGAGTTGCAAAGGAAGAAGAAATGGAAAAAATGGAACTAATCCACTAATTAGTAACTACAAGGGGCCTCTGCAGTCTAGCCCTGGGATACCACTCCTGCGTGCAGCACACAGCTCTTCCCTGTGACTGCAGTACCTGTAGCAGAGGGTTTCTTGGCTTGTCACACTCCCAAGCGGGTGGCTTGCTTTGGTGAGACCATCGCTGCTGGAGCTCTGAAACCTGCCAGGTACTGGATGAGTGTTGTTGTGACCTGCTGAAACCCTCTGGGTCTCTGCTAGCAGCATCATTTAGTGCTCCCTCTCAATGCATATCCGTGTACCTGCTCAGTCTGTGGAGAGACATCTCATCATGTCAGACAGTTCCTGGGTGCTGGAAATGCCCACGCCTGGGTGCCAGGAAGCTTCTGTCCCTCCCTCCTCCAGCACAGCCGTGTGGCAGCACGAGTTCAAGCATCCTGTGCCCGTCTCCTGCATCAGGGTTGCTGCTGCAGCACTCAACCATTTCTGTGCTGCAGTTATTTCTCTAATGAGACAGAGATCAAAGCAGGAATTATTAATGTGCGAAAGGCACCTTGCACCACTGAATGGAGCATGGTCAGGACAGCATTTTCTCTCTTTCCTGCGTTGGCACCGCTTTCCTTCCCTGTGACAGCCGCAGGTCTCATCAGGAACCTGCCAGCTTTCTTGGGAGGGCTGTTGAAGCCAAAGTGAAGCTGCTCACTGAGGTCTGGCCTCAGCGTGTGCAGAGGCAGGCAGCAGGTCCTGACCTACTACAGCTCGACCAGATCAGGCACTTGATTTGTTTGTTGCTGTGCTGCTGTAGTTCACTGAATTTCCTGGTAGGAGTTAATTTGCTCCTCAGAACATCAGTGCCTTAAACGCTTAGATAATGATTTCAGTGCGAGTTGTTAATGGAAATTTCTCTATCCTCATTTCTAACAGTCTGGGTTTCCAATTTATTTCAATTTTCCCTCGTTATGGAGCCTGGAGATGAAGGTTTCCTTTTGTCTCAATATCATCCCAACAGCTGATGGCAGCTGGTTCCTTCTGCTTTTGCTTGTGTGGATTATTTTTCTGTACATGTTTGTGTGTTGGTTGGGGGTTTTTGTCAGTGTTTACTGTTGTTTTGAAACTGTGAGACCAAGCTCAGTCCTTCTTTAGGCTGTGTTTGTTCTGTCCCTGCACCTCTTGATCTCTGACACTCAGCTCTGGTTTATTTAACAAAACTTTTTGTCCCACTTTTCCCAGATTCACCCTTTAATGCTGACATGGCCTGGGGAAGGTTTTTTGTCTCTTTACGTTCCTGACAACATTCTTACCTTGCGTAGAAAGCAGATTTCTTGGGTTCCAAGAAATTCTGAACCCCTTGTAAATCCAACCCTTAAGCTCTTCGTTCAGACACTTTTCCTAACCTGTTCTCCTCACTGATCAGATTGCAGCTTCTGAAATGGAAAACTTTCTCACAGAACCCTGGCTTCTGTTTAGGAGTGTTGGTAGCACTTTCACCACCGCCATTGTGATCACATTGAAATGTCTTACTGAAGTAACTTCTGGCATCACTTCTCAGACCAATGGAAACCTTTTTCAGCTCTGAGGTTCCAGAACATGCAGAACTGTGATTGTCTCTGCAATAGTGGCAGCATCTTCTCTATTTATTCTCCTGCTTCATCTCTGCATTTTTTCTATCCAAATCTGATCCAGGGGCTCTATTCCAGTACTGTCCCAACACAATCTGCTTTATTAACCTTCCCAAGAGGATTTTTCCTTGAAGCTGGCTCTCTTCTGTTTTCCTCTGCGTGGGATACCCAGCCACAGGAGTTGCTCATCTTTCCTTCTGTGTCCATACCTCCTGGACGATTTTTGCCTGTCAGCAGCTCTGCTCTGCCTCGACTGCCACAATCACAACCTCTTCCAGGCTCTGAGCAGTAATTCTGGTGTCACGGCTTGATTCTGGGTCCTGAGCGGGCTGGGCTGAGCACAAGCCTTTTGGCCACTGCCTGCTGCTTTGTTGTCCCTTCCAACCCTTTCACCGTGTCCATGACCTGGCTGCAGCTCTCACCTGTAACTGAGGCTGTTCCACTTGCTGCTGTAGCCCTGTTCATCAGGGCTTCTCTCGGCGTTTTACGGTCTCCTGTAAAGCTGCAAACACACCCCTCCGAACTCTCCACGTTTTAAAGCTGTTCTTGCCAGCGCAGAGCAGCCTCAGCCCAAGCATGCTCCTGCCCTAGGCTGCAAAATGCACAGCCCCTTCTCTGTTCACACTTCCGAGTGCTTCGCTCCCTTCAGCCTCCCTTGCAGGCTTAGTAACATTTGAGCCACTTGTTCATGCTCCTTGCTGCGCTTCCCATTGCTCCTACAAGTCACACGCAAGTCACTGAGGAAAAAGTTTCCACTACCCTAGCGCGACCTCCCTGCCTGCCCCAGGGGAGCTGGTTCCATCTGGTCAGGTTAGCCCTAATGATCTCCGTAACCATACATTTACTTTTCCCGTCATCACAACCGTTCTTTCTTCTCTGCAATCTGTCGGACGATCTTCTGCATATGGAAATGGATCCTTTTAGCCTCGGGCGCGCACCTTGTAACGAGGCTCTGGCGCTTGTGCTTTATACCTGCGCCTGGCATCCGGGCTGGTGACAAACACACCTGTCTTCTGCCAGGAGGCTGGCAATCTCTCTCCCCTCTCTGCTGTGATCAAAGGCAGGGAGCCTCTTTCCAGCTCCGAGCGGCTGCCTTGCCATGCAAAGCCTTCCATCGCCAGACACAGCAAAGCCAAGCCCCGGTGGAACCTCTCTCACAAGGCACATGTCCCTTTCATATCCCCTCTTTCAGCTTTCGGATTCATCTCAGCACACGAGACCAAAGCTCATTAAAGCCAATGAGAAACTGCCACACTTTCAATGAGGGATCAAGTCTGTACCGTCTGCAGTGCTCCTAATTTAGTGCTTTCCTCCAAGTATCCTTTGCTTTGCAGGATGTTTTCTCCCCAGCCTCTTCTAATGTTCTTTTGTTGAGAGAGAGGAGCTGAGGATATTATTTCTGTCTCCATTTTCTCCTTTGAATAAGGATGCTTCTTGCATGCCCTCTTAGTCACCTCTTGTCTAAAGTAACTCATCCTATGAAATAAATTCTGAAAGGAAGTGTAAAAGCTCCTCCATTTCTTTTCACCTATGATGTTAGTCAGAGGATGAAAGCAAAGCTGCTGAAAGCATCTGAGAGACATTTCTAACAGGTGCCAGGACTGGCATAGCCTCACCAGTTCTTCACTGCATCCTTGATCTTCCCTTTTTTATTCACTCCAGATTTAGCTGGCTTGATTACTGATTTGCAATAACTAATGTCACCCTAAATGGGCAGCTCCTAACAGATTCAGTACTTCAGTCACAGATAGGAGAGGTGCAGATTTCTCACCTGGCTACAAGTTCATGGACTACAGACACCTAATTTTATCTTTTGGCTTGCTGCTACAAAACCAAAACCAAACCAAAAGAAAGCAACAACAGCAACTTTTCCCCTTTCACATTCAACAAAGACTTTTCTCTCCTTTTCCCCACACTGAGTTATCTTAGTGGGACTTTGATAAGGAGCGATCCTAGCACCAAAGGGGCAAACAAAACGTGGTGGGGTTTTCCTACAAAGTCTCAGAATCGTTACTGAAGAAGATGGCCAGGTACAGTCTTGGATGGGGTATAAAAGCCTTGGTTAGCAAAAGATACCCAGATTGATATGATCCAAGAGTTTCTCCTTACAGTTTTCAAACTTTTCCCACCCAAAGTCCTTTGATTGTGGCTGCCACCCTTTGCATCTCATCTTTTGACCAGGTATTTCCTGCCTAGGGGCACACTCACTGTATTTTCTGTCACCTTTCCTCCAAAGTGAAGAAACTCGACTGAAGCCAAGTGGCTCAGCTGTTCCCCTTGCCAAATCCCTGACGTCACTTCCCCAAACGGAGCAAAATCAGGTAGGGATTGATTTAAAAACAAATCCATTTCAGGCAATGTTTCTGAATTTTAGCAGGGGGAAGCTTTTAAAGCTTCCTGGAAGCATACAAAGTATTTTTTCTCAGTGAAACAATTGCAGGCGATGCCTGTTAAGCCCAGGACCTCTTTAGGGAGCTTAAATTTCAGCAGAGGGCCTGAAGCAAGTCAGTGCCCTGGGCTGGATACAGCTACCCACAGCTGAGCAGGAAGCCACGGAGTTAATAGGAACACTGGGGACAAAAACTCTTCAGATTCACTTGGCACTTTATTCCAGACTGCTAGGCCACCCTCTATCCATCACCCAAAATGATGATCCCCTTCCTCCCCCTTCCCACCACAGCCCGGGCCAGGATCTTGTTATTCCTTTTCCCTTCCATCTCTCCAATGCCTGTGAGAGGCTTCTGCTCCCCCTCCTATCAGTCCTTGGGAAGCAAAAGACCAAGTCTCAGCTTTCATCTGCTGCAGGACCAAAGCCACTTCCCCAGGAATGCTCTAGGTGCCAGATGAAAGGCTCTTGCTTCCAGAGAGCAGAAAGGAAAAAACCAGGGTGACTTTCAAGTCCCCACCACCTTTTCTGAGTTCTTAATGGCCTGGGGACAACATGCTGGACTTTACACCGACCAGGAGCTGTCAGTGGCGGAGATCTTTTGCCTCCAGCCAGTGAGTCTCTGGGCATCTGCTGCTGCTGTGCTGGTAAGCTGGCTGCTCACACTCACTGGCTTCTGGCTCTTTCTCTAGGTGCCTAACGGCTCCAGCTTGCTCTTTACCTTATGGCCAGCATCTCTCATTGGCTTCAGCCAATTGTTTGGTTCCATCTGTCTCTCACTGTCTTCTGGGTGTCTCTTTTGCTGTTTGTTGTAGGCTGCCTTTTTTCTGAGCTAGGTACCTTGGAAGTTGCATGTAGCTGTGTGGTGATACTCCCAACCCTCCCTTCACTGCTTCCACACCCAGGCTCTCCCATTCAGACCCAGCCTGCTGGCCTTTCTTGGCTTCACTTCTTGTGCAGAGGGGACAGTCACTTGAGATTTATTTTTATTACACTATTCAAAGAGTTAAGTAATTAAGAGCAGCACCACATGGTTGAGTTAAAACAAAACAAACACAACAAGTTTTTAAGCCTATTTATAAAATGTGGAAGGTACCAACACGCTGAACGTTTGCACTAAACATTTATTTTTATAAGCTTAATTCTCAGCACATTTCTCTGCCTAGAACTCCCTTTCATCCCCCAAGGACTGAAGGTGGATGTGATACCCTGCAGGTTTTCAGTGGAACTGGGATATTATTTTGGGTTCTGCTAGCTTTCTGTGTCTGTTGATTCAGCAGAGTCCAATTTACAGTGTGGATCAGCTGTGAGCATAAAACACAAACCTAACACTAGGTGGTTTGAGCAAACTTGCCTCTGCTCAGTCTTTCTGTGTGTGTATTCCACCTGTTTTCTGCCTCATTCTT